>OU343224.1:131536046-131613176 GCA_910596185.1 Chrysanthemum makinoi | reverse complement strand
GATCACCATGTGACATGAGCATAACAAACATTCCCACGTGCTCTTAAACCAAACAACCAATAGATGCATCCCACACTTGACGAGACTTAAAAGCAAAACAAAAACATTAAATTATTTTCACGAGACACTAGCAACTCGTTGTCATTATAATTTACCTTCAAGTGTGGACCAATCTCATTCACGCAAATTGGGACCAATCTCATAACGATTTGAGACCAGAAGGATTATTAAGAATATTTGACAAGTGGGGACCAGCCTTCATACCAGCGTTTATGAATCAGTACAAGCCAAATTCACCGTCCAATTAATATGTTCCTCACGAATACGTATCAAAGAAACTAGCGAGAGACCAGAATTAATAGCTTCGAACCAAATTAATATTAAGAGCAGATCTGACCTTCTTCAAAACATCTTCTCGTGAATGAAAACCTTGTTCAATAACAAAGTATTGTTTTGATTATTCCTAGGTTCCCACACACACACACCTGGCTCTGATACCACATGTGAAGATCGTTGTAAGCTCTTAGACGAGGTCTAATATTATATCTAGGAACACATAATAACGAAAGCGGAATATTCAATAAGAATTAACGTTATAATGAACAAGGTTTTTCATTATCATAAACTAACTAACTAACTATAATAAAGATCAAAGACTTGATCTAACACTAACTAACTAAACCCTAGGCGTTTTCCCTAATCCCTACGCCTAGGTTCCCACACACACACACCTTTAGACGTCTACATCTTGTACGTCCTTTAAAACTAATGACCCTATGTCTCTTTATATACTAGAGACATCTAGGGTTTACAAGAGGAATCATAATATAATTAGGAAACAATACAATTAGGAAACTAAATATTCTTTTAAGCATATCTTCTAGAATCTTCCAAATCCTCCATCTTTTTGTAGTTTCCCTTCTTGTCACTTTAAGTCCTTCATGTTTCATTCTTCTTGTTTTGTATTATCAAATCTATAATAGACCCAACATGTAAGCTTACCAACACCATCAAGGCTATGATGAATTCTGACAGGTAGATTTAAAAATGAGATTTCCCATATCTTGGCTTGGCAGCCTGTTAAGGTTGCAGCCAATGGTGAGCAATCCACTTTTTGCAAACTGCTACCATATCCGAGCATATCTTTTGTAACAAATGGCTTTTCTATTTTCTAAGCTTACCAACACCATCAAGGATATGACGATTTCTGGTGGGTAGTTTTAAAAATGAGATTGCCCATATCTTGGCTTGGCAGCCTGTTAAGGTTGCAGCCATGGTGGGCAATCCACTTTTTGCAAACTGCTACCCTATCTTGGCCTGTCTTTTGTGACAAATGACTTTTCTGTTTGCTGTGTGCCTTGCTATTTTTGATAGATGAATTTACATTCAAGTCTGCAGACACCAAGGAAAATCTTTGCACTTACAACTTTCAGAAACATCCGTATGCTTTCTTAAACTTCTTATAAAGACTGTAGCCTTTTAACGTGATAGATAAGTGAGAGATGGTCCAGGTCCGGTACACTTTTTTATCATTACAAATACAAAAAATGAGCCAAAGAAGGCTTCTGTGAACAATACTTCAACAAATGCCCATAATCCCTCTTACCAATATACTGTATCCCCATTATGTGACATAACCTGAACTTATTTCTAATGGTGTGTGTTTTAGATATACGCATTTCCAGTCTCTTATTTACATTGCGATGCGTTTAACGGGTATATATAAATGTAAGGTTGCACATGCGTTGGTAAAACAACCTACTTCTGTTTGCAACCACAACAATTACATTTCCAGCCACTACCCTATCTTCAAATATGCAACTGTGACACCGTCTTTTAACACTGTTAAGGCTATGATGAATTATAATGGGTCGTTTGATACATAAGATTGGCCATATCTTGGCTTGGCAGCCTCTTAAGGTTGCAGCCATGGTGGACAATCCACTTTTTAACAACTGCTACCCTATCTGAGACTGTCTTAATGTCTATCAAATTATACAAACATATGGTTTTCATTGCATTCGATTAAAGGTGACAGCATTTCCATTTTATATACTTTAATGATATACTAGATTAAATAATTATAGGTAATTTTTCTCTTAAACTTCATTGCAGTTGACTGCCAAACAAAGGTAGGAGACCAAGTACTAGACTTTTTCAGCTTATGAACCGTGTTCCTATGATGGCAAACTCGACATTCGTACTTTACAGTTGATAGACCTTGCTTTCATTATAGAATTGTTATTTATAAACATATCTTACTTTGAATCCAAGTGTTTTTAGATGTTAGAATTCTTATGGTTGTAATGTTACGCTATATATGTTTGTAACTTTTAAATAAATTGAACTTTGACAATAAATGAATTTTTATTTTCCTATCCAAAAGCGATATACTATATATGACAATGGTATTCATGCCAATTACTTTGACTTCGAACTTTTTTTTACGCTGATTAAACTAACGTATGCAAATATCCCGCAGCAACGTGCGGGCATATATACTCGTTAGTACACAAAGAAGAAAGAAAAAAAAAACAGTGACAAAAAACACGGAACAAAAAAAAAAAAAAAAAAAAAAAAAAAAAAACAAACAAAACAAAACAAACGTAAGTACACAAATAGGGGGCTTTGGGTAGGGGTATAACATGACCCTTTATCAAAATGGAACAAATATATTACGTTTACCAAATCGGAACTCACAAGTGGTCCATCATATCATATGATTTATTAATATAAAAAAAATAAGGCACCTCATTTTGTGTGCATGTCATCTTCATCATTCAACATTAGGCACCCATTTTGTATGTCATCTTCATTCGCACCTCATTTCATTCTATCTTCAAAAATCAAAACCAATGAAACTCATCTCATATTTCGATCCCACGAAACCACCATGGCAAAACATGTTCCGATCAAAAATTGAAGCGTAGACTTTGCTTGCTTGCCTAGACCTTGCTCGATTGCCCATACCTTGCTCTCTCAACTCTAACTTGAACTTCATAGCACTTAGGTCGCCCAGAACTTAACCCACTCACCTAGGCCCAGCTGTGACACACGGTAAATTTTCACTAAAATTTAACTAGTAGATGACAATTTATTTTTACTAAGCCTAGTCATTAAGCATGCATAAGCTTTGTCTGATCATTTGAGTAGATAACTCGCATACAGTAGACTATTGCATCACTTGTTGCATTCATTTCATTTTATGAATATTTCATTATTGTCTTATGATTAAATTGTAAGACGAGAGGTTATCTCGTTTTCCCCCAGTGACCGACACTGCATGCGTACGGACACTATGATAAGGGCAAACAAAACAAATGATAAACTCCCGCAATGAAAAATATTACAAAGATAAAAATATTTCCGGAGCGTATCTATAAGATGCTACACCATAAAAATTATCGAACTTTAATACTTCAGTCACAGTTTTATAACGCGGGACACCAAAAATATACAATACAACTTAAATGACTCCTCATAACTAACAATTATACTTACTCTATAAATAATACTCTACAAAATACATTTGTGAAAAGAATAAGTAAACAAAAATCTTATTTTCTTTTTCTTTCCTTGGATAATCCGCCCCTCCCACCTTCATTTTTATCGTTTTCTGTTGACTCCCATATCCACACGTTTTCTTCCCCAAAAAGAGATAACACCAAACTTCCATCTTCTCCAAAAGTCATATGTTTACCTGCTACCATCCCACTTTCGTCCAAGTCAACGCAAACCCAAAAGAGATGAGTAAAAATGGAATGTGGGAACACCTCTTTCATCATCACCCTCCCTATACAAGCTAGTTTGATGTATGTTTTTGTTCCTCAAACCTTTTCCTGCCATGGTTAGAGCCGCGCAAATTCAGAGTCAAGACCACAAGCCAACAAAATTTGTCAAGGAGGATTGAGAAGTTAACTAAAAATGGTTATCACTCACCTTTCAAGGTTGGAAAGATTGGTCAAGGACTACCTTTTCCCCTTCTCTTTTTATTTCAGTCGAGGCAACCCAAGGGTATCACACTCCAAATATCACCACAAAAGGATAAGAAAGCTAAGAAGGGAGGACTTCTATTTGGGTGCTTAATCTGGATCGATCGGGTTCGATTGTGGTGTTAGATATCCGGGTTGGCCTTCGACTTCGTTATCATCTTCTTTCCTGTAAGAAATCATTCAACTTTGTATTTGTTAAACTTTATGAATTGGGTTGTTGATAAAAACATTTATATTCGATTTTGTAAGTTTAATATTTTTATGTTCATGAAATCTTTGTGTCCTTGATAAATGAGTTAGCCATTGAAACTCAAGTTGTTAATTGTTTTGTTAGTTGGTTCCTGTCGAGCGTACAAAACAAAGAAAGAAAAAAAAAAAGATGAGTTTAATAAATCCTACCGGTGGTTTTAGTATTGAGTCTGGGAAGTTGATGTTAGACGTAACACTAAGTTTAGCTTTCAATAACCTGCTTAAGTTATGCTAAGTCGAGTGTCTCGTAACTAGTTCGCTTTGTGACATTTGATTATGAGCCTTGTGTTTAATCTGTTGTGTACGCCTAGGAAGAAAACCAAGTCAAAAGTACTCATTTGCCAAAATAAATGTGATTAGCCTATATTTTGTCACGGTCCGTAATAGTGTAATATGTTGTCAGAATGGAACCGAGTTGAGTAGTACTCAACTACCGTATGGTTTCGTCACACCTTTGCTCGCATTTTCAGCTAATGAGTTAGTCATATCTCGTTTGAAACAAGTCTCATTCATAGTTATTTCCTTTTCATTAGTTCATTCTCAATAAGTACAAACTTGTCATCGAAATAGATATGCTTTGGGACTGTGTAAGTGAGTCGACAACCTCATTTTGGTAGTACCATAGTGACATACTCCCTAGTCGAGAGATTCGGCTTCACAAGTTGGAGCGTGAACGAACAAGTATATCTCGAGCCAAGTTGCTCACGTTAAGCTTTGAAACAAGATGTATGCTAAGCAATAAAAATCTGGAAATGGGATTTTAGTATGTGTCTTCTAAAAATTCAAATATGAACCTGTGATGCAAACTGTGTTGGATCGGCCCAGCTCCTTTCCAAAACCATCATAGGGCCGAAACCCATTACCTATACATGTACCACATCGGGCTCAGGCCCAAAAATCTGTACCCTACTATTTTCGAATCTGGGCCACAGCCCATGGAGAAACTTGGGGCGTCCGTTTGAATATTTAAGCATGGTCGAATCAACATAATACCCGAAGCATTTAATCGGATGACAAATAACGAAACCTGTCCCCGTCTATTCTTTCCCTTCACCACGTTACATATCTTCTTAATGTCAATAATGTATAAAAGTCTTGATACAATTAGACAAGCGCAAGAGTATTACTACACGAAAACAAGAGTTAAAAATGTAATCTACATGAATAAAGGTTACGTCTAAGTTGAACGTCAAATGAACTCGGATAAACATATCTATGTCAAGTAATTTACTAGTCGAAATTATAAATATTAAGAACTCAATTTTGATAAATGAATAAAGACCACTATATCATTTTATCATTTAATAAATTGACAGTCTTCAAATTTAACTTACATATTTTCTAAATACAATTAGAAAACAAGTCAACTAATATTTGATTTTGACAATACTATCATGTGTCAACTTAAATAAGTATATACACATTAAATACTTACTAAAAGAATAACGTAAATGTTTTCAAACCAACTCTTGGATTTTAATATTGTCATAAGGTCAACATGAAAAGTATATATACTTTCGTATACTTACTAGTAAAATCACTTAATCTTTTTACAAACAAAAGTTTAGTTTTATTTCAATTATAAAAACAATTGAACTATTTTAAGTAAGAAATACTTAAAACAATATTGCCCTCCTTATCTAGGTCGCGTGCCGGTGCCGTCTCACAACAAACACTAAATCCCGCTTTCGGATTGCATTTTGCTAAGGTGAGTCTCATAGCCCCTCTTTTACTTGATAAACAGTTTTATACTATTGGGGTGAGAAAATATGCAAAACCTTTTTATGGACCTAAACTACTACATGATTACTATTACGTGGTGTAGCCTAAGCCCTTATGTCCCTAGAGAAATGCCCCTTTTCATGAACCGTCAATTCCCTATTGGGAAGCGCGAATGTTATAAATAGATCTATTGAGGGTGACTCCTCCGTTCGGTTGGCCCTGCTTAGGCCAAGGCGAAACGTATACCATGTCGGAACCGAGTGTTGAGGGACAAAACACTCGCTATGGGCCCCTATATTGTATGATATCTGTTAGCATACAGGAACTGTCGTAGTATCGGTTGCATGAACTTAGAGCTAACGTAATAGACATTCATCCATATAACATTATATTCGTTGTAATGATTATATGACATTGCTTTGGTCCAAACTTATTGTTTTAACTTAAACCTATGAACTCACCAGCTTTTAGCTGACATTTTAGCATATTTTTCTCAGGTGTTTAAGTTATGTTTCATGGAGGCAAGGCAAGAAGCGGGTTAATGGTCGTAGTAGTATTAAAGAAGTGTTTTTACACAAACTGATGTTTTTAAATTGGGACCACTGAACTTATGGGATGTGCCCATTTATTTAAACTATGTTGTAACACAAGGTTTTTAAAACTATTTTATGAAATCAAACGGAGTATGTATTCCGTTCTTTATTACTTGTGTTGTGATCACCAATTTCGTAACGCTCCCAAATAACACGTATGTTTCCGCTAAACAAATTTGGGGGTGTTACAGATTGGCATCAGAGCCAAGGTTATAGAGAACTAGGTACATATAAATCCTAAACTATAACTACTTTTTACAAAAACATCATACTACGACCGTCAGTTGCCGCTTGCCTTACTTGTCATACTACTTAGAATTCATTTAAATAGGATTGCATGTTTTAATTCCTATTTACTAGTGCACTATTTCATATTCATCATGAGTACTTTTCTACATACTTACACATATGCACCGTCTTGTCACAGACCATGCCTTCACCAGCCTTCCCTCACGATGTCCAGGAGGACATCCTACTTGCTCACTCACCTACCACCCATCAGCTTGCACACTTGGCCACAGATCCGTACATTCAGGCCACTCTAGCAGCTCAGCCAGTTATTGCACCTACTCCATCTGTACCGACCCTTACCACCACTCCATCAGCTTTGTTGACACGCAGGCGGAAACCCCGCATGATCGTGAGAGTACCTGGATATAGAGAGCGGTATTCATTCATGCCTGCACTAGCTTCTCGGATGACCCGCGCTGCTTACATGGGTCCTCCTACTACTTCAGAGTCACTGACACCATCATCCACTGAGTCACCACCTCACCAAAGACTCAGGAGGACTACTGATTCCTATTCAGATGAAGACCCGGAAGAGGATCCGGAAGAGGATCCTGAGGAGGAGCTACCAGAGCCTATGCCGACTGAGAGTGTCCCTGGACATGATAACACAGCAGCAGATATGGATATACTGGGTCTGGAGATTGTCCAGAGTATTCAAAAGATAGGACAGAGCTCCAGGATGGCTCAGGGGTTGGGCGAGGATATGGATATTGATGCACCATTTGGATTGGGACAGAGAGCTGCTTTCCTCCGTAGCCAGGAGGAGAGTGATGAGGTTGCTTGGAGAGATATTGATTGTGTGATCAGTTCTGCACCACACATCGCCAGTCCGAACTATAGTCCATCATCACCTTCATTCATACCATCTGCAGCAGACATGGAGCGCCTTGCACGCACCACTAGACAGCTTGAGACCATCGAGGAGGCTGCACCGGTTGAGGCACAGTCAGAACCAGACCTATCAGGATCTCCAGATGGCGATCTAACCCTCACTGAGAGGATATTTATTCAGCTGGACTCTCATGAGACTCTGCTAGGAGTCCATACTGATCAGCTAGAGAGAGTCGATCCAACACGCTTGCAAGCCTGCGAGCAGCGTGTTGAGGGTTTAGACCGAGTTACTGATGTATGAGAGCGTGGAGCTCGAGAGACACGAGCGGATTCGACTGGGTTTTAGGGTTGAGACTCAAATCGAGGATGTTAGAGAGTTGGATAGCAGGACACGAGCTTTGGGCAGAGGTCAAGCCCAGATGCACGGACGACTAGAGGAGCTAGAGCGTGTCCAGTGGATGGCTAGAGATACTGCCAGAGAGGAGTGGCAGAGGACCACAGGTTTGGAGTCCATGCTGGCCTCTCAGATGAGGCGGATCGCGAGCTTAGAGGCTACGCAGCGAGAGCTGGTGGCTAACATTGAGCGACTACGTGATGAGCGTGGACATCCTTAGATCCTATTTCATGATGTATCACACTAAACTGGATTATAACAGTTAGTGTTAGTTATCACTCTTGTATTTCCATTGTATTTCCATTATATTCCCGTTGTATTTCCGTTGTACTTCAGTTGTATTCCATCTAGTATCTCATCATGTACTTTAGGAACCTTGTAACCGAAGTTCTATCTATGTCAAGCTTATTTTCCTATCCAATTGTCTTTTCTTTCATAGATTACTCATATGATCTACCTACGATATTTACACTATTACCTGGCACTTACCTTGTTTAAAAAAAAAGGTTCTATATCTCATTGCCTTTCTTACTGCAGAAATGCCGCCAAAACGAAGATCAAACCGCACCAACCCTGGTGGAGCTTCCAATGCTCCTATTCCAGCGAGAGTTACTCGCAACCAAGCTGCAAACACTGCTATTCCAAACAGAGTCACACACGATCAGACTGCCGAAGCCACTACTCCTGCTAGAGTTACTCCAATTCAACCTACCATGAATCAAGCTATGATAGACCAGCTAGTCAATGAGCGAGTGAATGCCGCCTTGGCTGCAGCAAACCACTCGTCTACTAATGCTGGAACTTCGAGACCACCTACCCATAGCCGCACTTGTACCTATCAAGACTTTCGTAAGACCATGACTGGAAGCTTTAGTGGAACCGAAGGAGCTGTCGGTCTGACCAGATGGATCGAGAAGCTCGAGACTGTGTTCCGAATCTGTAACTGTGAGGAAGAGTCTAAGGTTAAGTACGCATCATTCACTTTCACAGATGCTGCCTTGACTTGGTGGAACAACTTCTTGAAATCTGCAAGCATAGATGTTGCCTATGCCATGCCCTGGGAAAGCTTCAAGGAGATGGTACTTCGAAAGTACTGTCCTCGTAATGAGATCAAGAAACTTGAGCATGAGTTTTGGAACCTCAAGGTTCAAGGCACAAACATGGCTGCTTATAACCAGCGTTTTCAAGAGCTAGCTTTACTGTGCCCTGAAATGGTTCTAACTGAGACCCGATTGTTGGAAAGGTACATCGGAGGATTGCCCCAATCTATCAAGGGCAATGTCACCACTTCTAAGGCTGCCGATCTCCATGAAACTATCGAAATAGCCAACAAACTCATGGACCAAGTGATTGAGGATTCCATGGACAAAGTGGATGACAATAAGAGGAAATGGGACGACCACTCACGAAGCTACAACAACAATGGATACCGTGGTAACAACAGTGGAAACCACAGCAACAATCAGAACAAAAGGCAAAATGTTGCTAGAGCTTATGCAGCTGGGATTGGAGAAAGGAAACCGTACGCAGGACTTCACCATGTGTAACCGATGCACACTGCATCACAAGGGACAGTGTACAGTCAAGTGCCGTAATTGTCAGAAAATCGGACACTTGACCAGAAACTGCAGGTCCAAGTCATTGGCGACGGTTCAGACAGCACCAGTCAGGACCCAAAGCTGCTATAACTTGTTTTGGTTGTGGTGAGAAAGGGCATTATAAGAATGAATGCCGAAAGACCAGAAACCAAGGCAATGGAGGAAATCAAGGAAACCGAGGAAATCCAGGAAGCCAAGGAAATGGCAGGATTCAGGGAAATGTTGGACAACCGAGTAACCAGGGAAATGGAGAAGGAGCTCATGGAAGAGTCTATGCTGTAACCAAAATGGAAGCTCAGGAAGACCCGAATGTTGTGACGGGTACGTTCCTTATAAATAACCGTTATGCATCCATATTGTTTGATACGGGAGCCGATAGGAGTTTTGTTTCTAATACATTTAGTCCACTACTCGATGTTGCTCCAACTGCATTAGGCAATGCATACAATGTGGAACTAGCTAATGGTAACGTAGAAAGGGTAGATACCATCATAAGAGGTTGCACCCTGAACCTATTAAACCACCCATTCAATATCGACTTAATACCAGTAGAATTGGGTAGTTTCGACGTCATCATCGGGATGGATTGGTTATCAAAATACCATGCTGCCATCATTTGTGACGAGAAGCTCGTCCAAGTGCCCTATGGAGATGAAGTCCTAACAGTAGAAGGAGACAGAAGTGATAGAAGGAATGCGTCAAGACTGCATGTCATTTCCTGTACCAAGGTGTTGAGGTGTATCGAGGAAGGATGTCACATCTTCCTAGCACAAGTCACCGGAAAAGATGAAACAGAAACAGAAGAAAAACGTCTCGAGGACGTGCCAATTGTGAGAGAATTTCCTGAGGTCTTTCCTAAAGACTTACCAGGACTTCCGCCAGCCCGACAGGTTGAATTTCAGATCGATTTAGTGCCTGGTGCCGCACCTGTGGCAAGAGCACCTTATCGATTAGCTCCAACGGAACTTCAGGAGTTATCAAACCAGTTGTCGGAACTTTCGGAAAAAGGGTTCATTAGACCGAGCTCATCACCCTGGGGAGCACCAGTCCTGTTTGTCAAGAAGAAGGACGGAACTTTCAGGATGTGCATCGACTACCGTGAGTTGAATAAACTAACCATTAAGAACCGTTACCCACTCCCGAGGATCGATGACTTATTCGATCAACTTCAAGGTTCGAGTGTTTATTCAAAAATCGACTTAAGGTCTGGATACCATCAACTAAGAGTTCGAGAAGAAGATATTCCCAAAACCGCCTTCAGAACTCGTTACGGACATTACGAGTTCCAAGTCATGCCTTTTGGGTTAACCAATGCACCAGCTGTGTTCATGGACCTTATGAACCGAGTGTGTAAACCCTACCTGGATAAATTTGTGATTGTCTTCATTGACGATATCCTAATTTATTCCAAGAGTGTGAAGGAACACGAGGAACATCTTAGATTAATCCTGGAATTGCTAAAGAAGGAGGAACTGTATGCTAAGTTCTCGAAGTGTGAATTTTGGATATCAACTGTGCAATTCCTAGGTCATGTAATCGACAGTCAGGGTATTCATGTAGATCCCGCTAAGATCGAGTCAATAAAGGATTGGGCGACACCCACAACCCCTACCGAAATTCGTCAATTCTTAGGACTCGCTGGGTACTACAGAAGATTCATTGAAGGTTTTTCAAAGATTGCCAAATCTTTAACCAAGCTAACCCAGAAAAACACCAAGTTTGACTGGGGAGAAAAAGAAGAAGAAGCTTTTCAACTCCTTAAAGAAAAGTTGTGTAGTGCACCTATCTTGGCCTTACCCGAGGGTAGTGAAGACTTTGTTGTTTATTGCGACACTTCACACAAGGGGCTAGGAGCGGTGTTAATGCAAAGAGAGAAGGTGATAGCATACGCCTCTCGCCAGTTGAAGACTCATGAGAAAAACTACACAACGCACGATTTGGAGTTAGGATCAGTTGTGTTCGCACTTAGGATTTGGAGACACTACTTGTATGGCACGAAGTGTGTCGTGTACACCGATCACAAAAGCCTACAACACATTTTGGATCAAAAAGAATTGAACATGAGACAACGCCGATGGTTGGAACTACTCAGTGATTACGACTGCGAGATTCGTTACCATCCGGGTAAAGCGAATGTAGTTGCTGATGCTCTCAGTAGAAAAGAGCAACCAAAACCTCTTAGAGTCAGATCCTTGGGTATGACAATCAGTTCGCCTCTTCCATCCAAGATTCTTGAGGCTCAGTTAGAAGCACTCAAAGAAGAAAATCGTCCGAATGAGAACCTTTACGGAATGCCAGAAAGTGAGAATGGATTCGTAAAAAGGTCGGATGGGATCTTGTGTTTCAAAGAGCGAAGTTGGATACCACTTTACGGAGGAATTCGCGATGTTATTATGCACGAATCCCACAAGTCTAAATACTCCATCCACCCAGGATCCGACAAGATGTATCTCGATCTGAAGAAATTGTACTGGTGGCCAAACATGAAAGCCGACATTGCAACATATGTCAGCCAGTGTTTAACCTGCTCAAAAGTCAAAGCCGAACACCAGAGACCCTCAGGTCTACTAGTACAACCCGACATTCCCGAATGGAAATGGGAACGCATAACAATGGACTTTATTACCAAGCTACCTAAAACCTCTAATGGCTACGACACTATTTGGGTAATAGTTGATCGTCTCACCAAGTCCGCACATTTCCTACCAATGAAGGAAGGCGACGGAATGGACAAACTTGCACGTTTATACCTGAAGGAAATCATCGCACGTCATGGTGTACCAACCTCCATCATCTCGGACAGAGATAGCCGCTTCACCTCAAACTTCTGGAAGTCACTTCAAGATGCCTTAGGATCCAACCTTGACATGAGCACCGCTTACCACCCTCAAACTGATGGATAGAGCGAAAGAACCATTCAAACTCTGGAAGATATGCTAAGAGCATGTGTGATAGACTTTGGAAATGGCTGGGATAAGTACTTACCCCTAGCCGAGTTTTCTTACAACAACAGCTATCACACAAGCATTAAAGCTGCACCATATGAAGCACTCTATGGTCGAAAGTGTAGATCACCCGTGTGTTGGGCCGAAGTCGGAGAAAGTCAACTCACTGGTCCAGAGTTAATCCAAGAGACTACTGAGAAGATTGTACAAATCAAAAATCGACTACAAGCAGCTCGTGACCGTCAAAAGAGTTACGCGGACAAAAGGAGGAAACCACTTGAGTTTCAAGTGGGAGATAAAGTTATGCTAAAAGTTGCGCCATGGAAAGGCGTAATCCGTTTCGGAAAGCGTGGAAAGTTAAATCCTCGTTATATTGGACCTTTCAAAATTCTCGCAAGAATCGGACCGGTAGCATACCGACTCGAATTACCACAAGAACTCAGCTCTGTGCACAACGTGTTCCACGTATGCAACTTGAAGAAATGTCTTTCTGATGAAAATCTTGCTATTCCCTTGGAAGAGATCCAAGTCGATGAAAGATTAAACTTCGTCGAGAAACCCATTGAGATTATGGATCGGGAAATCAAACGGCTTAAGCAAAGCCGCATCCCTATCGTCAAAGTCCGCTGAGATTCTCAAAGAGGTCCTGAATACACGTGGGAGCGTGAAGACCAATTCAAGCGCAAATACCCACATCTTTTCTCAACTTCAGCAAATAATCCTAACTGAAAACCGAGGACGGTTTTCCCTTCTAAGGCGGGGAGGATGTGACACACGGTAAATTTTCACTAAAATTTAACTAGTAGATGACAATTTATTTTTACTAAGCCTAGTCATTAAGCATGCATAAGCTTTGTCTGATCATTTGAGTAGATAACTCGCATACAGTAGACTATTGCATCACTTGTTGCATTCATTTCATTTTATGAATATTTCATTATTGTCTTATGATTAAATTGTAAGACGAGAGGTTATCTCGTTTTCCCCCAGTGACCGACACTGCATGCGTACGGACACTATGATAAGGGCAAACAAAACAAATGATAAACTCCCGCAATGAAAAATATTACAAAGATAAAAATATTTCCGGAGCGTATCTATAAGATGCTACACCATAAAAATTATCGAACTTTAATACTTCAGTCACAGTTTTATAACGCGGGACACCAAAAATATACAATACAACTTAAATGACTCCTCATAACTAACAATTATACTTACTCTATAAATAATACTCTACAAAATACATTTGTGAAAAGAATAAGTAAACAAAAATCTTATTTTCTTTTTCTTTCCTTGGATAATCCGCCCCTCCCACCTTCATTTTATCGTTTCTGTTGACTCCCATATCCACACGTTTTCTTCCCCAAAAAGAGATAACACCAAACTTCCATCTTCTCCAAAAGTCATATGTTTACCTGCTACCATCCCACTTTCGTCCAAGTCAACGCAAACCCAAAAGAGATGAGTAAAAATTGAATGTGGGAACACCTCTTTCATCATCACCCTCCCTATACAAGCTAGTTTGATGTATGTTTTTGTTCCTCAAACCTTTTCCTGCCATGGTTAGAGCCGCGCAAATTCAGAGTCAAGACCACAAGCCAACAAAATTTGTCAAGGAGGATTGAGAAGTTAACTAAAAATGGTTATCACTCACCTTTCAAGGTTGGAAAGATTGGTCAAGGACTAACTTTTCCCCTTCTCTTTTTATTTCAGTCGAGGCAACCCAAGGGTATCACACTCCAAATATCACCACAAAAGGATAAGAAAGCTAAGAAGGGAGGACTTCTATTGGGTGCTTAACTGGATCGATCGGGTTCGATTGTGGTGTTAGATATCCGGGTTGGCCTTCGACTTCGTTATCATCTTCTTTCCTGTAAGAAATCATTCAACTTTGTATTTGTTAAACTTTATGAATTGGGTTGTTGATAAAAACATTTATATTCGATTTTGTAAGTTTAATATTTTTATGTTCATGAAATCTTTGTGTCCTTGATAAATGAGTTAGCCATTGAAACTCAAGTTGTTAATTGTTTTGTTAGTTGGTTCCTGTCGAGCGTACAAAACAAAGAAACTGAAAAAAAAAGATGAGTTTAATAAATCCTACCGGTGGTTTTAGTATTGAGTCTGGGAAGTTGATGTTAGACGTAACACTAAGTTTAGCTTTCAATAACCTGCTTAAGTTATGCTAAGTCGAGTGTCTCAGAACTAGTTCGCTTTGTGACATTTGATTATGAGCCTTGTGTTTAATCTGTTGTGTACACCTAGGAAGAAAACCAAGTCAAAAGTACTCATTTGCCAAAATAAATGTGATTAGCCTATATTTTGTCACGGTCCGTAATAGTGTAATATGTTGTCGGAATGGAACCGAGTTGAGTAGTACTCAACTACCGTATGGTTTCGTCACACCTTTGCTCGCATTTTCAGCTAATGAGTTAGTCATATCTCGTTTGAAACAAGTCTCATTCATAGTTATTTCCTTTTCATTAGTTCATTCTCAATAAGTACAAACTTGTCATCGAAATAGATATGCTTTGGGACTGTGTAAGTGAGTCGACAACCTCATTTTGGTAGTACCATAGTGACATACTCCCTAGTCGAGATTCGCTTCACAAGTTGGAGCGTGAACGAACAAGTATATCTCGAGCCAAGTTGCTCACGTTAAGCTTTGAAACAAGATGTATGCTAAGCAATAAAAATCTGGAAATGGGATTTTAGTATGTGTCTTCTAAAAATTCAAATATGAACCTGCGATGCAAATGTGTTGGATCGCCCAGCTCCTTTCCAAAACCATCATAGGGCCGAAGCCCATTACCTATACATGTACCACATCGGGCTCAGGCCCAAAAATCTGTACCCTACTATTTTCGAATCTGGGCCACAGCCCATGGAGAAACTTGGGGCGTCCGTTTGAATATTTATGCATGGTCGAATCAACATAATACCCAAGCATTTAATCGATGACAAATAACGAAACCTCGTCCCCGCCTATTCTTTCCCTTCACCATGTTACATATCTTCTTAATGTCAATAATGTATAAAAGTCTTGATACAATTAGACAAGCGCAAGAGTATTACTACACGAAAACAAGAGTTAAAAATGTAATCTACATGAATAAAGGTTACGTCTAAGTTGAACGTCAAATGAACTCGGATAAACATATCTATGTCAAGTAATTTACTAGTCGAAATTATAAATATTAAGAACTCAATTTTGATAAATGAATAAAGACCACTATATCATTTTATCATTTAATAAATTGACAGTCTTCAAATTTAACTTACATATTTTCTAAATACAATTAGAAAACAAGTCAACTAATATTTGATTTTGACAATACTATCATGTGTCAACTTAAATAAGTATATACACATTAAATACTTACTAAAAGAATAACGTAAATGTTTTCAAACCAACTATTGGATTTTAATATTGTCATAAGGTCAACATGAAAAGTATATATACTTTCGTATACTTACTAGTAAAATCACTTAATCTTTTTACAAACAAAAGTTTAGTTTTATTTCAATTATAAAAACAATTGAACTATTTTAAGTAAGGAATACTTAAAACAATATTGCCCTCCTTATCTAGGTCGCGTGCCGGTGCCGTCTCACAACAAACACTAAATCCCGCTTTCGGATTGCATTTTGCTAAGGTGAGTCTCATAGCCCCTCTTTTACTTGATAAACAGTTTTATACTATTGGGGTGAGAAAATATGCAAAACCTTTTTATGGACCTAAACTACTACATGATTACTATTACGTGGTGTAGCCTAAGCCCTTATGTCCCTAGAGAAATGCCCCTTTTCATGAACCGTCAATTCCCTATTGGGAAGCGCGAATGTTATAAATAGATCTATTGAGGGTGACTCCTCCGCTCGGTTGGCCCTGCTTAGGCCAAGGCACGTATACCATGTCGGAATCGAGTGTTGAGGGACAAAACACTCGCTATGGGCCCCTATATTGTATGATATCTGTTAGCATACAGGAACTGTCGTAGTATCGGTTGCATGAACTTAGAGCTAACGTAATAGACATTCATCCATATAACATTATATTCGTTGTAATGATTATATGACATTGCTTTGGTCCAAACTTATTGTTTTAACTTAAACCTATGAACTCACCAGCTTTTAGCTGACATTTTAGCATAATTTCTCAGGTGTTTAAGTTATGTTTCATGGAGGTAAGGCAAGAAGCGGGTTAATGGTCGTAGTAGTATTAAAGAAGTGTTTTTACACAAACTGATGTTTTTAAATTGGGACCACTGAACTTATGGGATGTGCCCATTTATTTAAACTATGTTGTAACACAAGGTTTTTAAAACTATTTTATGAAATCAAACGGAGTATGTATTCCGTTCTTTATTACTTGTGTTGTGATCACCAATTTCGTAACGCTCCCAAATAACACGTATGTTTCCGCTAAACAAATTTGGGGGTGTTACACCAGCCTTGCCCGCCCAACATCTAACCCACTCGACCAGCACTCCCTCGCTCAACCTTTCTCACCCGGCAATCGCCAGCCTCACCCACCCCTCGCATAGCTTCAAGGCTCGCCCAACACTTCGCCCAGCCCTTGCCCAGGCTTAAGACTCACCTAACACTCGCCCAGAGCTCGTTGACATGCACGTGTATGGTTAAAAAGCAATCTACATATCAATCTAACAGTTAATATGTTAAAAGTTCATTTTGAAAAAAATCATGTGCGACATTTGTTTCTGTAAAGTTATACTAGAAATGGGCCATTTTAAAAATTCTCTTAAAACAAAGTTATTGTGTAGCAATATAGTAGCTTTTTAGGCTAAAAGCTCACCGTTATTTGGCCCACCTATAATTAAATCCTGGCTTTGTCACTAAACTACACTATTTGATTATGAAACATGCCAGTCTCGTACTTTCAACATATTGCTAACCAGGGTCTTCCTAAATTTTTGAAATTTGTAAGGGCCCGGTACGAAAGTAAATAATGAGGCCTTTTCATAATGAATGTTATATATAAAGTGTCACCATTTGTATGATATAAAGCAATTAGTTATCTAAACGTTCAACATATTACTCATTTAATATATATATTATCATCTAAAATATTTTTTTCTTCGTGACAAATATGTGTTAATTGGCATATAGTTCTTAACGGGACAAATTTTGGAGCCCTAAGCGGTCGCTCGCCTTGCATACCCTCAAAAAACGGCCTTGTTGCTAACATAGTAACATACATGGTGGTAGCTTCTAGTCGGGTGTTTATTTGAATCAGTACGTAAAACTTACTCAAAGTAACCAAACGGCTATTTTGTTGGCTATTGTGCCCTAACTCGAAAATATTTCAATGGGTAACAAAAGTGCATACAAGAAGACAATCATAAAATTTGTAGATTGTTGCATGGATGATGTAACGAATGGGTAACATGACTCTTTGGTGTCGTGAATGCTATCAACATGAGGAGGGCTCGTAAAACGAAAGGTGCAACAAAAATAAAGTTAAAACTAAATATAACATCCTTATATCTTTTACCATTTATCTCTAAAATGATTTCAAACACACTCAAAGAAAAAAAGAAAAAGTGAATCATGACCGGGTTGATGTACAATAAGTGGACGAAATCAAATCATTGCAAATTTGATTTGTACAGTTACAATCTAGAAAAGAAACAAAACAACAAATTCTAGACTCTACCAAGACTTTAACTGTGAGGCCAACAAATTGAAAAGAAGTTAACATGTTTCGGGTTTGACTATCCAAATAAGAGCACCACTTCAAAATTCTTATCGTACTACATATGTACTTACTCACAACTTTTGCGACCCATTCTCCATCGCCACAACTTGTACTTAATTTATTTTAAGTTTACGAATATAAATTTACCTCCTTAAAAGTTTCAATCCAAATTTTATTCTCATAAGAATGACTAGCAATTTAGTTTGAAACAGAACTTCTTGTTATCTCATGTGCATTTTAGCTTAGATAACTAAAACGTCTTGTATAGAGTATGAAGTGATCAAATGAATATGATGGTTTGAGTTTAATCACACGTAATGGGATAAGATTAACTAAATAAACACGGTTATAGTGTTTTATAGATGTGTAATATCACAAGTAGGACTATTGTTAATTACTTAATTGGCATGTATGTGTGATTTTGTATGTATTAATTTAGTCAAACGTCATTAAAATAGATACAATTAAATATCTAGAGTAGGAAAGATGCTTTTAGTAGAAGTTAACATGATCGGATAAAATAACTAATTAAGATAATGAGATGATAACGAAATTGAAAATTGTTTTTATGAAAGTGACAATGAAACTAAAATTCTTTGTTAAATTTGTTGGCTTTGTCTTGTTAAAGTCGTGGTTGTTAGATTACAGAAATCATTTGTTGGCAATTGCCATTCGATAATTTTGAAACTTCCAAGTAATTGTATAGTGACATGATATCACCACTGACTATATCACAAGTGTTCGAGTAACTTTTCGAATTAGCTCCGTGTTCCGTATAGAAATGTGGTTGAGTAACTTCCTAATTAGCTCTGTGTTCCGTACATAATATATCCGGATATGTGGTTGAGCAACCTTCCTAATTAGCTCAGTGTTTCGTAAATATCATATCAGGACACGTGGAGAGCAACCTTTCGAGTTAGCTCCATGTTCCTAGCTATAATACATCTGGATATATGGTTAAGCAACCTTTCTATTAAGCTCTGTACGTGTTTCATAGATATCATTTCCGGACACGTGGATGAGTAATTAACCTTTCTGATTAGCTACAGGTTCTATAGAGGACAGATCTAGACCATGATATGTAAGCCAAATAACCTTCTTCAAGCTATAAGCTTGTGAGATATCAATGGATTAACAATAAATGAAGTCTGTCGTAACTATTAGTTAGAAAGTCAAACCACATCTACCTTAAAGAGAAAGGGATTGCCAATTTATAACGAGTAGCATAACTCTGTTATCCATTGGTCCACATAATAAATATTATGTAGTACAAAGTAAGCTAAGTCTGTAATAGATATTTAGAGCATGATTAACATATAAGTGTAGTGTTTAAGTCCCATTGACTTGGTACGTTAACACATAGAAATAAGCATATTTGAGTTATGATTGTTCCATATACTGCTTTGGTTTTTTGTAACGAGAAACTGATGGTAAACTAGCGAGGCATCAGTGACTTGAACATTATAGACTTCACGCAATTTACAGATGAAACAGAACTAAAATAAAAACAAAAAATCGCCAAGTTGAGAAAATAAAAATGAAACCCTGAACAGGAAATTGGCTTTCAGGTAGTTTGGGCGCATGCCCTGTAACAAAAGCATAAAATTGAACAAGTCAACCACCATATCTATGGTCTTAAGTCTTATCACTTTTCCATGCCGTACTACATGCGTACATAAACACCACTAGTACTTTTATATATTTAACTTTGATTTATACTCAAACTTACCTGAGAAAACATATCAAAGTTGCACTTTAAAATTTATCTAGTTCATAGCCAATTCTTACAAATATGGTGAAATTATGAAACTTTGTTCATACCCTGGAGTTAAGGCACTTATGCATGTTCCTAACATATATCCTTTTCCGGAAAGCAAGGATTTTACAACAACCAAAGACAAGCAAAAAGTACAACAAGATCGAGTTCAGTCTCAAAGATTGAGACAACAAGCAAAGACCTGAACTGATGTTTAAACCATAAAAAAACCCTGAACTCCTCTTCTGCTTCTTCATCGTATCAGCATTCTAATAGTACTCATGATACTGCAGAAAGTCTGTACATTCTCGCACAACATTATAGACATTCATAAGTAGATTTGGGTTGACGGTGTTTCCCTTCTAAATTACTCTCATCAACACCGTGTTGCAAAATATGACTGTATGCATTACAGATTGTCCATACTGCACCAATCTTCGGTTGAAGAAGGCTCCAACTTCTTTTAGTTGGCTTTCCATCCTTTTCAAAATCGCTCTCATGTCTGAAGAATGGTAGTCGTTCTCTTGCTGTCATAAGCCTTGGATGTTTCAAAACCTGCTCGATTGTTGGTCTAGACAACATTATTCCAAGTCCAATAACATGTTAGACTAAAATCATAATACACCTCATCGCAACTGAATAATAATAACAATAATCTTAGGAATAAAGTAAATATTATAGCTAGGGTCATACCTTTTTAAAAGGTTAGCCTTAAAAAGTTTCATGAGCAAATCATAACCTTGAGAAGTGGACTCAATATATTTATTTGTTTGATAATGATAAAGTTCTTGTATGAACCAATTTTTGTTCGCAAAATCGGCCTCTTTACTTTGTTGCGATCTGCCATTAGGTTCAACTTGGCACTTGTGAACCTTATTATGTCTCCCATTATTAGACATATAGTTGAAGAGTGTGCGACCCAATGTAAGCATTTCCGTGGGCATGTTATTGTTGCTATCTATTGCACATAAATTATATGATCAAACCAATTAACTCGAGTATAATAAACAAATAAACAACAGTGAATATCTTGTTAAAGACTTACTAGCTTGTCGGATGTTGTGTCCAAAATCGCATAGCTTAGCTGTATTATCATGGTCCATGAGAATGTTCGAAGGATTTAGATTTCCATGAACTATTCTTATTTTGTGCATGTGTGCCACTGCACTAACTATACCCTTTGTCAAAAAAAAAAATAAAAATAAAAAATAAATAAAAAATAAAATAAGAATAAATGAATGCCCACTATTATAATACACAAAATGTCCACACAGTCAAAGCATATATATATATATATATATATATATATATATATATATATATATATATATATATATATATATATATATATATATATACTTATACTGATTTTATCTCATGATTTAAATTGATTCCTCACTCATCTCTTATACTTGTGGTTGATGTTAGCTACATGACCCGCCAAGCTACCTTTGCACTTTTGCATTGCGAATTTGTAATAGTCAAATCATTATCTTATTCAAATGCATTAAGTTCTAATCTATCATGAGGTTAACAAAGCGTTTATTCAAATACCTCTAGATCCAATATTCCAACTCAAAACCTAGCACAAGTGACAAAACAAAAGCTTGGTGCAATTACTGAATTACCTAATGGGTCTGTTAAAACGCTTAGACAATCTCTACTCGATAGTATCCTCTTCTATCTATTATGGAATTAAACTTAAAACAAAATGAAGGATCATCATACCTGTTGATGGTGAATATACTCTTGTTTTTAAACCACACCATCAACACCAAATTCCGAGACCACCTATTTTAACAAATTGAGCAAGTATTCTTCATCTTTATCTTTACTCGCTTTGTGAACTGGTAAAGAAAAAAAAGTCATATTGTTAAAATAAATATGTATGAAATAAACTAGACATGATTTTGAAGAACTAAACATAAAATAAGGAGTTATATCAGTTACATACCTCAAAATAAGGAAGATGAGAAGCGGTAGGTTTAGTCGACATTTGAGTTAGTGTTTGTGAGTTATGAGGTGAGAGTGTGAATTGTGAAGAAGATGAGAACGAATGGGGTCTTTATAATCTTGATAGTGAATCTGCTTGGTTGATTGAGCTTCACACGGATTGAGCTTAACTTGAGTACACACCGTTGGATTAAAACTGATGAGATGGTTGGTGTGTGCATTTATGTTTCTATGGTTGAAGAGTTGGGCAATAAATATGACCAGTACCTTCCACAAAACAATGAGCAGAATATATAGCAGATGACTGATAACTTCATAACTTTCTATATCTAAGAAGTTTACTTGAAAGTGATATGGTACAAAATAATAAATGCAAACCATCCAAATCACTTGTAAGGCTCAAAATAATAAATGCAAACCAAAACAATTCGTTGGTCTAATGATCAACAGTCTGGTACAAAAATAAAACAAAAAACTACTTGTGAAATTTAAATAGTTTAATGTTAAAAATAGGGTCCTTTTATGTTAATAAGCATTTTTGAAGCAATTGGTTTGTGGTGGAGTTACAATGGTACAAATTTGGGTATTAATGATATGCAGGATGTTAGAACTTCTTTAAGTAATAGCGACTACGAAATTGAATGAAGGCTTCGAATTGTCAGCCATGTGCATTATACTAAAGAGTAATCTTATATTAAAGTATTTGGAAGTCGTAAAATAGCTTGTAGATTTGATGCTAGGCGTAACTGTCGGAAAAAAAAAAACTATACTACTTTGTCACAACTCTTTTTAGAGTGCAACAGATATATAGTCAAATCTCCTTTTCTTAGATACAAACAAAGCATGAGCTAAAATAGTCTATAGAATCTCATCCGTATATTTCAAAGGGTTTTTGGCACAAGTTAAGCAAGCCAAAAGTACATCGGGACCCACCAAAAAGTACATAGGAATCCACATAAAAGTACATACATGTGTACTTTTATGTGTGTCCTGGTGTACTTTCGTTGTACTTTTGGTGTGCTTAACTTGTGCCCTTAAGGCACAAGTTAGAAAAACCCTATTTCAAATAGCAAGTCCGCGACAACATACGGGTAAATAATCCTTTTTCGTTCCTAATATCAACTGAAAATTTTAATTTATGTTACTACAAGACTGGACAAACTTGTATTAATTAAAGACTAGATTATATTGTACGTTGTTAGTATACCAGTTAAAATGTCATTCATCATGCCTTAGTTTAATTTAAATAAGGAATTGAACGATCTGTTGGTCGATCTTTTTATGATTTATATTTACAAATTACTTGGTATGACCTCAATTTAGGCTTGTTGATGAGCCCACTATCTATAAAAGAGAAATAACTTCACCTTGCAATGCATTCAACATATCTATCGATAGATACACATGGTAATATATAGAAAATGAAGAGCTTGTGTTTACTTTTTCTCATGGCTCTACTAGCCGCATCTTCATTTGAAATAAAGGCTCAGACTTGCAAACCAAGTGGTGGCATCCGGGGAAAAACGCCACCAGCTGGACAATGCAACCGTGAAAATGACTCGGATTGTTGTGTCAAGGGTAAGTTATATACCACGTACACATGCTCGCCACCAGTGACAAGTCGTACTTAAGCTACGCTTACTCTTAACAGTTTCCAAAAGGGAGGTGATGGTGGTGGTCCATCGTCGTGTGACGAACACTACCACTTGGATGACACACCAGTTGTCGCACTATCAACTGGATGGTACAAGGGAGGGGATAGGTGCCTCAAGTATATTACGATAAATGGAAATGTGATGAGCGTGAAGGCAATGGTTGTGGATGAGTGTGACTCTACTATGGGTTGCGACGCTGAACATGACTATCAACCACCTTGTCCTAACAATATTGTGGATGCATCAAAGGCAGTTTGGAAAGCCTTAGGAGTGTCCGAGAATAACTGGGGAGATTTGGATATTACCTGGTCAGAATAATTGCATACACCATTTAAATTAAACATGTAAAACGTCCTACTTTTCAAGTTGTTCTTGTAAATGTAATATGTGAAACTATATATGTGTCTAAAATATGCTATTCCAATATATTAAGCATCAAAGTAATTAATCTCATGGTTTGTGTACAAATTAAGAGTCTCCTTAGCTTGTAAATCACTAGTAGCAAGTAGGGGTGTTATCGGGTCGGGTTATCGGGTCTTGTGGGGTCGCGTTGAGTCGAGTTTTGGTTAGAAAAAAATAGCCCGCAACCCGACCCGATAAGGAGTCGGGTTATCGGATTCCATACGAGCCATTAAAGTAGCATAACTTGAATATCTAGAAAATATTAGGAAAAATTTTAAATACTGATTTTCGGGTCTTATTTGGTTAATCCGATAATATTAATTATCTAACCCTAACCCGACCCCGATAACACTATTTGAACCCCAATTGGGTTATCGGGTTCGGGGCAAAACAACCCGACAAGATATTTCAATTTGATTTAACCCGACTCAATAAGCCTTATCGGGTTCGGGTTCGAATTTGAGTCGGGTCAACCCGACCCTACTGATAACCCATTTAAAATATGAACACTTGTTTTATGACGAGAGAAGTATAATTTATATAAGGTGTAATAGAATGGTACTAAAGCAATAGAGTAGACCCGAGCCTTTTTGTCTGTACTGATTTTGAGTGTACGTTTGACAAGTAGCCAAATGTTTATTGCTAGAACACTAACCTTAGGTGAATACAAAATGTAATATTCGAAAACTTTACAAAACGTAAGATGCTAGATATATACCATGCATTTCTCTCACAAAATAAGAATCTTTGTAGCAATGCAAATCAACTGGAGAAATTAGCGTTAGTTGTTACATATGATTTTTATATAAGAAAACGAACTGAAATTTTTGGTGCAACTTTTAAGGTCGGTTTTAGTTATCGATCAGTTACGTCCATGTCAAGTTATGCTCCAATTATTTTTATCACAAAACCAGTTATATATAATAAATCATGATTTTTTTGTGATTCTTTTTATTTCGAACAACTTCTTTCTTATTACTTTATTAATGCATACTAATAATAACATGCACATCGGATATATATTTAGTTACTATAGGAAGGAAATTGGCATCATAACACAGGTAACCCTAAAAATTTCTCTCCTCTCAGGCGACTTCTTTTTTTTGGGTAAAAGAGTTAATTCACCCCGGTAAATGCATTACACCAAAAAACGTTGAAGTACAAAGGATGAGGGTGATTTCCCTCATCTCAGTCCCATAGGACACTTACAGACTCGAATATAAGAATGACAACCATTCCTATAACTAACAATAAAATGAACCTACCAATAATGACACAAGTACATAAAAATAAACAATACTACTCAAGAAAATACTTGAGCCTTCTATATCACTATTGTAGTCCATTTTAACTTCCATGAAGAATCCACGTAAACATCCAAGCATTCTTCAACATGTCGAAACTCAATGTAATCACTGAAAAGTGACGACAACTTGCACTCATCAGTAATAAGTCAATATCAACAGCCTTTGATTATGAATTAAAATAGCTGCAAAAGACCTAATTAACCAATGAATAAACATAGGGTTATAGAAAACCCTAACAACCATGTAGCGAACAACGAACATGCAAAGTACAAGCCAAGATCACCCCATCAAAACAATAGAATGATCAAAGCCATACTGCAACGAACCAAGGGTGGTAAAACCCAAACAAGTAGATCGAATGACAATCCAACATATAGCCGTGCAAGACCAAATCACAACCAAACGATCTAAGGAGTTTTTGAATAAGAACCCTAAACTTAACTTCCAAGTGCAGCAAAACATCTACCCACGTAGAACATCATACCCAATCAGAATACAAGACCAGTTGGGACGAAAATAGGGTTAACCAAACCCTAACTTGCAGTAATAACGATCACAAGACCCAACAATGTAGCAATCGGCACCAGATCTGTGATCACAAGACCCACAATAATAACACTATGCAGCAAAACATCCTCTCAGGCGACTTCTTTCCCTAACCTTATTCCTAAATCGTTTTTTTTTTATCTAAATCCTCCTGTCTCCATTAATTCGTGTATCATATTGAATATCCTTGTGTTTAATCTTCCTGGTTATCATTGGGGTGTTTAATTTGTTACTTGTTTTTTTTCGGATTATAGGTTTATTTGGGTAAATCGCTGGTTAGGGTTTATTCGCCTTGGTTTTGATCGTACCTTAACATATATCAATCAAAGTAGGTTTATCCTGCTTCTTTTATTAGGTCGATTCTCATCCTATTGCTGCATAGTGTTATTATTGTGCGCATTAGGGTTTTCTGGTCATAAAGCTTATCTTTTGATTATTCTGATTTGGTGGGGCTTCCTTGAACTCTCATAATTCTTGGATCTTCTTTCATGGGGGCTCGTTAGTGTTTGGGGCGTGCGGGATAAAACCCTAACGAAAGTTAGGGTTTTTGTTTTGTTTTTTTTATTGGTTTATGCTTGGTGTTGCCTATTCGTGGGATTGTTTGGGGGTTGTGGAGAGATGGACAAAGGTTTTTTGAACAAGGGTAGCTCTTCGGTGAAAGCTACAAACCCTGCCATCAACTTGGCCGATCAAGTTGATATTACTACATTGGAAGCTAGGTTGCAAAGGCTTAATGGTGAGCATGGATCTAATGCTTATGCTCTTAACCGCGTAAAAGCTTCTAGGGTTCTTCATAACCCTAGCGTTAAAGATGGAACCGCTTGATGATGTCGTATTGGTATCTGACACTCATTCGGATTCTATTTGGGGTAATACAAATCTGGATAATACAAGTTATAGTTCTACGTTTGTGGATGGATTAGATCGAGCAACAAAGTCTATTGACCAATTCGGTCCTAACGTGTCTACACCCAAAACGTGGTGAATGCTTCTACTCTGTCCAATGAGATTGGTAGTGAAAATAACGACATAAGGTCATTTGCTAATGTTTTAAACCCGGAACGTGTCTCAAGGAAAGTTAATTTCCGTCCCTTGGTGAATGAGACGCGCATTGATAATCATGATACGGTGCTTCCGAAGCTCTATGGAGGGTGTTTTCAACCGGTATGAAAATACACTTGTTGGTTTCTTTGTTGGCAAGAATGTGGCTTTCCATTTGGTTAAGAACTACGTCTCCAACACGTGGGGTATTTGGTTTTGAAACTAATGAAGAATGATGATGGTGTTTTCCTCTTTAAATTCGATTCTAAAAGTGGTGTTGAGAATGTTCTTCAACGGGGCCCTTGGATTATTCGCAATTCTACTCTCATCCTCACTAGATGGACTCCTGATGTGTTATTGTCTAAAAGTGAGGTAACTAGAGTTCCCGTTTGGATTAAATTGCATAATGTGCCATTACTTGCATATTAGGAAGATGGGTTGAGCTTAATTGCAACTCAAGTGGGTAAGCCGATTATGTTAGATGCTTTTACTTGTTCCATGTGTGTTGATTCATGGGGTGCATTATTAGTTTTGCCGCGTGCTCTTGTGGAATTATAATCTGATTTTGAGCTTAAACATGTGGTGACTATGGCGATCCCTAATAAGGATGATAGTGGTTTTACTACGGCAAGTATAAAGGTGGAATATGAATGGAAGCCGCCACACTGTACGGAATGTAAAGTGTTTGGGCATGATATTGCTTGTTGTCCTAAGTGTATTAAGGAGAATAATGATGTTCCCCCCACCTCAAATGCGGATGAACATGATGATGGTTTTAAGGTAGTGCGAATCGGAAAGCCAAACCTAAAGTTACGAAGATGGCCGGTGGAATTAATATGGGTAAGGGTCCTAGATTTGCACCTAGGAAGCGGTATATGTTTGCAAAGGCGAAGACAGGTGGCTACTCTTGGTAATGAAAGATACACCGATTACTACGTCTAACTCTTTTGGGACTCTTGAGGTGGAAGATGATTTGGGCATCCCAAGTCTGTGGTGATTCCTCTACTAACAAGGTCAAGGCGGGAGTCTTACGGTACTAATAAGGAAGCAAGTATAGATGGATCTCGGGGACGGACTCGTATTGATATTGGTGAGGCGTCTATGCCTCCGGAGGCTGGGACTTCTTTTGCCAAGCTTGTAGGTGATTCAATGGGAACAATGGATGTTGGTTCTACTCCATAGTGAGAAAATTGGTAAGCTTAAAAAGCTAATTATTGATGGGAAAGCTACTCTTGTGGATGATGATGGTCTTCCTATTCCGTCTACCTCTTCTACTAAGAGAGTTAACCCTTTTTCTAAAGTGGGAGAGATTGAGGTGTGCGATTACGAAGATGAGATGGTTGCTAACCCATTTGATGAGTCTGCTAATATTTTTGGTGGTGGCCAAGAGTTTGAAGATGAGTATGATGACTATGACTTCGATGACTATCGAAAGCAGGTTAAGTGATCTTCGAGGGAATTTGGATTCCTTTAATGCCATGTATGGCACTAAGTTTCAAGGTCCTAGGAAGTAATTTTATTTTGTTGTGTCATATGTTATCATTTGAGTAGTGGTTTTGTTTGAGGTGGAAGTATCTTGTTATGTAAGCTTTATGCCTATGTGGCGAGATATGGGATTTCACCCATATCCATTGTACTTAAACGTTTATTTGGTTAATATATTTACCAGGGTACAGGATTACTCCCCTTTACCCAAAACAATTGACAATCGAAAGAGCTGATCAAACAATCGACATCCGAAATATATTTTGTTACTTATACTTATAATAAGATGCACATGGATTGTGAAACTTCTTTTATTCCTTAGCGTACGGCTTTTCCAACTTTCAAACACTCACCAGCGTTATCACTTGCTTGACTAAGTGCGATATAATGATAAGCGTGTTAAAAAAAAGTTGGTGGTTAAAGGTCAAAACACAATGACAATTAAGATATGAAAATAAACTACAAGAAGAACGTAGATGATAATGAAAACAATTTGTCTCTAAAATCCATATTCTATTCACGGAAGTTACAACTTTATAAGTATATGCTAGTTTTCTTTGAATTTGTTTTACTTATTCAAACTTCTTTTGATCATTTTCTATATGTTTTCTTTGAGTTAGCCTACAAAGTACACTATTTGAAACATGTCAAGTCTCGTACTTTCGACATATTGCTAACATACTAACATACTTGTTGATAGCTTCTAGTCAGTAGGTAAAGGAACCATCCAAACTTACTTAAAGTTTAATTAAGAAAGGTATCTGAGAAGGTTATGATGAATGCCAAGGGGTTCTTTTCTTTAAGTTTAATTCGAAGAAAGGTGTTGAGGATGTCCTTGAAAATGGTACGTGGTTGATTAGAAATGTCCCTATTATTCTTAAACCATGGACCTTGAACACCAACTTACTTAAAGAGGATTTGACCAACATTCCGGTGTGGGTTAAGTTCCACGATGTTCCTCTTGCTATGTTTTCTGATGATGGTTTTAGTCTTCTTGCTACATTGATTGGTACGCCGAAAATGTTAGATGCCTATACTAGCCAAATGTGCAAGGAATCGTGGGGTCATGATAGTTTTGCTAGGTGTTTGATTGAAGTTAAAGCGGATAAGGTACTTAGGGATAACCTAACTGTTGATATACCCCTACTTGATGGGTCGGGTTCGACTATTGAGAAGATACGGGTTGAATACGAGTGGAAACCTCCTCGATGTGATACGTGTAAGATCTTTGGTCATACTCTTCTTGATTGTCCAAAATCTGTTTTACCCCTATCCATCCTACTAAGAGTGTTAATGATGGTTTCCAAACTGTTAACAACATGAAGAAGGGTAAGCAAGGTGGTCCAACTACTTGAGGTCAAGGATGGTTTGAGACCTAATGTGGGTAAGAAGTTGCAATATCAGAAAGCCTCCGGCTCATCCTAAGCAAGTCGATGTCACTAAGCAAGGCGATGTGGCTGAGTGCGAGTGGAGCGAAGGTCGCTACATCAAATAAATATGATGCCCTTAGTATGGATGATACTGATCACTTTGATATTCCTACTAAGGAAGTGAATAAGGATGCGGATGTTGGTAGTACAATGGAGGAAAAGAAGAATGAGTGCGCAAAGACTAGTAATACATTGCATGAACCGCTTGTGAGTGATTCTATGGAAGCTAACGAGGTTGGTCCTACCCTCATTGTTGAGAAAATTGGGGAGTTTGAAAAACTTCTTATTGATGGGAAAGCTACTCTTGTGGATGATGACGGTCATCCTATTAAAAAGGTTGATTATCCGGGCAATAAAAAGGATTTTCCGTCTTATTCTTCTACTAAAAGGGTTAACCCATTCTCTAAGGTGGGAGAGATTGTTGACTCCGATAGTGATGAAGAGGAGGTTGTGAGCACTTTTGATGAGTCAATGAACCTATTTGGTGGTGGTCATGATCGTGAAAATGATTATGATGACTATGATTATGATGACTTCAAGCTCCAAGGCCTTGGTAGGAAGTAATTTGTTTTTCATATAAGTCTAAGGTTATCTTTTGAGTAGTGGTTTATTTTCTTGTTTAGAGAATAGGAAGTATCTTGTTATGTAAACTTTTCGCCTATGTAGCGGGTGAGATATAGGATTCACCCATGTCCTTTGTACTTAAACCTTTTTGGAGTAATATATTTACGGGTCTTTGACCTTTTACCCAAAAGGAACCATCAAACTTACTCGGTTACTCAAGGTTTAAACCATACCATGCAAACGGCTACTCTATTGGTTTGGTTTTGCTATTGTGTCCAGCGGCCATGTGGAGCTTCAAGTCCATAATGAAACTATTTCAGCGGGAAACAAATGCATACAAAGACAATCAGAAAATTTGTAGATTGCGCATCGACGATGTAGCGAATGGGTAACATGACTCTTTGATGTCCTAGATGCTATCAACTTGAGGAGGGCTCGTAAAATGAAAGGTGCAATAAAGATAAAGTTATATATAACCAAATATAACATCTTTGAAATCTTTATCATTATAATTTGTAATAGTATGGATACAAAATTGACAACTCCCTTGTAAGGAATTCTTTTACCATTTAACTATAAAATGATTTCCAAGATAATTAAGAAAATAAAAGTGAAGCATGAGCGGGTTGGCGATACAATAAGTGGACCAAAGTCAACATGTTTGGGTTTCAAATCTTATCATTACTTACACACTAGTTTTATAAGGTAAAATGGTATAAAGTGGTATGGTTTTCCCAATGTAATCCAAGGCATGCATTTATTCTATGGTTATCCATTCTTGGTAAGCTTGCTACTCAAGTTAGAATAATGTCATGGAATACTCATGCCTCTTTAAAGTTCCCTCAGTATGCGGTTGTTAGTGACTCTCATGAGCATCTCTTTTCAATTATCCATATTAAAAGATGTATGGAACAAAGTTAAAGCAAAGATCAACAATGTGAACTGGGATGGGGATTGGAGAGATGTGGTGAGTGTGTTAGCTAATGGGAGATGCAATAATTCTATATACAGTGTGCTACATAGAATAGTGGTGGCCACTTAAGTTTACTTCATTTGGAGTGAAAGAAACATGAGGTTGTTTAATAATAGTCAAAGGGATAGTCAAAGTCTTCTTAATGGGATTTTGGACAACATAAAGCTGCAACTTATGTGCTTGAGAGAGTGAGGAAAACTACAGCTACCACCAAAGTAAGTAAATATTGGGAAATTCAAATGAACTTTTGCTAAAAAAAAGTCGAGTGTTATATGGAAGGTTCACGTTGATTTGGGTGTTTGGTTGTTTTCAATTCGATATGAGGTGGATAGTTTCAAAATTCTCGGTATAGTGAAATGGGTCATTACAGTATAATTGATCTATGTTGCAAACCATAACGTGGGTGTGTGCTAGTACCTTGGAGTTCTTTGGGTGAGAATGTTCTCATTGGGTCATCATTCTCCTATCGGTTTGGCCTTGGGAGGAAGCTGGGTTAGGCTTTGTTGATCAAATGAGAGGTCTCAATTACTTTGAATGTACCAAAATGTAGCGCATCCCATTGTGAAGGGTATATGGTTGGGGCGGCCTTTGTATGTTGAGTGGAATAACGAGGAGTGAAAGATGATCCTGCTTGGTCCTCTCTATACATTGGCAAATAAGGAAATGGATGGTCATCATTGAGGGAGAGTGTTTCCAAACAGTTGAAGCCTTTCTAGAGAAGGAAATGTAGGCTGTTTGGAAGAGCCCCCCAATGGATGGGTTTGGGTCCCTAGTGAAGCCACACACTTCTCGTGTCATTGCCATGGTGGTTGATGGTTGAATGGTTTTGATGGGGAGTGATGTGGAAATGTAGCTAGATGGTAGGTGCATCAAGGTGAAAAAATGTTTCAAGCTGGCATGGTTCTAGTTATAGTGCAGCTTGGTTCTTATAGTTTCAAGGTTCTACTGAAGTTGGTTAATTGTTGTAGTGTTTCAGGAATGTTTTAGTCTGGTCTGTAATGTTGCTGTGAGGCATTGTTCTTTGTAGTTTGGTTGATAGCATTTAGTAGCATTGTCTGTTTGAGCATGTTCAAACAGTTGATTATAACCTTGTAATCTTTGTTGTGTGGTAATATATTTTTCACCTTGAGCACCATTTTTTTAGTTTTGACCCATTCTCCATACCCACAATGTGTGCTTAATTTATTTTGCGTTGACACATATGAATTTACCTACATTATATTTTAAATTAAATTTTAGTATAAGAACGACTAGCAATTTAGTTTGAAACATAACTTGTTATCTCATGTGCAATTTAGCATAGATAACCAAAACGTCTTGTATTGGATATGAGGTTATCAAATGAATAACTACGATTATTTATCATATGATGGTTTGAGTTTAATCACACGTACTTGACATGTATATGTATGATTTTGTATGTATTAATTTAGTCAAACATCACTAAAATAACACTACAAAAATATAGTCATTTAGTGACACTTTAAAAAAGTGTCACCAAAAGTTAAAAAAAATGTCACTAATAGTGAAAATGTGTCAAGAAAATTATAAAAAAAATGTCACTAAATTTTTTATATGCTTCTCCTACACTTAAAAAGTGTAGGTAGAAATCCAGCAGGTAAAAGTTTATTTGTAGTGACAAAATATACTTTTTGCCATTTAAAACGACATTTTATAGATGAAAAGTGTTATCAAAACTCAAAATTTTAAGTTTTTACTCACACTTTTTAAAAAGTGTCATTAGTTACATCTTTTTGTGTCAGTAAAACCTCAGTCAGTATAGGTCTATTATCTTGTTGTGTAAATACAATTAGACAAATAGTCGTACATATTACTAAATACAGAGTTGGTAGTTAAATATCTAGACAATGATAAAAGTATGAAAGGTTTAGTTTAAGTTACATGATCGAATATCAGATGATAACGAAATTGAAAAATGTTTTATGAAAGTGACAATGAAAAATTTGTTGGCTTTGTCTTGCTAAAGTCGTGGTTGTTAATTTACAGAAATCATTTGTTGGCAATTGGCATTCGATAACTTTGAAACTTCCAAGTAATAGTATAGTGACATGATATCACCACTGACTATATCACAAGTGTTCGAGTAACTTTGTGAATTAGCTCCGTGTTCCGTAGATAATATATCCAGAAATGTGGTTGAGTAACTTCCAAATTAGCTCTGTGTTCGGTACATAATATATCCGGATATGTGGTTGAGAAACCTTCCTAATTTGCTTTGTGTTTCGTAGATATCATATCAGGACACGTGGAGAGAAACCTTTCGAATTAGCTCCATGTTCCATATATAATACATCTGGATATATGGTTGAGCAACCTTTCTAATTAGCTCTGTGTTTCGTAGATATCATATCCGGACACATGGATGAGTAACCTTTCTAATTAGCGGCATGTTCTACAGATGACATATCTAGACCATGATATGTAAGCTGAATAACCGTCTTCAAGCTATAAGCTTGTGAGATATCAATGGATTAACAATAAATGAAATCTGTCATAACTATTAGTTAGAAACTAAAACCACATCTACCTTAAAGAGAAAGGGATTGCCAATTTATAATGAGTAGCATAACTCTGTCATCCATTGGTCCATAGAATAAATATTACAAAGTAAGCTAAGTCTCTAATAGATATTTAGAGCATGATTAACATATAAGCGTAGTGTTTAAGTCCCATTGACTTGGTACGTTAACAAATAGAAATAAGCATATCTGAGTTACGACACTACTACACAAACTGGTTTTACCCACAAAACTTTACACACGGAAACTAATCTGTGGGAAATTTCTCACGGAATACCGACAAATTACACACCAAATTGTTGACTAAATTTTCGTGGGAAATATGTAGTAATTTTTCCACGGATTTCCCACTATTTAGACACTAAATTGTTGACCAAGTTTTTGTGGAAAATCCGTCACAAGTTTCCCACAGATTTGCGACAAAATTCACACTATTTGTGTTGATTAAAATTCGATGGGAAACTTGCGCAAAAATCTCACACATAATAGCCACAACCAAAGTTTGTGGCAAATTTTAACTACATTACTCAGTTTCACACGCGGTCTTATCGATAAAATAACTATGTAATTGGCACTGTGGGAAATCCATGGGAAACTAACTACGTATTTGCCACAAAATGTTATTTTTGTTTGTCAGTGAATATCCATACATTATATGTTACGTATGTCCTTTTATGACTTTTATTGCATCTTTAGATGTTTTTATGTAGGTATCTGGGGCGTGTATATGTGTGAATGTGTAACTACATCAAAAATTTAAAAGAAAACGAATATGTCTGTTAAAAAGTCGTCAGTAATTTCCCACAGATTATCCACCAATGTGATAAATCTGTGGGAAATATGTACCAACGGATTTCTCACAAAATCGTTTTTATGTTTTGTGTATGTTTAAACATTCTCACAACACTTAGTATGTCTTCATATGTGTTATTAGTTTCATATAATACGTGTTTTTCATTAATGTAATTATTTATGTGAGTATCACAAGTTTATGTATAGGTTAAGGTATAACCTTTTTGTATAACAAATCCTTGTATATTTGTGGATACCTACACGTATATGTTCCGTATGTCTGTTTATGACCTTCATTGTGTATATATATGTTTTGTATGTAGGAATATGGACGTCTATGTGCGTGAACGTGTAACTAAAGTAAAAAGTAAAAAGCGATCATGTTTGTGGGAAAGTCGTCGATAATTTCCCACAGAGTACCCACCGATTTCATTAATCTGTGGGAAATTTGTGTGTAAATACCCACAGACTTCCCACAAAAATTATCGTCTTTATGTTTATGTATACTTACACATTACCACATTACTTAGTATGTTTTGATATGTGTTTTTATTTTCATATTATGTGTGTGTTTATTAGCGCAACTATTTATGTAAGTATCACAAGTGTATGTGTAGGTTTAGGTATAACCTTTTTATGTAACAAGCCGTTGTATATATGTGGATATCTACATTATGTTCAATATATTCTTTTATTACCTTCATTCTATTTATATATGTTGTGTTTGTAGGTATCTGAGGCGTGTATACGTGAACATGTAATTATGTAAAAACTAAAAGAAAATGATCATGTTTGTGGGAAAGTTGTTGGTAATTTCCTTCAGATTACCTACCAATTTGATAAATCAGTGGGAAATAAGTATGAAAATACCCACAAATTTCCCACAAAAATCATGTTTTTATAGTATACATAGATTGACTTTTAGTTAGCGGAAAAAGGCGGTTGTTTTCAATCTTAACTTATTTTGCTATAATGATAAAGAAACAACCGATGCTTTGAAACTCGGTTCGACTCGGCCGGGGTTAACCGGTTGAACCGGTTCCAGCCAAAAAAAGGGTCATATTAAACCAGACTATTAATTCTTGAAACCCAATTAGACCCGTCGAGTTTTAAGTGACTCGGGTCAACCCGGTTCTTGAAACCCGGCCGGGTTTTGTTGTTTCATGTTTTTTTATAAATAAAATAAGTTAATTATATATATTTGCGACGTAATTTTATTTTAACACGTTATCTTTGTTGTTAAATGTTTTTTTAGGCTCAACCGCTCCTTTCTACCCGCCCCCTAATTTCACAAAATTTCAAACTACAATTCACTCAATCCCCCAATACTCACTTCTTCTCTGAAAACCCTCACACACCGCCTCACCAACCCGGCAAACACCTTACCAAAAAACCACATAGCCCTAGCCGCCATCACCATCACCATCGACCCTTGTCGGTCGTCGGTTGCATCCTCACCCACCATAGACCATGGCGATTCACCATCGCGACTCCCGTAATCAAGTATATATATTCACAAATTAGGTGCTCTATGTCTTATATCCTTGAACAATCATCAATTTGAGGTGGTCAAGAGTCAATTTCTTGTTTGGGTAATTTTAGGAATTAGGGTTCATGAAAGCCCCCAATCTATATGAGCTTGGAACATGATTTCTGCTACAATTGAAGCCAATTACAAGGCATTCTTTTGTATTCTTTCAATATTAAGTTTTTTAGCCTTTGATTTTTTATTTATTTTTTTAATTTTAATTTTACAAGGTTAGGTAATTTAAAAGTTTGACAAATTTGTTGGTATCTAATATGATATAGTTACTTAGAGCTTTTCAAGTTTACATTCAAGGTTAGGAAATATACATGGTTTTAAAGGGTGCGCCAAGGTGGCGCTAAGGCGTGGCGTGACCTCCCGTTACGAAATAGACCAAGGAGTCACCTCTAGGCTTGGCATAAGATCGGTGGAAAATCTTGCGATAAGGCGTGGCGTGGCGAGTTTCTTTTTATTTGACTATGATATATTCATTATGTACAACGTTTTTGTAAACTTCGATATATATGAAATATGATAGAAGTATACAAATATTTACATATTTCGTGCCGCTTTGTGTCACACCTTAAAAACGCAAAAGCTTCGCCTTAGCCACTAAAACGTGAGGTTTGGTCATATGCGCCGTGCCACGTCTCACACTATTTATAACCTTTGATATAAACTAATAGTAGTTTACAAAGTTTTTTGTATTATTAAGTTAGTAGTTTTTTTAAGAATTATAACTTGATGAATTTTTTTTATCTATATATCTAGTTATTAAAAATAATTTCAGCCTAAAATCAATGTTTGGTTCCCGCATAAACTAAAAATTTCACTCCCCCCAAAATTTTGACTAATTTCCCCAAAAACTTGAGCGGAAATTGAATTACAAAAAGAAAATATAAGTACTTATTATGAAACCCTACTTGTTTTTATCCCATATACCACGCACAGCCGCCTCTCCAGGTCGGGCTCATTCATCCGTCATTGGTCATCATTCTTCCTCCTTTTCCAACATCATTTCGTCGCTCACCATTCATTGCCTTATGTTTTTGTCATGAAAGATTTGTTCGGTTTGTTCTTTTCTATTTTTTTCAGATTCAAAACCTCAAAGCAAAATTTTTTGTTAATTAGTAATATCTTTGTCATGCGAACACTTTTGCATTGTTTAATGGTATTTCGATTGAAACTTGGCGGGCTTGCGTCTCTGTTCATGCTCATCTATCTCTGTTGGTCGGAGACTAGGTTTGGTATCTTCTATCTAATTACTTTGGTTTTTGTAATTGTTAAATGAAGTGTTTTGTATTGAAAGACTTTGATTTGTTTTAGATACGAGATGGGCTTTTGTTCATGTTGTTTCTCAACATCTTTATGAGTGTTTTGTGATTGTTCTTTGCTTTGATTTGGTGCTCTTGCTTGTTTTTTAAAGTTATGTTTGGTTTTTTATTACTAATGTTGCATCTTTTTGTATTTTTTATTACTAATTTGGTTGAATGATTTACCTCATTAGATTAGTGTTTATCTGCTGGACCAGTTTAGGAGCATGCTTCTTTGAAGGTTGATTGTTGTTTGGTATTAAAGGTATGGTGTTATTGATATAGGTAGTGCTCTTTGATGATACATGTTCTTTGATTACTTTAAACCACCTCTAACCAATAAGAGTAAGTGGCGGAAAAAGTGACAAGGGCGAGTGTGTTTGGGTGTCTTAAACTTGTAATCTTTGTTATGTTATCTATTGGATTTGTACATATTATTTTTGGCTTGATAGTATTATGTGCATATTTTTCCATAAGTCAAACTCTCTAATGTTTAATGCATCATCTTCTTGAACTCTCCTATTACATTTGTTTGGATGTCTTTTTAAACTATGTATTCTTAATGTTGAATTGATTTATTGAAGTGTATAAGTATTACTAGTAACGTTAACTTTTTACTTCTTTCATTTATGACATTGATTAAGTAGCATACGTTGTCGATGAACTCCAACTCCAAGGGTGAGCTACAATACAAGGTTAGCTTTTAAACTTATCTAGGGTAAGTATCACTCATTTATTGTCACCCACGAGTGTCTCACTATTGTATATTTTTTTTCTTGTAGGTATAAAGTTAAACGGACATATTTACGGATAGATAGTGGATGTTTGATCGAATTTGCAGATTTTGGAAGCTTATGCAACAGCCGAGTTCTTAGTTTTCGATAGACTTACTTGTTTCCTCTTAACTTATATGTCTTAGAACATGTTTAGTATGCTACATTTATTAGGCTGGGTATAATTTGTTGGTTTCTAGTAAAATATCAATTTAGAATGTATATCGTTGAGTACATTTATGATTCTGGAATAAATTGTGTATTTGCTCCTATATTTTATGTGCGTAATTTATGTAATGTGGTTATATACGGTATATTGGTATTTACACATCTATACAGATGAATAAATGTTATTTTTAATCTAGCAACAAGTCTCATTGTTGCTAAATACCAATGTCCTATAAATCGTTGCAATTTAAGTTGTTGCTAAGTGAAGGGTCGTTGCTATGTATCAACAAGCATTTTTCGTTGCTAAATTGGAGAATTATAGCGACTTAGCACTAATTTGAATTTACCAAGAAATCAGTTTTCATTGCTAATTAGCAGCGAATTGGTGATATTAGCAACGATTTTCATTTTGCACGGCGATATAGCAACAACGAGGTTTGGTTGCTAATGTTGTTAAAACATCAATTAGCAACGAAAAATGGTGTTTAGCAACGATTTTAAGCACTGTTGCTATTGGCAGTTTTTCTAGTAGTGAAAAGGGCCCTTTCCCACGAATCTTATTGTTGGAAATTAGTGGCAAAAAACCATGGATATGTGTGAAAAATGGCTACTAGAAAGCTGTGAAATTTCGTGACTAATCTATGGGAGAATTAGTAGTGTGAAAATTGTTGGAAATTTGTGGCAAAAAGCGGGATATGTGTGGAAAATGGCTACTTAGAAATTGTGGGAATTTCAATTGAGAAATTTGTGGGAAAGTAAACCCACGAATTATCCACAATAATATTCGTGGGAAATAGTCAACGCTTCGTGGGAAAATCTGTGGGAAAATATTTACCCACGTGGTTTTTACACACGAAACAATTCCGTGTGAAATCCGTGGAAAAAGGCTCTTTCCCACGGGATTTCCTACTGATTTTGCCGTGGAAAAACCTGTTTGTGTAGTAGTGCGATTGTTCTATATACCGCTTCGGTTTTTTGTAATGAGAAATTGATGGTAAACTAGTGAGGCATCAATGACTTAAAAATTATAGACTTCACGCGATTATAGATGAAACGGAACTAAAATAAAAACAACAAATCGCCAAGTTGAGAAAATAAAAATGAAGGCCTAAACAGGAAATTGGCTTTCAGGTAGTTTGGGCGCATGCCCTGTAACAAAAGCATAAAATTGAACAAGTCAACCACCATGTATATGGGTCTCAAGTCTTATCACTTTTCCATGCCGTAATACATGCGTACATAAACATCACTAGTACTTTTATATATTTCACTTTGATTAATACTCCAACTTACCTGAGAACACATATCAAAGTTGCACTTTAAAATTTATCTAGCTAGTTCATAGTCAATTCTTACAAATATGGTGAAATTATGAAACTTTGTTCATACCATGTAATTAAGGCACTCATGCATGTTCCTGATGTATATTTTTTTTCCAAAAAGCAAGCATTTTATAACAACCAAAGACAAGCAAAAAGTACAACAAGATCGAGTTCAGTCTCAAAGATTGAGACAACAAGCAAAGACCTGAACTGATGTTTAAACCATAAAAAAACCCTGAACTCCTCTTCGGCTTCTTCATCGTATCAGCATTCTAATAGTACTCATGATACTGCAGAAAGTCTGTACATTCTCGCACAACATTATAGACATTCATAAGTAGATTTGGGTTGACGGTGTTTCCCTTCTAAATTACTCTCATCAACACCGTGTTGCAAAATATGACTGTATGCATTACAGATTGTCCATACTGCACCAATCTTCGGTTGAAGAAGGCTCCAACTTCTTTTAGTTGGCTTTCCGTCCTTTTCAAATCGCTCTCATGTCTGAAGAATGGTAGTCGTTCTCTTGCTGTCATAAGCCTTGGATGTTTCAAGACCTGCTCGATTGTTGGTCTAGACAACATTATTCCAAGTCCAATAACATGTTAGACTAAAATCATAATACACCTCGCAAACTGAATAATAATAACAATAATCTTAGGAATAAAGTAAATATTATAGCTAGGGTCATACCATTTTAAAAGGTTAGCCTTAAAAAGTTTCATGAGCAAATCATAACCTTGAGAAGTGGACTCAATATATTTATTTGTTTGATAATGATAAAGTTCTTGTATGAACCAATTTTTGTTCGCAAAATCGGCCTCTTTACTTTGTTGCGATCTGCCATTAGATTCAACTTGGCACTTGTGAACCTTATTATGTCTCCCATTATTAGACATATAGTTGAAGAGTGTGCGACCCAATGTAAGCATTTCCGTGGGCATGTTATTGTTGCTATCTATTGCACATAAATTATATGATCAAACCAATTAACTCGAGTATAATAAACAAATAAACAACAGTGAATATCTTGTTAAAGACTTACTAGCTTGTCGGATGTTGTGTCCAAAATCGCATAGCTTAGCTGTATTATCATGGTCCATGAGAATGTTCGAAGGATTTAGATTTCCATGAACTATTCTTATTTTGTGCATGTGTGCCACTGCACTAACTATACCCCTCTGTCAAAAAAAATAAAATAAAAAATAAATAAATAAATAAAAAATAAAAATAAAAATAAATGAATGCCCACTATTATAATACACAAAAATGTCCACACAGTCAAAGCATATAAATATATATATATATATATATATATATATATATATATATATATATATATATATATATATATATATATATATATATATACTATACTGATTTTATCTCATGATTTAAATTGATTCCTCACTCATCTCTTATACTTGTGGTTGATGTTAGCTACATGACCCGCCAAGCTACCTTTGCACTTTTGCATTGCGAATTTGTAATAGTCAAATCATTATCTTATTCAAATGCATTAAGTTCTAATCTATCATGAGGTTAACAAAGCGTTTATTCAAATACCTCTAGATCCAATATTCCAACTCAAAACCTAGCACAAGTGACAAAACAAAAGCTTGGTGCAATTACTGAATTACCTAATGGGTCTGTTAAAACGCTTAGACAATCTCTACTCGATAGTATCCTCTTCTATCTATTATGGAATTAAACTTAAAACAAAATGAAGGATCATCATACCTGTTGATGGTGAATATACTCTTGTTTTTAAACCACACCATCAACACCAAATTCCGAGACCACCTATTTTAACAAATTGAGCAAGTATTCTTCATCTTTATCTTTACTCGCTTTGTGAACTGGTAAAGAAAAAAAAGTCATATTGTTAAAATAAATATGTATGAAATAAACTAGACATGATTTTGAAGAACTAAACATAAAATAAGGAGTTATATCAGTTACATACCTCAAAATAAGGAAGATGAGAAGCGGTAGGTTTAGTCGACATTTGAGTTAGTGTTTGTGAGTTATGAGGTGAGAGTGTGAATTGTGAAGAAGATGAGAACGAATGGGGTCTTTATAATCTTGATAGTGAATCTGATTGGTTGATTGAGCTTCACACGGATTGAGCTTAACTTGAGTACACACCGTTGGATTAAAACTGATGAGATGGTGGGTGTGTGCATTTATGTTTCTATGGTTGAAGAGTTGGGCAATAAATATGTAGCTACCAGTACCTACCACAAAACAATGAGCAGAATATATAGCAGATGACTGATAACTTCATAACTTTCTATATCTAAGAAGTTTACTTGAAAGTGATATGGAAAAACCTGGTTGAAAAACCCATTTAACCACTGATGTTTTAGGCCCAACAACCATCCAAATCACTTGTAAGGCTCAAAATAATAAATGCAAACCAAAACAATTCGTTGGTCTAATGATCAACAGTCTGGTACAAAAATAAAACAAAAAACTACTTGTGAAACTTAAATAGTTTAATGATAAAAATAGGGTCCTTCTATGTTAATAAGCATTTTTGAAGCAATTGGTTTGTGGTGGAGTTACAATGGTACAAATTTGGGTATTAATGATATGCAGGATGTTAGAACTTCTTTAAGTAATAGCGACTGCGAAATCTTTGAATGAAGGCTTCGAATTGTCAGCCATGTGCATTATACCAAAGAGTAATCTTATATTAAAGTATTTGGAAGTAGTAAAATAGCTTGTAGATTTGATGCTAGGCGTAACTGTCGGAAAAAAAAAAAACTATACTACTTTGTCACAACTCTTTTTAGAGTGCAACAGATATATAGTCAAATCTCCTTTTCTTAGATACAAGGGGTAATGGTTAAAAAAGTCTTAAACTTGCTATAGCCTACCGCCGGGTTGTGAGCGAACAAAATTTTTTATTTTTGAGGGTATTATCTTTCAAATTACATCAAATCTTTTAGGGTATTTTTCTATGCAGTTGACATTTTATAATTACCAAAGCATGAAGCGAATGATGGCGAAGTATGATCTTTTTTATCATTTGCCCTTTTTAGTTTTTATATTATGTTAAATTTTGGATATGTATTAAGATAAATTATTTAATGATTTATAATTGTGTTAAATCTATGATAAAAATATTTTGTTTTAAGTTTACACTATTCTTTTATTAAGATAATTTAGTTCATGGTACCACTTGCATTTGCAAAGGACATGTACTTCTCAATTGAGTGGGTGTTGTTTGTTCAATATTATGTACTCTCGGCTTATTATGTTTAGCTTTAATTAGTGGTTTTATTTGGAATTTGGTTAATAGATATTGAATGTGCATATTTTGTTCTCGGTCGAGGTCTTAATAGCTCTTGTGGGTTCAAGTCGGGACCCGTGTGGGTCACCGGTTTGGTCTTGATTAGTGTTGTGTTGGTTTAGTCTCGAGGAACAACATGATATGAGTTTAAATAAGTATCTGGCGTGCATGTACGTGTGGGGTTCAAATAAGCGAGTTTAACCCTTACCATTTAAGTGAGGAGAAAAGCGGATTCTGACCATTTAAATCATTTCATTTGTATATAACACAATTCATTTCACATTTGTTAGCGGTTTTGATTTTGTAATTCTCTCTTGTAATAAACTTACAAGTCGATTTATAACAAATCCATTAACTAATTCTTGAGCTCAATTCTTATTGTTTGTGTTTTTGGTTAGTTATACTCTTATTTGAATCTCGTTGATTCTGTAAGAGTATATCAAGCCGTATCAAGCGATCAATTCAGGCATCTTAACCCATAAACCTATTGAGTTTGATGATCGTCGCCGATCAAATTCTACGCCAAAAATACATTAGTTTCCTATCACAAATCGTTACCCTTGTTAATTCTTATTCCGTTTTCTTAGCCAAAACTTTACGTTTTCGTGCGGCTAGTACATTATTTATTCTTTAAATTCCATTTTTCAATTGAGAAGTACATGTAATAAACCTTTGCAAAATGGAAGTGGGTGGAACTAAATTATCGTAATAAGTAAATAGTGTAAACTTAAAACAAAACATTTTTATCATAGATTTAACACAATTATAAATTATTAAATAATTTATCTTAATACATATCCAAAATTTAACATAATAAAAAACTAGGGCAAATGATAAAAAAAGTATCATACTTGCTATCATTTGCTCTTGTGGGTAATAGGGGCAAAATGTCCAAGCTGTTTAACAAAATACCCTAAAGAGGATGAATTTGAAAGTATAATACCCTCAAAAATAAAAAATTTTGTTCGCTACCCTGAAGAAGGAAGGGTGGCAAGTTTAGTACTTTTTTTAACCATTACCCCTAGATACAAACAAAGTATGAGCTAAAATAGTCTATAGAATCTCATCCGTATATTTCAAATAGCAAGTCCGCGACAACATACGGGTAAATAATCCTTTTTCGTTCCTAATGTCAACTGAAAATTTTAATTTATGTTACTACAAGAGTGGACAAACTTGTATTAATTAAAGACTAGATTATATTGTACGTTGTTAGTATACCAGTTAAAATGTCATTCATCATGCCTTAGTTTAATTTAAATAAGGAATTGAACGATCTGTTGGTCGATCTTTTTATGATTTATATTTACAAATTACTTGGTATGACCTCAATTTAGGCTTGTTGATGAGCCCACTATCTATAAAAGAGAAATAACTTCACCTTGCAATGCATTCAACATATCTATCGATAGATACACATGGTAATATATAGAAAATGAAGAGCTTGTGTTTACTTTTTCTCATGGCTCTACTAGCCGCATCTTCATTTGAAATAAAGGCTCAGACTTGCAAACCAAGTGGTGGCATCCGGGGAAAAACGCCACCAGCCGGACAATGCAACCGTGAAAATGACTCTGATTGTTGTGTCAAGGGTAAGTTCTATACCACGTACACATGCTCGCCACCGCGATTGACAAGTCGTACTTAAGCTACGCTTACACTTAACAGTTTCCAAAAGGGAGGTGATGGTGGTGGTCCATCGTCGTGTGACGAACACTACCACTTGGATGACACACCAGTTGTCGCACTATCAACTGGATGGTACAAGGGAGGGGATAGGTGCCTCAAGTATATTACGATAAATGGAAATGTGATGAGCGTGAAGGCAATGGTTGTGGATGAGTGACTCTACTATGGGTTGCGACGCTGAACATGACTATCAACCACCTTGTCCTAACAAATATTGTGGATGCATCAAAGGCAGTTTGGAAAGCCTTAGGAGTGTCCGAAAATAATGGGAGATTTGGATATTACCTGGTCAGAATAATTGCATACACCATTTAAATTAAACATGTAAAACGTCCTACTTTTCAAGTTGTTCTTGTAAATGTAATATGTGAAACTATATACTATGTGTCTAAAATATGCTATTCCAATATATTAAGCATCAAAGTAATTAATCTCCTGGTTTGTGTACAAATTAAGAGTCTCCTTAGCTTGTAAATCACTAGTAGCAAGTAGGGGTGTTATCGGGTCGGGTTATCGGGTCTTGTGGGGTCGCGTTGAGTCGAGTTTTGGTTAGAAAAAAATAGCCCGCAACCCGACCCGATAAGGAGTCGGGTTATCGGATTCCATACGAGCCATTAAAGTAGCATAACTTGAATATCTAGAAAATATTAGGAAAAATTTTAAATACTGATTTTCGGGTCTTATTTGGTTAATCCGATAATATTAATTATCTAACCCTAACCTGACCCCGATAACACTATTTGAACCCCAATTGGGTTATCGGGTTCGGGGCAAAACAACCCGACAAGATATTTCAATCTGATTTAACCCGACTCAATAAGCCGTTTATCGGGTTGGTTCGAATTTGAGTCGGGTCAACCCGACCCTACTGATAACCCAATTTAAAAATATGAACACTTGTTTTATGACGAGAGAAGTATAATTTATATAAGGTGTAATAGAATGGTACTAAAGCAATAGAGTAGACCCGAGCCTTTTTGTCTGTACTGATTTTGAGTGTACGTTTGACAAGTAGCCAAATGTTTATTGCTAGAACACTAACCTTAGGTGAATACAAAATGTAATATTCGAAAACTTTACAAAACGTAAGATGCTAGATATATACCATGCATTTCTCTCACAAAATAAGAATCTTTGTAGCAATGCAAATCAACTGGAGAAATTAGCGTTAGTTGTTACATATGATTTTTATATAAGAAAACGAACTGAAATTTTTGGTGCAACTTTTAAGGTCGGTTTTAGTTATCGATCAGTTACGTCCATGTCAAGTTATGCTCCAATTATTTTTATCACAAAACCTGTTATATATAATAAATCATGATTTTTTTGTGATTCTTTTTATTTCGAACAACTTCTTTCTTATTACTTTATTAATGCATACTAATAATAACATGCACATCCGATATATATTTAGTTACTATAGGAAGGAAAGCAAATACAACAACATAATTGTCAAACAATTGACAATCGAAAGAGCTTATCAAACAATCGACATCCGAAATATATTTTGTTACTTATACTTATAATAAGATGCACATCGGAATTGTCAGCTTCTTTTTATTCCTTAACGTACAGCTTTTCCAACTTTCAAACACTCACCAACGTTATCACTTGCTTGACTAAGTCTGATATAATGATAAGCGTGTTAAAAAAAAGTTGGTGGTTAAAGGTCAAAACACAATGACAATTAAGATATGAAAATAAACTACAAGAAGAACGTAGATGATAATGAAAACAATTTGTCTCTAAAAATCCATATTCTATTCCTGGAAGTTACAACATTACAAGTATATGCTAGTTTTGCTGAATTTGTTTTACTTATTCTAACTTCTTTTTGATCATTTTCTATATGTTTTCTTTGAGTCGCCTACAAAGTACACTATTTGAAACATGTCAAGTCTCGTACTTTCGACATATTGCTAACATACTAACATACTTGTTGATAGCTTCTAGTCAGTAGGTAAAGGAACCATCCAAACTTACTTAAAGTTTAATTCGAAGAAAGGTATACAGAAGGTTATGATGAATGCCAAGGGGTTCTTTTTCTTTAAGTTTAATTCGAAGAAAGGTGTTGAGGATGTCCTTGAAAATGGTATGTGGTTGATTAGAAATGTCCCTATTATTCTTAAACCATGGACCTTGAACACCAACTTACTTAAAGAGGATTTGACCAACATTCCGGTGTGGGTTAAGTTCCACGATGTTTCTCTTGCTATGTTTTCTGATGATGGTCTTAGTCTTCTTGCTACATTGATTGGTACGCCGAAAATGTTAGATGCCTATACTAGCCAAATGTGCAAGGAATCGTGGGGTCGCAGTAGTTTTGCTAGGTGTTTGATTGAAGTTAAGGCGGATAAGGTACTTAGGGATAACCTAACTGTTGATATACCCCTACTTGATGGGTCGGGTTCGACTATTGAGAAGATACGGGTTGAATACGAGTGGAAACCTCCTCGATGTGATACGTGTAAGATCTTTGGTCATACTCTTGTTGATTGTCCAAAATCTGTTTTACCCCCTATTCAGCCTACTAAGAGTGTTAATGATGGTTTCCAAACTGTTAACAACAAGAAGAAGGGTAAGCAAGGTGGTCCAACTACTTCTGGTCAAGGATGGTTTACGAAACCTAATGTGGGTAAGAAGTTGCAATATCAACCCAGAAAGCCTCCAGCTCAACCTAAGCAAGTCGATGTCACTAAGCAAAAGGCCGCTGATGTGCCTAGTACGAGTGGAACGAAGGTCGCTACATCAAATAAATATGATGCCCTTAGTATGGATGATACTGATCACTTTGATATTCCTACTAAGGAAGTGAATAAGGATGCGGATGTTGGTAGTACAATGGAGGAAAAGAAGAATGAGTCTGCAAAGACTAGTAATACATTTCATGAACCGCTTGTGAGTGATTCTATGGAAGCTAACGAGGTTGGTCCTACCCCTATTGTTGAGAAAATTGGGGAGTTTGAAAAACTTCTTATTGATGGGAAAGCTACTCTTGTGGATGATGACGGTCATCCTATTAAAAAGGTTGATTATCCGGGCAATAAAAAGGATTTTCCGTCTTATTCTTCTACTAAAAGGGTTAACCCATTCTCTAAGGTGGGAGAGATTGTTGACTCCGATAGTGATGAAGAGGAGGTTGTGAGCACTTTTGATGAGTCAATGAACCTATTTGGTGGTGGTCATGATCGTGAAAATGATTATGATGACTATGATTACGATGACTTCAAGCTCCAAGGCCTTGGTAGGAAGTAATTTGTTTTTCATATAAGTCTAAGGTTATCTTTTGAGTAGTGGTTTATTTTCTTGTTTAGAGAATAGGAAGTATCTTGTTTTGTAAACTTTTCCGCCTATGTAACGGGCTGAGATATGAGATTCACCCATGTCCTTTGTACTTAAACCTTTTTTGGAGTAATATATTTACCGGGTCTTTGACCTTTTACCCAAAAAAGGAACCATCCAAACTTACTCAGTTACTCAAGGTTTAAACCATACCATGCAAACGGCTACTCTATTGGTTTGGTTTTGCTATTGTGTCCAACTGGCCATGTGGAGCTTCAAGTCCATAATCGAAACTATTTCAACGGGAAACAAATGTGCATACAAGAAGACAATCAGAAAATTTGTAGATTGCTGCATCGACGATGTAACGAATGGGTAACATGACTCTTTGATGTCCTAGATGCTATCAACTTGAGGAGGGCTCGTAAAATGAAAGGTGCAATAAAGATAAAGTTATATATAACCAAATATAACATCGTTGAAATCTTTATCATTATAATTTGTAATAGTATGGATACAAAATTGACAACTCCCTTGTAAGGAATTCTTTTACCATTTAACTATAAAATGATTTACAAGATAATTAAGAAAATAAAAGTGAAGCATGAACGGGTTGACGTACAATAAGTGGACCAAAGTCAACATGTTTCGGGTTTCAAATCTTATCGTACTTACACACTAGTTTTATAAGGTAAGCTGGTATAAAGTGGTATGGTTTTCCCAATGTAATCCAAGGCATGCATTTATTCTATGGTTATCCATTCTTGGTAAGCTTGCTACTCAAGTTAGAATAATGTCATGGAATACTCATGCCTCTTTAAAGTTCCCTCTGTGTACAGCTGTTAGTGACTCTCATGAGCATCTCTTTTTCAATTGTCCATATTCTGAAGATGTATGGAACAAAGTTAAAGCAAAGATCAACAATGTGAACTGGGATGGGGATTGGAGAGATGCGGTGAGTGTGTTAGCTAATGGGAGATGCAATAATTCTATATACAGTGTGCTACATAGAATAGTGGTGGCCACTTAAGTTTACTTCATTTGGAGTGAAAGAAACATGAGGTTGTTTAATAATAGTCAAAGGGATAGTCAAAGTCTTCTTAATGGGATTTTGGACAGCATAAAGCTGCAACTTATGTGCTTGAAAGTGAGGAAAACTACAGCTACCACCAAAGTAAGTAAATATTGGGAAATTCAAATGAACTTTTGCTAAAAAAAAGTCAGGGTGTTATATGGAAGGTTCCGATTTCAGGGGTGTTTGGTTAAATTTGTTTTCAATTCTATATGAGGTGGATAGTTTCAAAATTCTCCCAGTATAGTGAAATGGGTCATCACAGTATAAACCTACTAAAAATATAAAAAATAAAAACTAATAAAAATATATCAAAATAGATGTAGAATTAAATAGCGCAAAATTTTAGAAAATATGCTGAAATTAGACAATAAAAAAATTAAACGAATCAAAAGATATTTAAATTTAAAAATAAAGGTGATTAATTAGTTAAGACGTGACACGTGTCACCCTATTATTGGGCTTCTCCTTATTTTAGTTTGTTGTTAGAGCTCTTCTTCCTTTGTTATTTTTTAGTTAGAGAAGTGACACATGTCACTCAATGATTGGAGCTCCTTATCTAAATTTTTTGTAAAGCCAACAACTTAAATGTTTTATATAATAGTATAGATTAAAACATCAAAAAAAAATTTTGAAAAAAACCATGACATTAGTTTTCTTCAAAGACATCTTTTATGACAAGGGTGGTGAGTAATTTGATGATGTGCTTGTGATCCTTTTTTTTTGGTTTTTAGTTTTGTGTAGGTTCTTTTCTTTGTTGTTGTTTTTTTTTTGCTAATTGGGTCATGCTTTTTATTTTCTTGTTAAAGAGTTGCGTGCTTTTCCTTTGTAATTTTGTTCTCGGTTCCTTAATATATTGTTGACTTTCTAAAAAAAAACTCTACGATACATCTAAACATGCACCGCTTCAAAGAATACAAACAGGAATTTTCATTATGTAATAAGTTTAGATTTTTCATTATGTGATAAGTTTAGATTAAGTACATTTTTGTCTATGACACGATACCCTCTTGAGAAGGGAGAATGTAACATCAAAACATAGCCGAGTGTGATCTTTTCATTTATATATGTTGTACAAGTAGCGAGGAGTATAAAATGAAGTGAGTATTGCTTTACATCTACAAATACACTATAATACCAACACTTTCTTGCCAGCTAAACCAAATTTTAGAGCAACTGATGTTCCTGATTTGAGATGCTATGCTTAGAGGGTCATATTAGATACGTTTTTCAAAACTACCACGATCCGCCATATTGAGTTTAGTTTACACATAATCGGGCCTCAACATGGTCACTTGGCCACATTTTATAAACAAGTTTAGTTTTGGTTTTTTATGATTTAAATGTCGGGATTTATCTCGGTCGTTGGTCCTAGGTTCTGAATATTTTGGTGGTGAATCTTGTGGGTTGCGCCTATATCAGACATGTGCACCCTTTTTCGAAAAACATGGTTTTCAAACCCGTTACACTTGTACAATCCTAGATTCTGACTTTATTAAACTACTAATAACATTATGTTTAAGTATAGTGATCAAGAATTAAACAACAAATTTTCAAGTTTCGGTGGTGAAAACACAATTTACCCGATAGTTGGACACATTTTCGAAAATTATGGGTTTACAGTTTGCGAGACCTAGACTTTGCGTATCCTAAACTAATAACATCAATGGAGTGGATTAACAAGATTCTTACTAACAAATTTACTTGAAATATGAATTAAACAAAGTAAGTCACCACGTACATCAGATACATACTTGAGCAAAATTTTAGTTCAAAAATCAGATTTTCAAAACAGAACACATAATGAATGCATGATACTATGTAAGAGTTAACAAAGGATATGAAATAGTCGACTATGAAACACCATAATCCAAGCTTAAAACCCAACTAGCTAGTAACTAAACCCCTTTATGCTTTACCAAATATAATGAAAGCTCTTGCATGTGATCCCTGGTGTACTTGAATTTGTGTGAGAAGAGTTCACATGCATGTACTAACCTCCTTTTAAGAAGTACTGTACGTATTTGTGGAAAAGGTTGACCAGTCCAATGTTGTTCACAAGGTGAATGGTCTATGTCGTGTATATGGAGGAAAAGAGATTCTTTCACAGTTGAAAGAAGCGAAAAATACTGTAGTACCCTTTTTTATTAGGGTGTGTTTGCACATGCCCACACTTTACTCCATTATCAAATCTACTCATTAATGTCGGGTAAATCTTTACCCCATATTCACGTTTAACGTGTATGGTTCGATGGCTTAGCTCCAAAATAAATTTCAAAACAATGTCGCGTACATATATTCCCTATATACACGACATTATTTTTTAATTCAAGCCGTAGTACTATATTACACAATGTCGGGTAAAAAGTTTACTTACATACACGACATTAATATTTTAATAACATATAATTGAGCCCTAGACTATAATACACAATGTCAAGTAACAATTTACACGACATAACTTTTTACACAACATTACACTTTCTTTCATGTTCAAAATTTAAAACTTACAAAAATATCCCTCAACTTTTTAATAATTACAACCTTTTTATATAACAAACTTTATTTGTCAAATATTTAGCAAATATCTAGCAAATTCATTAATGAAAAAATATCGTTCTTGAAGAAACTTTGAATTCTGAACAAAACAATGCCCAATATTGATATCTTTTGGCGATACGTGCGCTTTTATAAAAAATGTTGAAGTTTGATATATATATATATATATATATATATATATATATATATATATATATATATATATATATATATATATATATATATATATATATATATATTGAGTGAGGATCAAGTGCGAATTTTTATTTTTAGTCGGACGTCTGTATTTTACAGACGGACTCACCATTCTGGATCGATCTTGAAACTTTGTAAAAGGAAGACTGCTGTTCATTAACTCCGCGAATTGACCATGTAAACTTTTTTAATTTTTTCCTGAGCGATCCTTATTGTTGTTATCTTCTTTCATTTTTTTATTTTTTCGATTTTTGACCACTTTTTGTTTTCTTGATTATGAGTACTACCATTATATTAACGATATAATGAGTTCTAGTGTGATATTATGAAAGCTGTGATATTATAAACCGACCGTGATTATAGTCCTACCATATGTGATATTTTAATATCACGGTCGGTTTATAATATCACAGTTTCATAATATCACACTAGAACTCATTATATCGTTAATATAATGGTAGGACTCATAATCAAGAAAACAAAAAGTGGTCAAAAATCAAAAATAAAAAAATGAAAGAAGATAACAATAGTAAGGATCACTCAAAAGGAAAAATTAAAAAAAAAAATGCTTTTCAATTGGTACCTTGATTAATACGCAGATCTTAGCGGTTTTACAAAGTCAAGATCAATCAGAATGGGTGCGGATCATCATCTATCACTCGCACTAAAAATAAAAATTCGCGACGGCATCCTCACCAATAATATATATATATATGTGTGTGTATATATATATATATATATATATATATATATATATCAAACTTCAACATTTTTTATAAAAAGCGACGACGTCAAAAAGCATATCAATATTGGGCTTGTTTGTTTAATTCAAGCAGTAACTCTTTCGCATATTTTTCATTAATGAATTGCTAGATATTTGCTAAATATTTGACAAACAAAGTTTGTTATATAAAAGGTTGTATTATTAAAAAGTTGAGGATATTTTTGTAAGTTTTAAATTTTGAACATGAAAAAAGTCAAGAAAAGGTAATGTTGTGTAAAAAGTTATGTCGTAAATTACAAGTTACTTGACATTGTGTATTATAGTCTAGGGCTCAATTATATGTTATTAAATATTAATGTCGTAATATGGGTAAACTTTTACCGACATATATATAAAATCAAATAACATCATCAAAGCATGCGGTGAGTAAATAGGAATAATATATGTAAGTAATTAACCAGAATAAAAAACGCTGCGTGCTTTAGCAATTCAAGAATCAAACGGTAATTGAACTAGAACTAAAACCCAAAACCCTAACTTTAGGGTTTATTAAATTCGACCCACACAAAAGTCGACCACCAATATTACAAGCTCAAGCGTGCTTGTCCTTCGTTATTGTACACACGTCTTAATAGCGATTTGATGTGGAAAAGCTAGTTTCTTGAATCACAAATAAAACCAAACACTTGTGTCTTTGAGTTAAGCAAAATCGAAAACCCTTGGGGTTTGGGAGTTTTGACCGGCCACACAAAGAGGGAGAGAGGAGAAGAGAAATTAGGTATATTGGTGATCCAAGATTAGGAGAATAATGAATCTGAGGGTTTGTATATATACATTCTCAAACTTGGTGACCAAGAAATCCCACCTCCTTGGGTTGGGTAGCCCACGGCCGGCCAAGCCATCCCAAAGGGATTCCGGATCCTTCTTGTCCACTAATTTCATTCTTAGTCCTCGTAGTTTACATTTAACGACCGTTAACTAAACCTCGTTAAATATTTAACTATCGTTATGTTTTATTTCGTCACTAATAATTAATAATAACATTTTATATATTAATTATTAACATCAACTCTCATACGTAATGTGTGCAATCCCGAAGTCTCGAGTTCGAATCCGGACATACATATATTTAAATATCCATAAAACCTTTCAGATTCGTATTTTAGGCATATTGGTTATGTAGCTATACTTTAACTGGTTAACCACTATATCCGACCCGGCTTTAGACTGTGTTTGATTGAATAACGAACACATTGACGCAAAAAAATGTTTTATTTCCTGACAAGGCCCGAGAACATTATAGTTCCACACTAGAATTAGGCTGGTTGAATTTCTATATTCCGAATTACAAAATACGAGCAGCAAGAGATACGATGTATATGATCATCTAAGATACAAACAAATGTATCGCTTTAACAGAAGTTAGTAGATGCAAAAAAAGTGAAGTACTACACTACATTGTCTAAAACTGTACTACCAAGTAGTTTCAAGGACCCTAAAATCAAAATGATTCTGATCGTGACTCGAAACGCAATAATGCTTGTATCTCATACGACACAATAACAATGCTAGCACGTACTCATGTCTTGGTAATAAATATAGTTTTCTATGAGTGTACTCATGTACTACTATACGTAAAGGACGTATTCGACATGTCTAGTTTCATTTGCCTCTCTACTCATTATTGTATTTGGTCGAGAACTTGACTTAGGTTGAGTGTTTGTTTTGTATGTGTTTAATTAATTAAAATGTACTTTTGTGGGCTATGTTTTTTTAGTGTAGGTTATCATAAGCATCCAAATTTCCTGGAAGATCGTAGACCTGATCCGCATAGTCATCATAATCGTCTTCAAGATCATGACCACCACCAAATAGGTTCATTGACTCATCAAAAGTGTTCACAACCTCCTCTTCATCACTATCGGAGTCAACAATCTCTCCCACCTTAGAGAATGGGTTAACCCTCTTAGTAGAAGAAGTAGACGAAAAATCCTTTTTACTACCTGGATAATCAACCTTTTTAATAGGATTACCATCATCATCAACAAGAGTAGCTTTCCCATCAATAAGAAGCTTTTCAAACTCCCCAATTTTCTCAACAATAGGGGTAGGACCAACCTCGTTAGCTTCCATTGAATCACTCACAAGCGGTTTTTGTGATACATTCCCGGTCTTAAGAGACCCATATTCTAACTTCTTCTTTTTTTTATCTCTTTCTACATGTTTTCGTTGAGTCACCTCCAAAGTACATTATCTGTAACATACTTGTTGAGAGCTTCTAGTTGGGTGTTTATTTTGATCAATAGGTAAAGGAACCATCCAAACTTACTCAAAGTTTAAACTAAACCAAACGGCTATTCTATTGGTTCGGTTTTGCTATTGTGCCCAAGTGGCCACGTGGAGCTTCAAGTCCATAATCAAAACTATTTCAACGAGCAACAAAAATGAATGCAAGAAGACTATAGAAAATTTGTATAGTATCTTGAGGTATTCAAACGGGTTGCTAATCGTTAAGACACCCTGATTTCTCAAATATTTGAAATGTGTATTATACTAAGATGATAATTCAATCGCAAGACATTTTCATTATTGCATTTGTTTGTTTTTATCGTGTGTGTATATATATATATATATATATATATATATATATATATATATATATATATATTAGTAAATCAAGGATTACACTAATTTTTTTTGGGGGGGGGATTTCTTGGTGATTTTAGTGTCATAAGCTATTTTAGGTAATTGCGATTTACTAGAAACCATATATTTCATATTAAGCTCAGATACGAGTTAGGGAAGTGTGTAGTGCACACTCATTGATCTAATATGTTTTCTCTTAGATAAAGATGCGGGGGTCAGGGGGTCACCCCCTTTCGGGGTCAAGGGGTAGAGCCCCTTGCTGGTGGTGAAGAGTTGTTGAGCTAAATGGTTTTCATTAATCGGTTTTAAGGGGATTAACATATTCCCGCCAAAACCCGACCAACATGTCTATTGGTGAAGAATTGTGACTCTTGAATTTAACTAATTCAAACCGAATTTAACTGCAATAATTGTCGCTTTTGTTTGTTATTTAACAAACATATTTGGTCTCATTGAACATACAATGAAAACATACAACTTTCTCTCTTTTGGTTTGTTCTATTGTGCCTAGAAACAAAGTGTCCTTCTTGAATTATCCCGATAAGGATTTCTTGATACCCATGCAAAAATAGGGTTGATAACGCTACCTGGCGTCGTTCGGGGTCATAGGAACTTCCTTTTCTTCGAGCAAGTTTTATAACACCCTAGGCAGTGAACCTAATCGTTGTAGTGTAGTATTAGGGTAAGCCACGGGTATTGATATCGTTCTCTAGGGGAATAGGAATGCTAGTGAGAAGTTACTACGCTAAGGTTGGGGTTGAGGAAGATTATTTTTTTCTTTTTTTTTTTTTTAGGAAATGGAAAGGTCACGAATCTCTCGGGTTTGAATTTGGGGATTGGTATTTCTCTAGATTACTCTACTTAACTAATTATCTAATCTAAGGTGATGGTAGTCTATGTCTAATTATTGCGTGCTTGTATGATAGTTTAAAAATGTGTTTACTTAGATTTTATTACTCCTTAATTATCTCCTATTGATGGTTGAATTTTCACGTCCTTATTCTATAATCGCGTTGTGTGTCTAAAATTAAGTAGGGTATGTGCGTTTATCCCTAATTCTTTGAACTTACCAAAGGGTCTCGTCTACAAAATCTCTAGGATTTATACACTATAACTCTAAGGCACTCTTTGTATGATTTAGCCTACAACTACTAGGTGTCATAGTCTAAGGTTCACAAAGATTAATCAAGCATTAACTACACAACGAATGACCTATCGCATTACTAGATCATTAACAATTAAGATAAGAGACAACCAATCAATATTCAATAATTAAGTTTCATAATCCCTAAGCAAACACACAAGTAAATTAGCCGGTCATGGAGAACATGCAAGCATACACACAAATAATCAAAGACATAATTGTATTAATGAAGTAAAACACTTATCTTGATGTAAGATAGGTTTGGAACCTAAAATCTTGTACAAACAGCCTTGGTTCGGTTTACGTTTTTACTCCAAAATGACTACTCTATAATCTTGAAAAATTGATTCTATATATAAGATTACATATGCGACGCGGCCACCTTATGATTTGTGATGCCGGGCCGTCACGCCATTAGGGTTTCGTCTTGGCCACGTTAGACTTGCGACGGCGTCACCTTGTGCTTGTGGCGCCGTCTCTCCGATCTCGGCGCCGCCCTGCGGATCAAATCTAGGTCGCGAGTTGCGACGGCCTACTTTTAAATGTTGACACCGTCACTTGAAAATAAGAAATTTGACTTACGTCTCGCCACAAAATGCTCATGCGTCGGTAGATTAAGCGATGGCGCCCGTCACCTTGTGTTTCAGCAGGCTTGAGTGTCTCGATTTCTTGACATTGGCCATTTTCTTAGATATCCGCCTTTTTCGTCCAAATAAGTGCTATTACGGCAATTTGCCTTCAAGAGACCTAAAAGTGAAAAGGCGATATTAAGTAATAAAACGGATACAAAAGTGATCAAATAAGGGCTTAAATGACCCCTCAAAAGGTACATTTTAAAACCTTATCAAATATCCCTACACTTGGTATTTGCTTGTCCTCAAGCAAATGTGCTTTTAACCAATTAATTTATAAGTTAGGGGTCATGAAGCATTGGTTTAAAACAGTCCACAACACATATAAGCCCCAGGAAAAGTCATAACAAGCATGAAAATTACATACTAGCACCTCACAAGGGGTGTTTGGATACTCACATCTCTCTCGGTGTATATGAAATATAACAAGTTGGAAATGGAAGATAAACACTCATTAACGGTCCTAGTACATAGATTACCATAGGCTTGAGAATAGATCAAACCTCCATCGCTTTGGCGTAAGCACCTAGGAAAGACTATCAAAGAGGTCTTTAAAGGGTTGTAATGTTAGGCTTACGGTAGGAAAACAAAGGGTTTGGTGGGATAGGCTATTTAGTGGTGGCATGTCAAAAATCTTTATGTTACAAGCATCTAAAGAATGGCGTTGCTAAGCCAAGACTCGACACTCTAAACTCTAGATAGCTGAAACAAACAAACATAAATTTAAAGATAGATGTAGGATGGTAGCCCGTTTTTTTTAACACTCTATTTTTTTTCTTTTCTCTTTTTCTATTTTTTTTCGATTTTTTTTTCCATACACTTTTACTCTACCATCCTCTATTGTAACATCAAAATGATAGGGATTTATAGGCACATCCCTACACTTGAGTTTTATTACTCTAACACTAATTTGACCCGAATTGAAAAGATCAAAACACTTGGGGTATGTTATTACGCAAATAAGGGAATTTAACGTTCCCTTCTAATCATTTAAACTTTAACTTTTCCCATGAGTCTCAATCGTCAAAATCTGTATACAAAGGATAAGACTCGACTTAGCAACTCATGCAAGCAACTAGATAATTGAACTAAGGGTTTGGGGTGATAACAATAATGCACTAAAAGTGAGTGCATACATGGTAGGCTAAGGCGATTTGGGTGTATATTTGGGGGTGGGGTGTAAACAATGCTCTTCATTGATATTAGAAAACGGAAAATCAAGAGAAAGCGCGAAAAGGATAGGCTCGAAGGGTTAACTAGGGTATCTTGTACTAAAGATGAGTACAACGCAAAGGTGTGGGGAATTACTCAACCGATGTGGAAGAAGTAATTATATTACGGGTATCAAACAAGGGTTATCCTAATGTCTCTTATCATTTAGTTATTCCTAACTACACAAGTGTAGTCTTACTAGCGATCTCGGATGCATCACAAAACAAGTTCTAGAATCTAATATACTCTGGTTCACACTCTAAGCATTAAAGATCAATGCTTTAATTCCTACTAATCTAAGGGTGATCCTCACATTTTGGGTGGAATTTAGGTGGTTAAGGGTTTTTGTGCTAGTCATATAACTTCCTATCCATGAGACGCTTTTGTTAAGACTAATGGCCCACTACTATATGTTATGAAAAATTAAAAATTTGGTGCCAAAATTACCCTAACCGACATTTTCTCATGGTTTATTACACAATTGCAATTGGACAAAGCAAATAATCAAGGATAAGCATAGTTTCAAAGTTCCCATTTTATTTTCCCTCCATACACTTAAACTGAACATTGTCCCCAATGTTCCCCGAAAATATCAAAGTTATGATAATGGAAGATAATTAAAAGCGAAAAGAAACTAGTACTCCCTTGATTAGCTCGGTAGGATCCGTGTAAAGTGGTGGTTAAATCCTTTCCAAGAAAAATGTATGCGTGATAAGCTCCTTCCAATCTTTTGTTTCTTCTTCTTGATAAATAAAACACGCACATTCAAGAAAACAAACGAAACAACTGCGTAAAATCGAGCTAATAATATATATATAGACTCTACTAAACTAGGATATAATGCTTGTGGAATGGATGTTTCTGAAATTTTTGGAAAATTAAGACACGGAAAATTCCAAAATTTTATAAGTAGCTCGAAAAGCGAGAAAAATTAATCTGTTGTTTTTACTCCTTCCTCATGCCACAGTTGCATTCGGACCACCGTCAGTTATCGACAAAAGCGGTCTGCGATTTTGAAAAATTTCGGAAAATTTACATCTTTAGAATCTGGAAAATTTCTCGCAAAATGCATATTATGACTCGATACAAGCATTTGACTTGAACAAACACACATTTATATCTTTTAATGAATTGCTATTCTCATGTTTACGTTTCTTTTGAAAATGTGTGTAATCCTCCATACACTTATCCTTTATGTAAAATACCTTTATATGCAATTAAGACGAGGTTAAAAACAAAATAAAGCATTTTTACAAATTTAAACATGAGAATAGACAATCACTAAAAGATATATGACACTAACAAGCAAACAATTAAGCATGTGTTGCCTCCCACCTAAGCTTTTCTTTATTTAAGAGTCTTGTAGCTAGACCGTGAGTAGCGTGCCCTACGTTGTCCTAATCTTAGAGGCCCATTCGATCTCCCTAACTCTTCTCTCATCACGAATATAATCAGGGCCTAACTCAAGACAAGCAGTGTAGTAAACCTTGTTCTTCCAGTCTACTTCAAATGCCGGAATGTTATCCACATCTAAATTATCAATACCCTCAAACTTCTTATTTTGTGGGGGATTATATATTTAACACTCTCGGCTCCATTTGAGAACTTGACTATTCCTTCCTCTTGATCATAAACCATCTTAGACTCTTCTATAAATGGTTTCCCAAGTATCACATCTCTAAAACCCATCAATGATGCCCTTAACATTTTCCAATACCATGAAATCACACCTATATGTGAAGTTACCTACGAAGACATGCAATCCTTTAACCACTCCACATAGTTACTTGCTTTCCTAGGGCGAAAGGGGTCCCTCATAGGTTCTAGCTTTTTGCTCATGATCCAATTGTAATAGAGCCTAGAAATTAAATTCATGGGTGGCTTCACGGTCGATGTAGGTGTGATCCCTATATAAGTATCCAATCATACACGGTATCTTGATGTTTTTAGGGTTTCCCTTTCTTATCGCGAGGCTCAAAGGTGGTCTTGGAAAGTTAACCACGTTATAGTGATAGGCGGTTTCCTTCCCTTTAGGGTATGGTCGAAAGAAATATTCCCTAAGTTTTTCCTCCTCACTACTACCTCCATAATTTCTAGCACCTTATAATCTCCATCTTCTAGGTCATCATCCGAATCACTTGAGGTCGAATCACAATCTAAAGGGTGTGATTCCTTAAGAGCTTCCTCTGCCGTATTTTCAATCATCCTATTTAGTTTCCTAAGCTCTCCAATTTCATCGAGCGATATCTGAGCTCTAAGTTGGTTGGCGGAATCTTGTCGAGGTCAGCGGTGGGTACTTGTTTCGTGGTAAAGTGTTGTTTGGTGGTTTATCACCTTCCATGATGAAAAGTGATGGGGTTACGAACAAAGGTCATGAAGAAGGGGGATAGACTACGAGAAGGCTAAAATGAGAAAAAATTTACTTGATAGGAATCAAGCAAAGAAACCTAAGCGAGGTGGACTACTAACTAGCTATTCTATTTTCCGGCGCCTAAAAACTTGATAACGCTACACACGCGGCGTTTGGGGTCAAAGGAACTTCCTTTTTCTTGAGCAAGTTTTATAACACCCAGGCAATGGTGAACCTAATCGTTTTATTGTAGTATTAGGGTAAGCCACGGGTATTGATATCGTTCTCTAGGGGAATAGGAATGCTAGTGAGAAGTTACTACGCTAAGGTTGGGGTTGAGGAAGATTATTTTTATTTTTTTGTTTTTAGGAAATGAAAAGGTCTGAATCTCGGGGTTTGGATTTGGGGGTTGGTATTTCTACCGATTACTCTACTTATCTAATTATCTAATATAAGGTGATGGTAGTCTATGTCTAATTATTGCGTGCTCCTATGATAGTTTAAAAATGTGTTTACTTAGGTTTTATTACTCCTTAATTATCTCCTATTGATTATTGAATTGTCACGTCCTTATTCTTAATCATTGTGTGTCTAAAGTCTTAGGGTATGCGTTTATCCCTAACTCTTTGAACTTACCAAAGGGTCTCGTCTACAAAATCTCTAGGATTTATACACTCTAACTCTAAGGCAATCTTTGTATGATTTAGCCTACAACTACTCTAGGTGTCATAGTCTAAGGTTCACAAAGATTAATCAAGCATTAACTACACAATCGAATGACCTATAACATTACTAGATCATTTAACAATTAAGATAAGAGACAACCAATCAATATTCAATAATTAAGTTTCATAATCCCTAAGCAAACACACAAGTAAATTAGCCGGTCATGGAGAACATGCTAGCATACACACAAATAATCAAAGACATAATTGTATTAATGAAGTAAAACACTTATCTTGATGTAAGATAGGGTTTGGAACCCTAAAATCTTGCAATAAGACGACCTTGGTTGGTTTAGGTTTTTACTCCAAAAGACTACTCTAATAATGAAAAATTAGGATTCTATATATAAGATTACATATGCGACGGCGTCACCTTATGATTTGTGGCAGGTCGGTCCGGCCGTCGTAGGGTTTCGTCTTGGCCACGTTAGTCTTGCGGCGCGTCACCTTGTGCTTGTGACGCCCCTTCGGTCTCGACGCCTATACGGATCAAATCTAGGCCGATGCATTGTTGCGGCGGCCTACTCTTTTAAAGCTTGACACCGTCGCGAAAATAAGAAATTTGACTTACGTCGGTCACAAAATGCTCGGACGGCGTCATTAAGTAGCGCAGTTGACGCCGTCCACCTTGTGTTTGGCAAGGCTTAGGTGTCTCGATTTCTTGACTTTGGCCATTTTCTTCAGATATATCCGCGCTTTTCTTCCAAATAAGTGCTATTACGACAATTTGCCTTCAAGACACCTAAAAAGTGAAAAGGAACGATATTAAGTAATAACGGATACAAAAGTGATCAAATAAGGGCTTAAATGACCCCTCAAAAAGGTACATTTTAAAACCTTATCAAGGGTCAAAATACTATATCTGAGAAAATGAACTCACACAGTTCAAGCAAAATATCTAAGATTATCATCACACCCTAACCCCGATTTCTAACAATTTACACTAGACACAAAACCTATATATCCCTGTGTATGTATTATGTATAGGCATATAACGTTACATACGTTGCTTGTTTGAATTTACTGAAATAGTTATAGGTTTTTTGCAAATGTTTCAACTAATTAGGTTGTGTGGTAGATCTGTAAATAAGTTTATTTAGTACTTCATAGTTTGATAGTTCGATACTCAAAGGGTTGATCACATAAACTAGTAATTATGCTTTTACCTTATCTACGTGTCATTATCTCCCTGACCATATCAGTTAGGCTAGCCACACCAGTGAAGGTCGAGTGTGGGTCGACTGAATGTTGAATCGGTACCCATTCATGTGGCGATTTAGTCGCCATCGGTCGGTTGCGTCTTTTTCAGTCGCAGATACGACAGAGTGAAAGCAAGCAAAAATAACAAATTGATTTTTACAAAATGTGACCGTTTGTCTTTTTTATATATATAAAAAATTAAATTTTTAAATTTAAACAATTTAACACTATAAATAACCCACTTATTTCATCATTTTATTCATAAATTCAAACTCCAATTCTCTCTATATGCATTCAAACACATTCTCTCTAAACACTTTTACACATTTAATCTACATAATGTCTTACGAGCTATTTTTTGCCACTTCATCTTTGGACGATGAAGATTAAGTTACTACTTGAGCTTGAGGTTTTTACAGAAGCCTGCTGGGAGGCTTTTCAAGCATCAAAGCCAAAAATCCCACGAACCCACATTTACAGGGATCATTATGGTGCTCATAATCGTTTAGTGGCGGCTGAGATCTTTAAACACCTAGTATATCATGAAGCAACATTCCTTACGCGTTTTCGAATGTGCCGAAACCTATTCACAAGAATTGTTCGAGAGATAATTGATCATTCCCGTTATTTAAAAAAAAACTACTAATTGTGCGGGCATACTTGGTCTTTCCCCATTGATGAAGTGTACTTCAGCAATTCGTTAGATCACATACGAAGCCAATCATGATTATCTGTAAATGGGTGCGACAACAGCTTGTAAGTGCCTTCGAAAATTTTGTAAGGCCGTCATGGAGTTATATGGTGAATAATTTTTGCGAAAGCTAACATATACTGACATTTAAAGACTCTATGCTCATCACGAGCAGAAGCATGGGTTTCTTGAGATGATAGAAAGCATTGATTGTACAGGTTGGCCGTGGGTGAATTGCCCACCAGCTCATAGAGCTCAATTTGTTAGAGGTGATTACGGACCATATCAATCCATTTTATCAAAAGCGATCGCCTCCCAAGATTTATGTATTTTGCATGAGTTCTTTGGTGTCGTTGGGATGAATAGCGACGTGAATGTTTTACGTCATTCGCCTGTCTTCAATGATCTCATATCGGGGAGAGCTCCGGAGGTTTCATTCGTGGCTAACAACGTGACTTATAAAAGGTGTTATTGTTTTACGGACGGGATATATCCGGAATGTTCTTTCTTATAAAGCCCATTTCAAATCCCGGTACGAATGATCACAAAAGAATATTGTATATCACGAATTCGAAGCAACAAGGAAATATGTGGAACGAGCTTTTGGTGTATTAAAGAAAAAGTGGCTAATGATTAAACATCCAGCTAGAGGGTTGGACCGAAATCGACTATCGGATATAATGTACACATGCATCATATTAAATAATATAATAATTCAAGAAAAAGGGCGGCCGATATCTCCCACATTTTTTCGAAGGGAGAAACACCGTAATTATGATCCCGTAAAAATGCATGAAGAATAGTTTGAAGTTACTCGGGAGATAGTCAACAAAACAACTCATCTAAGCCTAAAATCCGATTTGGTGGAACACATTTATCATCGCGCAAATCAAAACTAGATTACTCATTTTATTATTGTAATGTTTTAATGTTACTTGAATTATTATGTAATATTTTTATTATTAATGAAATTTAATTTTGTTGTTAAAAAAATTTGGAAAAAAATGAAGGTCGCCTCCATTTCCTGGCCAATAAAAATTTTGTCGATTCTTTTGTATGGTCGATTTAGATCCTATATAAAAAACAAAACATACATGAATCAACATGACTATAAAAAAAAGGTTCCATTGACGTACTATGTATTAAACACTACATACCTCTTGCCAAAGTTTGAGATCTTTATACATATCAATCATATGTGCATCAAGGTCATTTTTTTGTTTTTCAATTCATCCATGCTAGGAACTTTGACAGTTGTATCTAGTTGCGTAAATGTTGTCCTGAGAGTTTCAACATACCTTCTCTTCCTTGTTTCTCATAGCTCTAGATCATGGATAAAAAAATTATATGGAAGATAATTCATTCTTGTCGCGATGATGTATTTTTCCGGCGACGGCGATTCTAAAACTTCTGAAGCCAGGCATTTTTTATTTTTAACGAAAGTGGCTTTTTAGTTGTGATAAAAAATGAGTGGCTAGTATTTTTTTCATTGCATCTTGTGAGAATTTGGATATATATTCAACTCAACTCATTGTTGATGTAGAATCTATTACGTATGTATTTTACTACTTCATAACTTTTATTTGAGTTTGAATAAAAGTTTATAAAATCACATATATCTTTTTTTGGGTAAAGAGGAGTAATCCTGCACCCTGGTAAATAAATTAACCAAAAACGTTTAAGTACAATGGATACGAGTGAAATCCCATATCTCAGTCCGTTACATAGGCATAAAGCTTACATAACAAGATACTACCTATTTTCTAAACAAGAAAACAAACCACTTACTCAAATGATAACATAGGACATAACGAAAGAAAATTACTTCCTAGGTCCTTGAAGCTTAGTGCCATACATGACATTAAAGGCATCCAAATTCCCTAGAAGATCGAAACACGCTTCGCGATAGTCATTGTAGTCATAGTCATCATACTCATCTTCAACTCTTGGCCACCATCGAATAGATTAGCGGACTCATCAAATGGGTTAGCAACCACCTCATCTTCTCGAGACACCACGATCTCTCCCACTTTAGAAAAAGGGTTAAGTCTCTTAGTAGAAGAGGCGGGCAGAATACAAGAATCACTAGTTTTAGAAGCCACACCCGACTCCATCTCTTTCAAATCACTCACAAGGGTTCTTGTGATAAAGACTGTCTTAGTAGACTTATCTTCATTAACTTCCATTGTACGCACTGAATCCACATCCTTGTTGGTATCATTCGAAGGAATACCAAAAGCATTCGTATATTCCATATTAAGAGCATCAAACTGATTAGATGTAGAGATCTTTGTTCCACTCGAACTAGCCACATTAGAAGCATTCTTCTTGTAGTTACTCCACTTTCTTAGGTTCAGAGGAGTCTTTTGGGTTGATATTGAAGCCTTACCCACAAAGTGTTTAGTAAACCCTCCTTGACCGAATAGTAGAACCACCTTACTTTCCCCTTCTTCTTATTATTAATCGCTTGAATCCATCATTAACACGCTTAGTAGGCTGAGCAGGAGGTTCAACAACTTTAGGACATTCAATAAGAGTATGACTAAGTTGGTGTTCAATGTCCATGGTTTAAGAATAATAGGTACATTTCTAATCAACCAAGGACCGTTTTCAAGAACATCATCAACACCTTTCTTGGAATTGAACTTAAAGAAGAAGAAGAACCTTTGCATTCATCATTACCTTTTGTATACCAAACTTAGCCCACGCATTGCATAAAGAAATCAACAACAGGAAAAGCAAGGCGTTGACCAAGGAAATACCCATACAAAGTATTCTCAAATCTAGTGTTCACCTCTTCATCCACTTTCATCTAGACGTGAAAGATCCACACCATTAGCTTTCTTATTACACTCCAACCTCCGAAAGTTTGACGTGTGTTTCTTAGGTTTAGTAGAAGTAACACGAGCATACGATGAAGAAGGTTGTTTCAAAGCATACACACCAACCTTCTCAATACCAACATCCCCATGTGCATTCGTATCAACCTTATCATTAGCATTATTAGGACTACTAGTAGCTTTAACATTAGAAGCCATAGGACCACTCAGTAAAAAAAAATCACATATATCTAGCTGACTTATTAATTCTTTTCACCATCTCTTGTGATTCTTCATGTCAAGTCATTCACTTTAATTTGATTACACCTTTTCTACTTACAAAGTCGTTCTTAAAGTAGCTCTCCTCAAATCTCTCAATGTATCATCTTATCACATATCTCAGAGTAAATCTCTCTTTGGATACCACTGATTGAATGTTAAATCATCATGGAATGCGAACAACCATATTTATTTCTTGTTTTCCTATCATCTTCTTTTCATTTATGCATAGAATTAAATTCAAGTCACTACACCATCCGAAAGCCATCTACCTACTGACATGGAAATAAAACATACCATTGAATGAAGCAAAATTCAAGCTACCCGATCGAACTGCATAGTTCTTGGGTGAGAGCAAGAGTACCCGATGCTAAGATATGAACTTTTCATCCATGTAATATATGAATATATGAAGTATCGACAAAATAAAATAATAAGTGATGTCTAAACATATAGAAAAACTAGTAACATCCGGTGCTAATATGGAGTATTTATGAATTGCTTCAAAATTTTGGTTGTGTAGATATGTTTTGAGTTGATATGATAAGTTATATGCATTACGTTCTATAAACATTTTGAAATAAATATGTAAAAGTTTCCCTTGCTTCAAATCTGTAGCAACAAATATTTTCGGTTTAAGCGCACAACAAATATAGAAAATCACTCCAGCTCATTTTCCGAAAGTTTAGATAGGCATCCTTTGTAGAGGAAGAACCGTCACATACAAATAATTTTTTCAACCTTACTTATAAATATCTTATTTTTATGTACTTGCTCGTGTTTGACTTCAAGCCGGTGAGGCCTTGGTGGGATGTGCATCTAGTTTTGACATCTCCAATATCATTGTTTAAGACCCGACAAATGTGAGGTGTTACAGTAGAAACCTAAAATTTTAAGGAAACGGTGACAAAAAAGTTGCAACATGCAATAAAATGCATTTGTATATTTGGGTAAACTTTATAAGTATGTAACTATAACTTACATGTATATCACAAATGAAGATAAGCCTATAGTGACACAGGTTTAGTGACACAGAAAAAGTGTTACTAAATTTAAACTTTTAATGACACTTTTTTAAACATATGAGTCAAAGCCAAATTTGATGTTTTAATGACATCCTTTATGAATAAAATGTGTCTTAAAGAAAAAAAGAAAAAAAAATTATTACCGCACTTTTAGTTGTGTCACTTCAAATAAACTTTTAACTACTTGACTTCTACTAACAAGTGTATGAAAAGCACGAGAAATATTTGTTAACACTTCTTTTATACTATTGTAGTAGTATTTTTTTTACTATTGGTGACACTTTTTCAACTATGATGACACTTTTCTTAAGTGTCACTAATTAAAGAATGAGAGGAATGATAACACATTAATACGCCAGGTAGTAACTAATGAAGAGACGTGCTCAACATTTTAAATTTAGTCTATTGAAGAAAATAAATGGAGTAATTATTTCTGTAGAGCTCAATCCAAATTGGTAGCTAATTATTCATAAGTTGTTCTGAATCCTGTCTAACTTAGAAGTATTTTGCAAATGGAGTTATATTATGTCTCAAGCTAAATAACATATATCGTCACAATAGGTTTAATAACCCCATAATCTCATAAATAAGTTAACCCAAACATCCTCTCATTATTTATTGGCATCCACAAGTTAACTAATTAAAGAGGTGCGTTTTGGTAAGCTTACTAGTGTAATTTATGAGCTCAATCCCTAACTCGTATCCAAGTTTAATGCATTTTCCACTCGTCTCTAGTAAATCGCAATTAACTAAAATAATTGATAACACTAAAATCACCAACATTAATTGTATATGTACTTTATTAACTCGTAACTACCACCTTAACTTTGAATCGTATATGTACTTTATTAACTCGTAACTACCACCTAGTGGCAGATCTAGGAATTGGTAGAAGGGTGTGCACTATCAAATCTAGTTTTTCGGCTATCAAGTTTTTTCCAGTCTTTTATTTTTTTTGGGTAAAGGGGAGTAATCCTGCACCCTGGTAAATATATTAACCAAATAAACGTTTAAGTATAATGGATATGAGTGAAATCCCATATCTCAGCCCGTTACATAGGCATAAAGCTTACATAACAAGATACTTCCTATTCTCTAAACAAGAAAACAAACCACTACTCAAATGATAACCTATGACACAACGAAATAAAATTACTTCCTAGGACCTTGAAACTTTGTGCCATAAAAGTTTTGTCCAGTCTTTTAGTCATACATAATAAAAGTTTCAGTTTGAATTGTATATGTACTTTATTTACCCGGATGTTGCTGTGGAGTTACATTTTACGACTTACATTTTGACATATACAGATGAGATTCTATAGACTATAGTAGCTCATACTTTGTTTTTATCTATGCTACATATTACTCCCTCCGTTCCAAAATAATGGTCTCTGTTTGACTTTTTAAGTCTTTCTCATTCAACTTCTTGTTTAACTTTTTAAATCTTTTTTATTCAACTTTGACCTTAAGTATTTTCGTTTTTGTTATATAATACTCGTATTTGATGAAAATTATATCAATGAAAATGCATTTAAAACTCAATCCATTCATAAATTTTGTATCAAGTATTATATGACGCAAACAAAAATATTTATGGTCAAAGTTAAATAATAAAGACTTTAAAAGTCAAACGGGACTATTATTTTGAGATGGAGGGACATTTACTTAAAACGTAAAAAATATTAATATTGTTACATTAAAATACCTATGTTTTTAAAAGCCAGTGCAATCTATTGCACACAAAAATTGACGATATTATACACCGTTGCTGCTATGATGGGGTAATCATCTAGTCTAGGAAAAAGAATCTTGAATATATCTGTTACACTCACAAATTTTAAGGCTCGATTAAAATTGGGATCACTTAACTTTGGCAATCCAAATCTGTTTGTAACAAAACTTTAATTTTACTCTTCCAACGGTCTCATTTTTGAGTTAGTGGTTTTCTCGCATTCAAGACATGCATTATAACCTTGTTCCAAACATACAGTTATTACTTTAGTTAGACTTAATTATGCTTGTGGTTCACTAAACAATCATATCGCTTTTGGTTCAGGGGATATGTCTTCTATTATATAAATTAAAGGAGTGAACTATTGTGGAAAAAAACTATAATAAGAAAGCTGTTAGCAAGGTTTGGAATCGTGCGGCTTCGCTAAAACTATAAAAAGTGGTGAACTAAAACACATTTGTTCATTCCACATCCTTTAAGTACTTTTTGTAAAACATCCCTAAGCTACGGGTTAGAAAAATAATAGTAATAACATTTATTCTTAGTAATTGTTGTACGTAAGGACTTTTGCTCGTGTGTTGAGGCGGATTATAAAAGTGAACATTTTAAGATGTAGGGACGGATACTAGTTACACTCGATCAATTTAAATTTGAATTAAAAACTAATATAGTAATTCAAGTGGATGTAGAAACCAAATTTCTTTTCAAGTAACTGTATCTATTTTGAGCTTGTTGCAAATGTTGTCGAACTTGCAAAAAAGAAAATCAAGAAATGTTGTTTGTAAGAATCAAACTTGGGTCATCTGCATCACAACAACTATCCAAACAATGGACCAAGATCACAATTTTGCTATTGTATTAATCTAATCATATATAATTCACAACAACAACCAATCTCCCCATGACTCTAGTTTTTTGGCTTGAACTAAGAACATGGTTAACTCATTGTTTTGCTTATCAATATGATGACCCTATATAAATGAGTTATGGCAACTCTGAGTTAAGTGAAAAAATACACAACAAAACACATATACACACATCATAGTTTCAGAGAGCTTGTAACTTGTTGTATCTTGCTTCTTCATATTATTTTCATATTTGCGATTTCATGTCATTTACATTGCGTTGTAATTGTTTCCTGACAATAGACAAAGCGGGTCTACATTGACCCTGAGGTCGTTATGTACGAGGCTTGCATTGAATCGAGCACGTAAACACCTTTTAAGGACAGGGATGTGTTCCCTTGCTAGACTCTTTAACGGTGTTTTGTTTGTGTCGAACAAAGAAGAAAACATGTCGATCGATTTAGTGATTGTTTCTGAAAGTCACTATAGCTGATTGTGCTACAAGTGTGTATATCTTGGTCTCTGTAAAGGGGTTTTTGTGTTGCTTGAGTCATCATACTCAATGTATGTCTACATAACTAGCTTACTTAATTAGTTCATTCATTTAATAGTAAATTGCATTTTGGCCCTCGTGGTTTATTGCATGTTTGGTTCCTATCTTTTTGAAAGTTCAGCGAATCACCCTATTGTGAACTTTAGATTGCAAATACAGTCCTCGATCGATGTGAAATGACCAAATTACCCGCGATAGAAAAGGAAGAAGACCAGGGTAATTTGGTCATTTCACATTGATCGAGGGATTGTATTTGCAATTCAAAGTTCAAAATAAGAACGTTCATTGCACTTTCAAAAATATAGGGACCAAACAAGCAATTTGGCCAAACCACAGGGATCAAAAATGCAATTTACGCTTCATTTATTTGTTATGTTCTATATCAATCGTAGTTGATAATGTTTGTGTTGTCTCAATTATCTCATCAACCTCATGTCTTTACACTACTAGGCAGGGCTATCTTTCAGGGTGTAAGTGGGCGATCGCTGAGGGTTCTAAAAATTTTACGGGCCTTAAAATTTGTCCCGTTAATAATTATATGCATGTGTACACATACTTTTCACGGAAAAGGTATTTAGATGAGAAAATATATTAAATGAGCAATATGTTGAACGTTTATATAACTAATTGCATTATATCTTATAAACGGTGATACTTTACATATAACATTTTTCTCGAAAGTCCTTATTAATTTCGTCCAGAACCTTCAAGAATTTCAAAAATTCAGAAACTACTACTAGGTGTAATAAATATTCCTAAACGACATGAGTATTACAAATACGTACAATCCAACAATATTAAAAGGTGTTTATCGCTTGCAATGTTTTACTATAAAATAAGCATATATATAAATTCAATTATGTACTAGTTTGTATAAGAATCTGTAAATTGCAATTAAAGTTGAGACACAAAAGAATCATAGCTACATATGAGGTTGTTGACTTTATTTAATAGTATGAAGCTGGTGGGGGTTTCTAAGTGTGTATTTTGAACACGTTGGTTCATGAGTGAAAGCAATAACTACAAGTTCCCTATGCCTCGTGTGTTTCTATGCGTGCTGGCTAGTAGGATTGACATGCTTGTGATTGAACAATGAACGGTTCTAAGGCTGGAAGGCAAGGAGAAGCCTCACCCACCTTACACATCAGCATCATGTCAGCTTTCCCTCTCATCTCTCTTTCACTCACTCCCACTCACCCTTTTGTGAACAAGACACTCACTCACCTTTTTTTTTTTTTTTTTTTTTACTCACAGTAACATTTATGCACGTAAATCAACTAGGTGAGTTGCTCGTCTTAATTCGCCTTGATATGCGAGACTCACTCGTGACTAGGAGGTGAGTGCATGGGAGTGGCGAGTGAATGGAAGTAAGGTGAGTGACTCACTCACTCCTTGCCCTCCAGCCTAAAAATGTAATATGTGCAGGCTTGGAAGTATGCAAATCCGAGAAAGCGGGTCACATAAGCAAATAATTGGCAATAATTATAAAGTTCTAATTTTCCATATACGTTGTTGCAAACATTGTGATTTAGGTTGAAAATGTCATTAAACAAATATGTTGACCAATGTAGTAATTTTATAATGTTGAAGTTTAAGAAGAACCTTGGTTCACTCGAGAATTTTTTTTGATATGTGAGAACCAAGTAAAGTCTAGCAAAATTAAGGTCCTCATTTTTAAAAGCAGACACACACCTAATAGTGTATCTTAGGTAGTGCTTGACTGGCAAAAACATTGTCATTTTGTTGAATGAAAGTAATAGTAACACACAGCACAAATGTGAGCAAGAATCAGATATTACAGTCAAAACATCTCTCTCAATCCATAAACGAGTAGCTAAAATCCTAAACCATAGTTTAAAATGGAACTACAAAACACTCAGTATGCTAAATCTTCAATATGCTAAAATCTTCAATATGAAAAATGATGAGTGAATAACTTTTACCGGTATTGATTTAACAACCTAGCCCATGAATACACATTTGGGTGGCCTGCTGCTTCCAAAAGGTTCAACCCAAGTCTGGTACAACTACAAGAACGGTATACCCACGTTGTTTGAGCGCTAGGACTGTTCTTGCCATTTCTACATTTGAAGTTAGAAGCACAATATTGGCAGAAATCACGGTCTCCGGTTATAACCATAAAATAGCTAGCAGGTGGAGAATCTTTGGCTAACAGCATCATATCAGATATCATAACATAACCAGCTTCGTTTTCCCCCCGCGGTACAAACATCAACTGCACTATCATTACAATCCAAACATTGTGCAAGTGTAATTTGTCTGGTATTTGAATAAAAGGTGTTGATGAATACATGGGGTAAGAATTGGAGCACGCGAGACACGACTCTCATAGCTACAGCCATGACATTTTCCACTCGAACGTTCTCTCAATCCCAGGAAATAAAGAGACGTTGAGTCCTTACCATCTGCCAAAACAAACATGTAAATAAGATTATTAGGGCAGAAATTACAATCTTTTTAACCCATACACTTATGGCCCAACCACTTCTACCAAACTAAAACATGAAGTATTACTCGATATCCAGATATCCAAGTAAGTCACAAAGCAGTCACAACTATCAACTATTTCTAATTGTCGAATCAACAGGGCTCAAAAAATAAGTTTCGTTTTGCGTCAATTGCCAAAAAAACAATCATTAAAGCTATATTAAGTTAGCCAATTACCCTTATTCATCATAATTTGAAACTACTAATCCCATCTTAAGCGACACAACCCCTTTTTTCACATAAAAACATCTTGCCCTGGTCATTTTATGTCCTAGTTTCCGGAAGGCTAAATTTCATTATCACATTCATGCTAATCAAAACCATTATATGTCTCGCAGTTCCATATACTCTCAAAATGCACATCCAAGATTAAAGGTTAAATTTCATCATCATACATATGTGGTTCAAATAATATTATTATGCCAGAAATTACAATCTTCAACCCATACACTTATGTTGCCACTCAAATCCTGCTTGACATTACATGTGACAGTCTAATCCTAGGTCAAATATTTGTTTCTGCTCATTAGCCATAACCATCAGAAAATATGAACCTGAATTTTTATGTAACTAGTGTTTTATTGAACTGCTCATATGTCTTACGTAGTATCCGTTAGAATAATGTTGCATTCTCATTTAAACCCTGCACCATATGCTTGTTTACAGCTCACTCACTGTGTAATCCATTGTTCAATGGCCAAATAAATTCAATTTCGTCAAAACCAATCAGCCTAGAATAACTTAAGCACCCAAATGCCATATATGAGAATATGAGAACATCTAAACCGTAGCCGTCACTATATCACAAATTTACTCTACCAACTACTGGTATTAGTATCCTTTCATCTAGTGATTAGTTTAGATTGGTTGAAACCAACCTTTTCAAGAAACCTTGTCCGTCTACCATTATTTTCTATTCATGTGAAGTCAATCAACCGTCACAAACTGCTCCACTTATAGGTTTGGCTTGTCATTTACCAGGTCACGTCACAGTACTATGCGTACCATAAGTGGGTACCAATTTTGAATGGCATGTTTAAATATAACTATGCAAACTTTTGCCATTATGGAACCATAATAAATCAAAACTGAAGTGTTTTAGAAGACAAATGGTTAACTGCCATACACTCGGGTCGACTACTTTAGATTGTCATACGCATCCAAACCAAAAATAAACTACCAAGTGCAACTTAATGAAGGCATTTTAGAAAAAGAGATTGATTATGAGAGTTATACCTATTTAAACAGGGGAATCTTGGTCGAAGAAACGTGTAACATCGTCTTCTCTAAGAAAACATCCACAAAACCAATGATTCCAACTTTAATTATCATAATTCAACGCGAGAAGTACAAGCACGAGCAGATCTATATTATATCCTGAGAAGGATCGCAGTTAGAAACAAAAATATTAGTTTGAAGGCCAATGCTTAAAAAAGAAATAACTCACCTTACTAAGAGCCGCTTTCGGAGATGAAGAAAAAAAAACTCGTTCAACTTATGAATGAGATAAAACTGAAGAAAAACTCAAAAATTAAATGAAGATCTAGAGGCGAAGATGGGCAGCCAATGGTACATTTTAGGGTTTTAAGCTTTCAAATTAAGTAGGGTGTGATATGTGTGTGTGTTTTGAACAATGTTATAAGAAGAGGAAACAATTAATGAAATGCAGCAGGTAGGATAAGATGAACATAAATGATGTACCCAACCACTTTTCTGAAAAACCTTTATGAGTGAAGTGGATGTAACTATGTCAGTAAGTTTTGAGTGAAAGCTTTTATAATATCCGAAGCAAAAAATATTCTGCCGAACACAATACGCAGTTTTATTCATGTTACTACACTACACAAACATAGGGTGTGCTGGGTTGGGTTGGGTACAGTGACAGAACTAGCGAGGGTCCTATAGTGTCACGTGACATCTATGAAACATAAGTCGACGCTGGCAGGAGGAGAAGATCTATATCATGAAAAGAAATAAGTCACTTAATTTTTTACTAAGCACTGTGTTTGTGTGGGTGTAATTTTGAGCAGTTGTAGCAGGGTTTGTTAAAGAGTGTTTTGAGTGTTTAGTGGGTAAGCTTATTACCATCAATTTTTTGCACCAACCAAAGTTGTTGTGCATTTAAACCGGAATAACCATGGGATAAAAGATCATGAGTACCTTAAGTTGTTTCAGTATGTATGTGTTTATATTAGTTTAGTTTTGACATATGAGATGCTCTTGGTTTGATATTGATAAATGAGATGCATGTCTGGCTCATTTTGGCATGATATTGACAAATGAGATTTGATCTTAATATATTCATTAGCACCATGTTTAAGATGTCTAGGTAACGAGTTGCATTGTAACTGAACTCATTCTCATGAATCTCACACCCTGATCTTTTTTTGTTTGTACGTTGTTAATGCCCTATTTCAGCCTCACTTCCCCTACTTTATTTACATATACATGAGTGATGTATGAGTTTTTATATTTGGTATCATTTTATTTGTATTTACATGTACTTTAATTGGAAGTAGAATTGCTTTTAACAAAGGACCCTTGCCAAATATAGCTATTTAGGGCATGCTTAAAGAATAAAAATATGCATTGCGTTACATTAACTTGTGGTTTTTGGAGACTTTTTTGGCATATATTGACGAGGTCATTGAAGCTTAGCACTAAAATAAATAAATTACTACGCGTAAGTGTAACAGTTAGAAACCACAATATAAAAACCTTTTAGTAAGTATCAAAGCTTTTAAAAGATATATGGTAAATTTCTGTACAAAGTACCAAAGGTGTTGTGAATGGGAATAAGTGAATAACCATTGGATAAAAGAGTACCTCACCATACGTATATGACCATTAACCACCGGAAACTTTTTACATTTTTTTTTGGAAGTCAATATTTTTATTAAAATAAAAGAAAAAAATACAAAAAACCACTCACTCAAATATAAGCCATCCAAGGCGTACCAAGGCAATATTTTTTGGAAACTTTTTACATATGTTGAGTAAAAGTAAAGGTTAAGGTGCTAGTTGCAACTTGCGAGTTAATAAAGTACAAATACAATTACAAATGCGGTGTATCGAGAACTCGAGAAGTGTTTGCTAAATTCTCCGGATGTAACTATAACCAAATATGACCGGTTGTATAATTTTTTTTGTACGTATATTAACCGAATAACATTAGAAACACACTTTGATTGACCGGATACATTTAGGAAAATCAAATTATTTATTTCAAAAATTGAAAAAGTAATGTTCGCAGAAAAAATTGGTTGTATCTTTCGCTTGGTTGCATAGAGGACAACCCACTGGTAGAACATAACGTTTATACACATTCTAAATGAGTTTGTTTATCATATATTACTTTACATAAATTTGAATTAAAGTTGAGCCTTCTTCGAGCCATGTGCACTTGTTGAGCTTTATCCAGTTTGAGTATGTGTAACGATAGATCAAATCAAGTGAATTAATCGGTTAAAAAGTCCAAAATTAAATAGTTAGCAAAAGGAAATGAAAAACATGTCTATATTAACCAAGTTACATAACTACTTTAATACTGTAGTAGTATTTGTTACGCACCTTAGTATAAACTCATAAACTTTTAATGTGTAACCGAAAGCATAGAGTTCATTTACTTCTTATCACCTGTGCAATTTATATTCAATTCGACTTGTAACAATCAAGTGCACACACAATGATAGGTACAGCAAAATACTACTCCGTAATAATAGCAGGAAATGACAATACCTTATTGCAAATTAACAGCTAAAGCAGTCCATATTGATATGTCAAACATCATCTTTTTCCAATGAAAAATGATATGATCTTACGAGTGATTTCTATAGACCGTTCTTAAAAGCCAACAAATGTGATGTACTTGATGTTGACAATACTTGTCAATAAATGTGATGTCAATTGATCAAAACACACAAAGAACTTTTTACCCTGTGTAAATCCAATATAATTTGAGGAAGGTTGTTGGATAAACACATAATGCTAGGGCTAGAAGCCAACAAGAGACCCAACACTAGCTTTCTTTCTTTTTTGTGATGTGAAAAACATAGTGTATATAAATAT
>OU343224.1:131443046-131535946 GCA_910596185.1 Chrysanthemum makinoi | reverse complement strand
AACCACCACCAACGCCGCCACCCAACGGCACCTTCACCCACCACCACACAACGCCACCTCCACCCACCACCACCCAAAGCCACCACCACCTCCACCGGCCGGCCACCCACCACCACCCCAACGCCACCACCACCACCATTCACCCACCACCACCCAACCACCCTCAACCCACCACCACCACCACCACCCCACCTCCACCACCGCCACCCACCACCACCCAACGCCACCACCACCGTTACATGTTTCTTCGACCAAGATTCCTCTGTTTGAATAGGTAAACTCTCATAATCAAGATCTTTTCTAAAATGCCTTCATTAAGTTTCACTTGGTAGTTTATTTTTTGTTTGGATGCATATGACAATCTAAAGTAGTCGAGACGAGTGTATGGCAGTTACCCATTTATCTTCTAAAACACTTCAGTTTCGATTTATTATGGTTCCATAATGGCAAAAGTTTGCATAGGTATATGTCAACATTTCATTCAAAATAGGTACCCACTTATGGGAGGTGATCATACATACAGTATAATTTAGTGCCACTAATAGATGAGATAGTCCATTTATTTACCAAATTAATACTAGTTTATGTTTTCTGAAATATGCTTTTTACTAATAGTAATCACTACTACAAAAACTGGCTTTTAGACCCTCTTAGTTAGACCATTTAAAAAAAAACGCAGGTCTAAATATAAATTTTTCCCCACCAAAAGTTATTTAGACCGGTGCAAATAGGAAACACCGATCTAAATGGATTTTTACAGCTTAACCAGCTATGTAACACACCGTCCAAAAACTAGTTATTTGGACCTGCTTTAATTTACAACTGTCTATATAATCTCAACAATTTAGAATGTTCTTTAGTATGCACCGGTCTAAATAATTTTTGAAAAAAGGGTGCCCAACGGCAAGAAAAACAGATGTGCTATTTAATAGCCCAAAACACAACATCACTTGCATTTAATACACTTGAAAAATACCATTAATTTTCTTATAACTATCATACTTTTCCTCATTAACTACAATTAAAAGGTATGTTTTACATCTTATACATTTATATTAATAATACCTAGATTTTTTATATTATTTATGTAAACTTTTTCATAAAATGTTATAGTTATAAAAATCACTAATTGCGTGTTTATGGATATAAATTTGTTATTGTGTATAAATGAAAGCTAACATGAATATTTTTTCTATATTTATAGGAATGTTTGCGTAAATTGTCTTTATATGGTATCCGAAATGTAGGTTCATTGACCCGTGGAAGTAAGGTATGTTCTAAAAGAATTACGAAAACAATTATTTTATGCAACATTCCCGTTATTAGTTTAATTCCTGTTAGTTTAATTCTCGTCCGAAAACAATTGTTCTTAATGCAACTCATGAGCCGTTAGTTTAACTCCCGCCCGAAACACCAATCAAACATCACTAGTACTTTTATATATTTCACTTTGATTAATACTCCAACTTACCTGATAACACATATCAAAGTTGAACTTTAAAATTTATCTAGCTAGTTCATAGTCAATTCATACAAATATGGTGAAATTATGAAACTTTGTTCATACCATGGAATTACGGCACTCATGCATGTTCCTGACGTATATTTTTTTCTAGAAAGCAACCATTTTATAACAACCAAAGACAAGCAAAAAGTATAACAAGATCGAGTTCAGTCTCAAAGATTGATACTGTTGGAATTCAGTCCCTTCCCTACCCCGAACTCACACCAATCAAAACAGTAAATGAGTTTTCAATGTCTTTAGTATATTGAAAAGGGGAACTGAATACAGGTTACAACTTGCTTGTAACACCCCAACCCGGCAAGGGTAGAAGTGTCACATTCTGGTGTCATATCAGAACATACAAATGAAATCTTTACAAACGGAAACCTTAAAAATGAAGTATCAAAACATACACACAATGGACTGACAAGAAAATACAATATCCAGAATGAATTAAAATCCCAAAACAAAAGTTGTTCAAAATAAGTCCCAAAGTAATAAGGTGCTAGGGTTGGTCCACTCGGATACTCTAACTCACCCATCGGCCCATCTTCAAACCTAAAACCCGCAGAGAAAGAAATGCGGTTGAGCTTAAAAGCCCAAGGAAGATATAACAAAACAAAAGCTAAATAAAATCTAAAATGCAAAATGAAACAAAGGGAACGGATAACAAAGTCGCAGTGAAATGAGAACAATGAGTCAATGAAGATCCCGCGAACACAATTATATAGATATCCAAAGCATGATAACAAGGAGAACGAAGCAAAACAAAGCATCGATGACATATAAACAAGCACACACAAACCAGACATACAAGAACTGAAACATAAGCAAGCATAGCAGGCGTTGCATCCACACAACATATATGTCATACAATCAAATCGAAATCGAAGACATACAAGCCAAACAGTATATCTACAGAAAATGGAAGCAATTAATTAATAAGTGAGCATGACAATTCCACGAGGTCAAAACCCTTAGTTGAAAACATAACCAAGATCATAACCACGGGTACTAATGTTAGACAACACATGGCGGTCACACGTAATAAGTAGGAATATTGTATAAACGATATAATTAAATGAATTAAAGACATAGCAGGGCAACTAAACAAATTAACAAGCGGACTTCACAAGTTGAACCATTTACCCAATCAAACCGTAGCATAAAGAAATGCAAATAAGGGTCAACTACAAGCGATAAAGGCACATCGATAGTCATAGTCCAAAATTAATTAAACGAAGTATACATGATAAATGCACAAAACTATCGACACACTAGCATGGTCACCAGCATTCAGAGGGTCACATAACAATGAGATCACATATCATCGATGAAAACAGTAACTCAGATACCAGTATATTAATCATATCACAGTAGTAATCAAGAGTCACATAACACATGAAAAGCATAATCAAATCCAATAACATATAATAACCCGGCACGTGAATGGAACGATAGTCTGAAATAACGGAATGAAAGTGTGACAGATCAATGAAAAGGAGTATCTATATCTTGGTAAGAGTGAGTCATATAAGGTCTTGAGAAATGAACAATTAATACAGATTATGGTGCGTGGGAAATACGAAAAGTACAAAGATAGGCATATCAAAGTGTAAGGGTTGTCGAATCTACCACGAGCCCGAAACATATCATATCATATCATATCATAAGTAGCCATTGTATTCGAGGGTGACCCCGAATACCATATATAATAGGAAGGAGACCTGGTAACCAATGGAGTAGCGTCTTCGTGACTGAAGACGCCAGATTGCAATACATCATTCACCGGACAAATCATATAATATCGATACCGTAACAGATCTAGGATGCATCCATACGCCTACCACATATACAAAATATGATCCACACCAAGGGGCGTGGCGTAACATCACTCACCGTCCTCGCCAGGAGGCGAACACCGCTAGCTGGGACATATGGCTTCGGGTATCAAACTCAAAGTCAAAGCATAATCATATCATAAGGATTCATATCAAAGTTCCATAACATAAGTTCATAATCAAAAGTTCATATCAATGGCTCATAATCGAAGGTTCAGTAGTCATAAGGTTCACAATCGAAGGTTCATAATCGTAAAGGTTCATAATCGAGTTCATAACAAAAGGGTGCATAGCGTAGTCATAGGGAAGCCCTAAATAGAAGGCTCAGAGCAAAGTATAATAGTTCAAAGCTAATATCGAAAGATGTAAACGAATCATGATAAACCTTAAGAGAAAAGGTCAGAATATCTGTACCTTAACGCCAATGAAAGGAAAACAACGAATGAACAAACACGAAGACACAACGTCACGTCTCCTCCAACGAATCTACACGGTTACGATTCGTATAATACTTATTAGCTCATTTAAGTCATAATCGTATTAATATTTTTAGAGTTATAAGCGTATTCTCATTTTTAGTAATGGAAGGAATTAAAATACTTTAGGGTAATAATCATTAATTGATCAAACTTAGGGGTTAAAAATGATGAATGGTAGACTTAAAGGTTTAATATGATAATTAATCTATTGGAGGGCTTTATATAATCATACTTCAAAGTATAAGGTTTACATGGTAATTATCTCAAAGTAGAAGGTTTATATTGTAATTAACTTAAAGTATTATGTTGTTAAAATTTTCCATGCACGTTTAAGATGAATAGAAAGAACCATGTTTTAACGTTACGATCGCACATCTTTAAGCTCGCCAAGGACCATATGATTAACATTTACGACCAAGTAAACCCAAAATACTACTAACCCCTAACTCATCTCCCCCGATATGCTTTCAAAACACCGAATAACCCAACCAATTTTCCCGCGATCGCCCTCAAACTTACCTCTCAAGACCATGTTTATACCACTTAGCCATAGTTTTATTTGCTTAATAATAAATAGTTCCCATGCATATACAAGACCATAACAGTTCATAGCATTCGACCCATGACCATATAGCATCTTGACCCATGCTTGAATTTATATATCAGGTTTTAAAATCACTAATGCATACCTTTATATTCATGTGTCTCATTGTGATTTCATGTGATCAATTCTATTATTTTATGAGACATCTATACATACTATTTTATGTGATGTTTAGTCGAATTACATGCATGTTCCATGGGCACCAGATTCACACGACAACCAACACAAAGAACCAGAAAGAATTGAAAATCCTCCCCAAACAGTTATTATGCCCCCATAAACCATCCAAAATTTATATCGTGACCAATTCGACACATCAATACCAATCCACAAGTTTGTCGTGACAATACACAAGTTTTTTAATCATGTCGGAGGGTGTTTTACAAACGATTCTAGGGACCGATTATGTGCTTCACGACATATATTAAGGGTTTGTTTATGATTTTACGAAGCCTAGCGTTAGATTAACCTAGTTAGTATCAATGGTTTTACAAGTGATACCAAGCACGCGATGGCATATACATGACCGGATCTTTCATACTCTTTAATGACATATATATGGTGCACGATTCATGATTTCATGTAGTTTAACACTAGGTCTTCCACATTTAAGTTTTGTATTATATGTGACATGATTTTAAGGTTCAAAAGGCATTAAAGGTGACACAAGGCCACTAACCGAATTCAAAACCAAAAAGGGAATGTCGAGATATTGATGTACCTTTGTAGCGTGTGAAAGAGAAGGAAACAAAGATCAAGAACCAACAATCCAAGCACCTCTTGTGCCCTAGATGTCGCGATAGCAGCAGCAACACTTAGACCTAAAACGCCAGCTTAACCTTGAACCAAACACGATATCAAGAAATAAAGAACCCGCGACAAAGCTCCTCTTGGACCTCCTTCTTGCCACGTAAAGATGGAATGGAGGAGTGGTTTTGCGATGTTTTTCTTGGGGGAGAGTTAGGGTTTAGTAATATATTTTAATGAGATTGCATGATATTATATTGTGATAAGTATGAGTCAATTTTAGCAAATATTGGGAGCCCTTTAGGCGTGATTCTGGCCGAACAAAAAGGGGAAGGCAAGACCAAATATTCTCTTTTATTTACTTACTAAAATTCAATTTGTGTCACCCTTTTATTTAATTTACTAACATGTATTTTATATAGACCATGCAACATTTTAAATGTATTATATTTACTTTTGAGTTAATGGAAGTTTTTATCATCCAAAGTCCCATGTAAACCATATCGTTAAGTAATTAACGTAATTATCGATCTCGCTTTATTTTTACAAATTATTACTCGAGGGGTATAATAGTCTTTCAATGCGTTAATGATTTTAGGGTTTTACATTGCTACACACTATACTATTTATGATAACATCAACAAATAAGGTGGGTACTAACTACTATCCCACTAAGCTAAAAAATAGGAAACAAACAACTCCACTTGCTGAAAACTCGGTCAACCATAAGACCCACATACTGATCCATGTATACTTAGTCCACCAGTGAATAAACTGGCCCTATGACTACTGATCCGCGACCCACATACGGATCCATGACCCACAACCTGATTTAACCCATCGAGATTATCCTACGACATAGCAAAGACTCATAAACAATAAAATAAACCGAACTTCTTCTTTATCTTTTTCAGAAATAGTGCTCTAGCATAAGTGAAGTCTGTACATTCAGCACTTCATTATGTAGACAATCACAAGTAGATTGTTTATTTTACGAAATTTCTTCTAATTTACCCTCACACCCCATATTCCAAAATATGACTATATTCATTACGGGTTTTCCGTACATCAACAAAGTACGGATTAAGAATATTTATACATTTTACACTTATTTTTTCGGCTTTTCTTCCATCCGTATCAAAATCGCTCACATGTTTGAAGAATATTAGTTCTTTTGATGTTATAAGCCTTGGATGTTTCAAGACATGTTCTGTTGTTGGTCTGGACAACATTATTCCAAATCCATTAACATATTAGACTCATAATACACCTCTGAAACTCAATAATAATAACAATAATACTAGGAATAAAGTAAGTATTATAGCTAGGATCATACCTCTATAAAGGGTTTTGCTTAAAAAGTTTGAGGTGCAAATCAAAACTTTCAGAAGTGAACTCATTTTTTGGATTATTCTGATAGTTACGAAAACCTTGTATTAACCAACTTTTTTTCGCAAATTCGGCCTCTATACTTTGTTGCGACTTGCCATTAGGTTCATCCGGTACTTGTGAGCCATATTATCTCTCCCATTATTAGACATATAGGTGAAGATTGTGCGAACCAGTAAGCATTTCCGCAGCGCTATATTATTGCTATCTATTGCACACAAATGATATGATCAAAACAATTAACTCGAGTATAATAAACAAATAAACAACAATGAATATCTTGTTAAACACTTACTAGCTGCTCGGATGATGGGTCAAAAACCGCATAGCTTAGCTGTATTATCATTGTCCACAAGAATGTTCGAAGGATTTAGATTTCCATGAACTATTCATATCTTGTGCATGTGTGCCACTCCTCTAACTATACCCCTGTGAAAAAAATAATAATAATAAATAAAAATAAATAAATAGATGAACGCCTACTATTATAATACACAAAATGCCCACATAGTCAAACCATATGTATATACTGATTTTACCTCATGATTTTAATTGATTCCTCACTCATCTCCTTATACTTGTTGTTAGCTACATGGGCCGCCAAGCTACCTTTGCACTTTTCCAATGCGAATTTGTACTGTGTCTCATCACTCTCACAAGCATATAGATTAACTATATTCTCGTGGTTGTTAATTGACCAGTGATTCTCAGTAGTAGAAGTTAAATCATGCGTTATACTTTTTTTAAACTTTCTTTACAACTACCTCTAATCCTCCTATCACAAAAGTCGTTTCATGATGCCCATAAGCGAAAATCGGAGGATTGTACGGAATTTTTATGTTCTTGCTGCTAATAAGAAGCCTGTTCAGGGTGTTCTCTAACCCACTAGTATTTTTTGTAGGTAGCCGTGGATTATGTCAAAGGTATACTTTACAAAAGTCGTCATATTTTCGCGTATGTCATACCACACATTGAACACGAGTATCGTTGTCATCATCAAATGAAGTCGGAAAGTTAACCTCAAATTTTGCATATCTTAAGAACCACGGACTCGATGAATTTTTCTGGAGTTTGTAGTTCGTTCTTTTGACGAGGAGAGCCTTATTACTAACAGTAACGAAATGACCCTTGTGTGGAAATGGTCAAAAGAACGAAATAAGATATGCAAAATTTGAGGTTAACTTTCCAGAAAAAGAACGGACTACTAAATAAGTAACAAAATGACCCTTGTGTGGAAATGGTCGAAAGAACAAAATAGGTAACGAAATAAGGCTCTCCTTGTCAAAAGAACGGACTACAAACTCCAGAAAAATTCACCGAGTCCGTGGTTCTTAAGATATGCAAAATTTGAGGTTAAATTTCCGACTCCATTTGATGATGACAACAATACTCGTGTTCAATGTGTGGTATACGCGGAAATATGACGAATTTTGTAAAGTATACCTTTGATATAATCCATGGCTACCTGCAAAAAATACTAGTGGGTTAGAGAACACCCTGAACAATCTTCTTGTAACAAGCCTCAATTTGTGAGTGAAGACGGTAAAGTGCGAGGGTTTGTGGTCAGTGAAGATGAACACTTGTGGAAATCTTTATAGAAACCTTTGAGATGTATCATGCAATGGGAATGTAGTAGTAGTTGCACATATTTATGGACTCTTGAGACTTAGAGAGACTATATATTGGGGGTGTAGGATGAATCACTTTCTTAAAGGTGAACATGCATTTTGGTTGGTGAGTATTTACTAGGTGGAACAGTTGGATAAATTGATTGTAAAATACAAAAATGTACCTTTTGTTATATTTTTTTCGAATTACAGTTGAGTGGCATAAATTTGATGTGATAATGCATCTTTGATTTACCTTCGGGTAAATATCAAAGTTTAAAGTAATTTGCACTACCCATTTAATATGATTGAGACTCGTCATCTTTTTATATGTTACTTTTAGTGTGATGTTTTTGAATCCAAAATTTGAGAGTTGATGGATGGAAATTGAATATGGATGCTCATGTTCATCGACCGTTACAAATTTTGTTATGAAATAAGGTTGGATATAATCACAACCGACATTATTATCGCACTTCAACTACAACTCCAACAACGAACATGTGCAATAATATCACCAACTTCATCACCCAAACATATCATGCTTAAACACAAATTGTATACATCACAATATACACACGCTTACTCAGCTCAAAAACAAACAAAAAGAATTCGGTCGTCCAAACGACCAAGTGTGCTTGTTCGTCTTCACGCGTCAAACGTTGCTATATTACACTAGGTCTAAGAGGATGTATGGATGATGTTTGTGTGAAAAAAAATCTTCAACGGGATTGACATTTGAGAAAATTACACCTCGTGGATATAAAAAACACAAGTAGGAAAAAACATTGCTACTTATGCAGACAATGTCGAACTAATAAATTACTTCGTTGGCCAACCTGTTTGGAAGAAATCCACGAGTTCAGGAGTCCTGTAAGAACTTGTGATCTTTAGTAATAACCATGAAGAGGAACTTGATAAACAAAACATCCATCTGTACATGAGGAAGTAGCGGATAGAATGTGAAGTAATGTAACCCAAACAACTTAATCATTTGAAGGTGTTTTCTTGTAAGATTTTGTGTATTGCATGAACTCTTCGTATAAAATATCGTTCCAAATTTCCTTCGTATTTGCCTAGTTATAACTCCGATGATCTCCTTAAACGCTTATGACTATGAAGTCTTAGAACCTTCAACACCATTGTCCGATTGATCACCACATGAACCATCATTGATACTCGAACCTTAAATGAAACCACACAATATTAACTTACTTTTCTTAGTTTTTGAGTTTTTTTCTTTAAATTTCTTTTACTTCTTCCTTTCTTTTCAACCTTTGAATATTTTTCCTTCGCCAATCACAAATTCCGTGGCCATCTGATGTTTACGATAAGAATAGTCTTCAAATAAACCAAGCTCAGGTAAGTTTTATTAAACACCATTGCTTTTATGAAATCGTAATTTTTTTGTTCTTTTTTTTCCCCTCTTATATTAGAGTTTAAAAAAATTGCTACACCAATATATGCACTTGTGTTACCCGTTCAGTCACTACTTATACCCTGACAAAAACTTGTATGTAAATTAGAAGGTTAAGTTTTAACAGATATATTTTGTGAGATGTCATCAACTCAACATCAAGGGATTTGCATTTTTCTAAAGAATCATTTGTAAATGTTGGAAGTGAAGGTACAACTGAACTTCGTAACGTGTAAAAGTACTCAAAGATGTCATATGTGATTTGTGTCGTGTAGAAGTAAACAATAGGTATAAATATGGTACAATAATAGTTAAATACACTTGTGAGTTCATGCTCCAAACCTCAAGATGACGAATATTTGATGGGTTGAGAAAAGTGGTTCGGATAAAATTATTACGCAATAGATTATAGATGATGAATAGTTCAGGTTTCATTGAATAACAATTATAAATATATTTGATGAATAATGCAAAGTATCCCATGACGGTTTTTATAATAGAACATGGTATTAAAGCGGATCTATTCCTCAGACCTAGCTGGCTAAGTTGAGCAGCCTCTTCTATGTCACCCCATCAAACCCTGACCACTACCATTTATCTCTTTCTCAAAAAAAAAAAAAAAAAAAAAAATACAATTTTTGTCTAAAACCCTAACTGCATTCGGCCATAACTGTCAAACTGTTTGGTGTTAATTGACGCGGTTAACCCGGCGAAATCACCACCGTCGGCCACCCGAGGAACCTTCACGCTCCGTCGCAACGTGTTGCCAAACAAATATTAATTGCTTATTTCTTTTCTTTTTTTTGCTTTGTTTGTCTTGATTTCGTTGTTGTAGTTTGAAGATTTATCTCCGCTTACTGTCAGGTGTCTTCAACAACAAATTATGTTTGATTTAGTGTCCTTTATTTTGTTGCTTGTTTATGCTTTTGTTGTTATTGCTTTAATATTTATTTAGCTTTCTCATTTAATCCGAGATTTCGTGATTTCGTCGCTCGGATTGCTAGGAGTATTAGGCAATAGATTATAAGGTCCGGGCTCGTATGTGGGTTCAGGTCCATTCGGATTCTAGGTTTCATTGTATCATCATTATAAATATTTGATGAATAATACAAAGTATCCCATGCGGTTTATATAATCGAACAAAAATGTGTTTAGTTTGAATTTCATGTTTTGTATCAAGTTACAAAAGGGCTCAACGTGTTGTTTTGGTACAACCTAAGGAAAAATGTTGTATGTTACTCTATATAAAATAACTTGTGTGAGTAGCACGTGACAAAATTTAACGCACCTCACTAACATGCGTTTGTAGAAAGAACTATCAGGGTTAAGAAATGAAGACGTTAGTAGGGTTGGTGTATTTATTTCAAAAAAGGACCTATTTTTTAAGGGTCAACAAATGTTTGAGTTTATTAATTTACAGATGACTATATTGACCAAGAGGTAGGATCAAATGAAAAATATAATTAAGATGAGAATAAACTATAACCATAAATTTGAGATGCATCTATAAAAATAGATGCACGTTTCTATTATTTCTCGCTCCTTATTTATTTTATATGGTTATTATTTCTTCTCATCGTTCTCATTTTAATAACTTTTCTCTCTGGATCCATTCTCAACTGACCAATGGTAAAAACATGTTGAGGGGGTCATTACCCACTCTGCTAATAGAACAAGACAAGTTTTATTTCGTATTTTCGGTCGTTTACTACATTTAATTTGTTAGACTTTATAATTTATGTTTCTTTTTTGTTTTGGCATTTTTACCCACTTTATTAATAGGATATGACAATTTTAAATGGTTTTCTATTTTGAAATGTTTTTGTGTTTTACTACTTTTAACTTATCAAACTTTATATTTTATGTTTCGTATTTTTAGTCAAAACAAAACTATAAGAATAATAAGATGATAAAAATAATTAAAAACTTTAAAAGGGTATTCCAATCATTCTAGGAGGGTATGTGAAGAAGCTGAAAATGATTGAAGCCTTTATAATCTTGAGGGTGAAATCTGATTACTTTTATAGAGGTGCACACGGATTGATGTTAATTTCAATACTCACTGTTGAATTAAAATTCATGAAATGTTGTATTTCTATGGTTGAGGACTTGCAATAATTAGAATCTAAGGTAGTTGGAACTAGAAAATGGTGAAAATTAAAACAATAAATAAATGGCTAGTTAATGGGTGAGGACTATTTTACGTTTACAAGTAACCGTGTATGATCGATGATATGGTCTAGAGGTTCTTTGAATCGCCGTGTTTTATTTGTTTTATGAAACCTTGGCGCGTTGTATTGTTTATTTTTACATTGTTTTTATGAGGTCCTTGTCATGAATATATTTATTGTTCGATTTTTTATTTTTTTTTAGGAAGAGAGGACTCGAGGAGAGTTTTGATTGTGCTAATTTCATATAATGGTTATGGTTCATGGTTTTGGTTGGTGCTTGGCTTCTCCATTTTCATGTGTGACTTTTCTTTTAAGCTGATAAATTTTGTTTATAAAAGAAACATAGCAAAGAGCTATATTGACAACTTACAAATCGAAACAACATACACCTGGTAACCAACCATCCAAACAAAAACAACATAGGAGCGCCTAGCTAGCATTTAAACCTTGCACACTTTTTAAAGACTTATTTTGGCTAAGTATTTTTTAAGGTCTTTTCAGCAGTATAAAACTAGCAGAAAGTTAGAGAACAAATTCCATCATGTTAAAATAATATTTCGGATCAGGCAAATCTGATCTAACCACTTTAGTTTAAGGTTTTATGCCTAAGAATGATACATTAAAAAAATCATTTATATTTTCAATGAGTCTTTTTTTGAAAGTTTCAAGTTACACTGCACTTGTTTTCTAAACCTTAAAAAAAAAAAAAAAAAAAAATCAAAACCATAGTTTGCACCACCACATCAAATAAATTGCTAAAGTTTATAGCATGTATATACAACTAATATGATGTCATTAAGCCTTCCATATTATAAAACAACTTAGATTTAAGCATTTGAAATAAACATTTATCTATCTCCTATATCTAAACATATAGTGATCATTCAATGGGTTATGTAACACTTGTTCTATATATCGTTTCATAACATCTAGCTAGTAGAGTATAGTCATGTTTATTAGTGGCAAGGTCATAAATACGGCTTAATTGGCCAAGCATTGATCGTTTCACACGCTACAAAAAGAAAATTTTGTGTTTATAAAGCGTAGCATAAGACGGCACGAAATATAAAAATATTTATATATTTATATCATATTTCATATATATCGAGTTTACGAAAAAATATGACATAAGGCGACGCGATGCATACGACGATCGGTGATAACCAAGCTCTGACTTTACAATGCATTCATGGACCTTTAAAACTATGATTAGAGTGGATCTGTGGGCTCGCCAGGCTCGCCGTCGCTTCACGCGGGTCGTCAGCCGGTGTCACGCCACACCGCCTCCACTCGTTGTCATGGGCCGAAGGTGAAATCGTGGGGACGACGAGGTTAACTCCTAAGAGTTTTTCCTTTTTTTTTCGCTTTCTTTTTTAAAAAAAAACTTGTTTAAGTTTTATGGAATAAGGTGAAGGTGAAGTTGATTTCAAAAGTCAGAGATGACTGTTCTTGAAGCAAACAAAGAAAACTCTAAACTTTAAAGATTAATCGAAAACATGAAATACATAATAACCTTAAACATTAAAACTACAGATCCCTAAAACATAAAAAACATGAAATACATAATAAAACTACTAAACACTTAAAAGAACGAAGTCATCGAGTCCAAACCATCATCACTTGTTGGCGGAGAATAAAACTCCCTATTAATGTATCGACTCTCCATTATGTCGAAAGTTGTCTTGGAGCAGATGAGCCTCCGCGGCTTTTGCTCACGCAAGCAGCTCTTCTCACACGAAACGCTTTTTTTCAAGATCGTTCTTTTTTATTATTGTGTTATGTATCAGATTTTTAATTGAATGAAATGAATTTATTTATTTTTATTGGGTGAAAATTGAATAAAAAATAAAGTTTAGAAATTGTACCAAATGGGGCTGGCGTTATACAGCAGGTATATGCATTTTGGTTAGTAATGGGAAACGATTACGTGCACTGGCGCTAATTTAATGACGTAAATGCTTGTTATGATACCTAGCACTCTTAGTGGTGAAACGAATGATTGACGGAATACAACACTAGAGAACAGGGAAGTGCAAGGTTTTGTCATATGGGGATTGGATAGGCAAACGATGGAATTGTTGATGTGATTCATCATCCAACATACTTAACCCTTTACTTTTTTTCATCTAGACAAAAGTACTCGCTCATCCTTTCAATACCCGGTTTACTAATTAATCGTACTGTGAAAAAACATTGTTTTATTATCCTCATTCAATGCCATATATATTACTAGTAACCAACTTCAAATTGGCAAATAAATGCCAACAATTCATTTATTTGATTTTCGAAATTGAATGCGTAGCCTTAAACCAACGAATAGATGAGTATTCTAACTCTAACATATCAATCTACTAGCTTAGAGACCCGTTGACACCGGGTTATTTTTTAAAGAAATAGATAAATGAGATGATAATAAATAAAATATAAAGTAAATTTGTTAAATTTAAAATATGTGTTGAGCACAATCGATTACAACCATCGCGTTGCCAATCTAAATAGCTGACTCGAACATAAAATGACGTGTAATTTTAATGATCAATTGAGTTGCTAACAAACCTTGTAACATTAAAAATAATGAACCATAATATAATATAGTGATTAAACAATGATAATACATGATAACAAACATGAACTTGTTCAAGACCTCAGTACTTCTTTAAACGCACATTTGTTGTGGTTTTGGAGAAGATTACCATCTTGATCACAAACGCAACCTTCAAACCCGCTTGCTTTTTACCTTGATACAGCACGTCAGTTGTCCAGTGTGAAACAGGACGGGGCAGTCAACCAACTTTAGAAAGTGATTGCCCTTGGCTTTTGTTGATTGTCATGGCAAAAGATACTGATATCGGATATTGTTTCCTGACAATCTTAAGAGGAAAACGCTTATCTGACGGAGTAATCCTCAACCTTGGAATAATCACCTTTTTTCGAAGTTGGTTCCGTTAATGATATGCGCTGAATAGGTTCTTGTTAATTTAAGTACTTGAAGTCTTGTACCATTACATAAACCATTTGAAGTCTATGTTTCTTAACAACATTACCGGCACTCCGACTTTTAAAGCAAGCTTGTGGTTTGGAACACATGAGAACTTCAATCCATTTATGAATTGAGGCGAGAAAATAGACTGATCTATGACAGCACCGCGTTCACTTTTATCCACGTTGTCACAACTTAAGTAGACCATTTCTTCTCCTGGAAATTTGGCCAGCAAATGTTCATTTCTTCTCCTGAAAATAGACTAAACGGTTAAATGTGTCCAAAGTCTATGTAAATATATTTGTATTCAATAAAGAATAAATAGTTATTTTACTCCAAAAGTTATAGGATATTTGAAATCATGTTTATATTTGTAAGTTGAAAATGTCGGACAAAGAGTGTTTTGGGTCAACCTGAACCATAACAAAAATACCCATTTTGACCGGCTAACGAACCCACCCATTATTCCAAATTTACCAAGGATGAGCATAACATTTTCATGTATAGAAGAATGATTTGCAACTTAAATCATGTAAGACAAAGGTCTGTAAATTAGTTCACCACATTAAATCCAATTAGAAATTCTAAGTTGTAAACAAATTACCTCATTTCACATAAGCAATTTGGAGAATCTTTATATGCATCAGAATATGGAGAAACAGATAACCAACTTTCTTCGGTTTTTCCTTTTATAACCAACAAAGTTGGCTCAAGAACTTACAAAAAACGCCTCTTGATCAGCCATGAGAGATTTTCCCACGTGTTTCATCTTGCTAGGTACTGTAGTAGTTTCCTGCAAAACAACTCTTGAAATATAAAAATATTTATATATTTATATCATATTTCATATATATCGAGTTTACAAAAATGCGTGACATAAGGCGACGTGATGACATGACGTATCGGTATAACCAAGCCTCGCACTTTTACAATGCCTTTGCGGGACCTTTTAAAACTATGATTAGTGGTGAAACGAATGATTGACGGAATACAACACTAGAGAACAGGGAAGTGCAAGGTTTTGTCATATGGGGATTGGATAGGCAAACGATGGAATTGTTGATGTGATTCATCATCCAACATACTTAACCCTTTACTTTTTTTTTCACTTCTAGACAAAAAGTAACTCGCTCAATCCTTTCAATACCCGGTTTACTAATTAATCGTACTGTGAAAAAACATTGTTTTATTATCCTCATTCAATGCCATATATATTACTAGTAACCAACTTCAAATTGGCAAATAAATGCCAACAGTTCATTTATTTGATTTTCGAAATTGAATGCGTAGCCTTAAACCAACGAATAAATAACTCTAACATATCAATCTATGACATTTAATGCCTACTTCTCATTTAATGCCTACTTCTTTAATCCCTAGTTCCCACTTTCTATTAGCTTAGTAAATGTGATAAGATTGACAACGTCTTTATTTTCTTTTATCATATATCTCTATAGCCTTTTAACTTTCTGTAACGATAATTTACTGAGGTTTTTCCATATAAACATAATTAAAAACCAAGTTTTAGGTACCAAACTTCTCATACCATTCTTATCTTTAAAAAAAACTTGTAATCTAATTTCTATTTATAGATTTAGGCATCTAGTGATTCAACCTCCAACAATTATTCATCTTCAACACCATCTACCGTAGTGAAAGATTATGAAGTGTTGAGCAAAGTAGGTTATCGGACCGGTCTCATTTGGAACCACTTTGAGCTTGTGAAGAGAAATGGGCAACAACTTGCTCTATGCAATAGATGACAAGTTTGTTGCGACGCTAGAAAAAACGTATAATAAAAATAAGCATGACATGTTTGCATAACAAGTGATGTCTGGAGTGCACCACACAATTTAAAAGATACTTACATTTGTGTGACATGTCATTGGATTGATCCATCGTCATGAAAAATGGTTAAACTTGCTTAAAATTTTGAATCGTTTTCTTATCCACACACACAGGTGAACGTATATATGAAACAGTCATGGCAACTTTTAATTTAAAAAAAATAAAATTTAAAGTATATCATTCGACAATGTGTATAATAAGGACAATTGTGTTAAGAGAATGCAAAACTTATATAAGAAGCTCACAAGTCTCAAAATAAACTTATGAAAGCCCACAAGTCTCAAAATATAAGCCGGAACACAAGAAAGTTAATAAGTCAGCCACATATAACCTTAAACAAACACCCCCGTAAATATCTAGTTAAAAAAAAGACATTTCCATCAACGACCCAATCTAAATTGATCCATCAATCCTATATCCATCCATCAACGAATCAATCCATCAATCGATCTATCCTATCAACGAATCAATCCTTTTAGTCCTAAATCCGCCAAATCTAAACTCTAAGTCCGATGGAGTCTTCGCAGCCGAGAAGAGAACGTGGCAAACCGAGGAAAGATAAAGCTCCGAAGCCGCCACCAGGACCCAGGGGTAGACCTAGGATCGCAAGAGAAATTACCTCAAACGCTAATGATTTTTAAATTAAATTAAAAATTAACAAAATAAATATAGATTAAATTATTCGTTAGAAACTATATAGTCACGTTTATAAAAAAAATTATATCGAGAACTAATAACCTTTTTTTTTTTTCGTTACCAAATCCAAACCGAAAATAAACTCGCAAGTGCAATTTAATGATGGCATTTTAAAAAAGAGATTATGAGAGTTATACCTATTTAAACAGAGGAATCTTGGTCGAAGAAACATATAACATCATCATCTCTAAGAAAACATCCACAAAAGCAATGATTCCAACTATAATCAACATAAATCAACGCCATCAGAAGCAAATATATATCATGAGAAGGCAGTTAGAAACAAAAATAATTCACGGACAAATAATCATTTAATTTAATCCAATGTGCGACACACACTGTTTCAACTAACCAAATCTTATTTAATCCACAACTGATGTTGTTTCACTTGTTATTAGAGCATGTACATCAATAACGCAAGTTAAAGTTTAACACCGTGCCACGTCAGCGCCACATCAGCTTTAACATTTCACCTTAACATCCTAAAAAAACACCCACAATAATAACATTCCCAAGTTAAACTTTAACACTCCAACAATTTACAAAAACAATCCGCCATTTAGGAGCATTAAAAAACGTTAGGGCTTTAACGCTGGCATTTTAACGCCACTTTAACCCCGAAGCTCCATCAATAACACCAAATAACGCCGGTTAACGCGGCCTTAACGCCGGTTCCGGCGTTATTGATGTGAATGCTCTTAGCGCCAACATTTTATGGACTATTTCATGTTGTCTCGTTTATTATCTCCACCAAATTAGTATAATAATCTAATGTTTTACTTGATGTATATTGAGATGTTAGACATAGTTAAACATATGCATTCAATATTCTCTTTTGACAAATTGTTCCAATAGCTGCTCAAATGCAAAATCAGTTTAACATAACAAATTTTGAACACTAATTTGAAGAAATTTACTAGTAACTAAAGTAGTTAAACAATTAACGCGTATAATAAAAAATTCGTCAACCTTTAGACCAATAACTACCATGCAGGATACAAATTTTGAACACTAATTTGAAGGCGTTTTCTTTTAAGATTTGCGTATTGCATGAACTCTTCGTATATAATATCGTTCCAAATTTCCTTCGTATTTGCCTCAATTATAACTCCAATGATCTCCTTAAACACTTAAGATTGTGAAGTCTTATAACCTTCACCACCATTTCCGATTGCTCACCACATGAACCATCATTGAGACTCGAACCTTCAACGAAACCACACAATATTAACTTACTTTTCTTTTCTTTTTTTTAGTTTTTTTTCTTACTTGAAATTGCAAAAAGGTTTACTCTGCTGTTGAATTTTTCAATAACCTTATCTTTAAATTTCTTTACTTCTTCTTTTCTTTTCAACCTTGAATATTTTTCCTTCGCCGATCAAAAATTTCATGGCCATCCCGTATGTACTATAAGAACAGTCTTCTAATAGACCAAGCTCGGGTAATTTTTATTAAACTCCATCGCTTTTATGAACTCGTAATTTTTGTGTTCCTTTTCTTGTCTCTTATAATAGAGTTAAAAAAAATGGTACACCAATTCACTTTCCCCGGGGACTAGTTACCACCTTTCCCGGGGACATGTGGGTCCCACAGCCAATTGTCACCGGTCAAACATGTCCGACGTGGCATTTGTTTTTGTCGGGGACACGTCCCCGGGGAAAATTGTTTTTGAATATTAATTTAATCACCTAATTAAATTATTAGACCGACGTGGCACTCTTTTTGCCGGGGACATGTCCCCGGCAAAGTTGTCTACCACTGTTGAGCTAATCTCTTTCGCCGGGGACATGTCCCCTGCAAAAACTACACGATACTGTCGTGTTTTTGTTTTTGCTGGGGACATGTCCCCAGTGAAAGAAGTAAAATGAAATTTGCTTTTGCACTTCCGCCGAGGACTTGTCCCCGGCAAAAGTAACTGGCCCATTTTGCAGAATATTGCTGCAAAATGGGTAATTTCCAGATTTTTTCCGGAAATTTTTCGGAAAAAATCTACAATGTCACAACATGTTTTTTCCGAACCTGTTTTATGTTACAACAACACAAATTCGCTAAACATAATATCATATATACCCATCAATCGGCAACATAGTTATCTTTTTCCAAAATCGCCAAAACGGTTCCTAAACCATTAACGCATGATCATCTACAAAACTATACATAAGCTAACTATCCGCAAATGGTCCAAAACTATACGTATAATCCATTTACGGGAATCCTAGCACATAATGCACATAAACGACATACTAATCCATGTTATTCTCTACAAACATATCCAAAACGTGTTAAAGTAACATAAATCGACATCTCAAACCCCACTACCCCCACTACCGTCCTCGGTATCTCCAGACTCACCGGATGGAGTAGCAACAGATCCCGACCCACCCTCTGGAGTAGTACCAGATCCCGACCCACCTGGTAGAGTAGCACTTGATCCCGGGGCGGACTGTAGTCGCTCCTGCCAACCCGGGAATGACCTCACAAACTGCATGACCTCCTCCATCTGACTCCTCTGTGTAGCGAGCTCCTCGATGCATTTACGCACTATTTCCCGCAGTGAGGACACGTCCGCTTCAGCACGACGTCGGGAGGCGCTAAAGGTCTTCTACACTCCACCGCCGGGTAAGACCTGATCTACACCAAGAATATGACCGCGCTGCTTACCACCAATCACGGTACGCAGAATCTCGCGGTCAGTCATGCGGGTCCCATCAGAGGTTCTGTCTTCCCGCATCCGTATCATCTCGTTCAGTTTAGTTACAAAAAAACAAGAAAAGTACTACCTCCGTCCCATAATAATTGTCCACTTTTACTTTTCTAAGTCTTTTTTATTAAACTTTGACCATAAATATTTTTATTTATGTAATATAATACTTGATGAAAAATATATGAATGGAATGAGTTTTAAATGTATTTTCATTTGGTATAATTTTCATCAAGTATTATATAACACAAATAAAAATATTAGTGGTCAAAGTTGAAAAAGAAAGACTCAAAAAAGTCAATGTGGACAATTATTATGGAACGGATGGAGTAATATGTAAATCGTGATGCATTATATTTCATCAAAATGGGTGACTTTGAAAATAAATTATACTTACATATCTAGTCTCAGATAACGGGGACTCAAAGACATCGCCCCTCATGGTTCCGACGGTAAAGCTCTATCAAGTCTTCTCCAACCGCCGCCTCAGTCTCGCTGGTCAACTGTTTAGAAATAAAATCAATAACGACACACCCAACACCATGTATATATATAAATAAAATGATTAAATAGTTTCTTACAAAGTTATGGCGAATAGCAGCATACGACTGAGATCCGTGAAGGCTAGAACTCGTGTTCGCCATGCGGTTTTGTCGGTTGACCTCTGATATCTGATAAGACAAATATTTCTAGTATTGCATTACCAAATTCCATCCGGTAATACAATACTGGGGGGGACATGTTGACGTATGTGTCTGGACGATCTTTGGTCTACCCAGCGTCCAGACGATACATTCTTTTACCCAGTTGGCTATTATCCAGTGGGTAAAGCTCATAACCTTTTTCAGCGCCGCCTCCCAGATTTTATGGGATTTCACCACCACGTGGCGTGACACCTACTGAGTAGGTTGGCTATAGGCCTGTCGCGCCTAGACTCAGGTTTCAAGGGTTGGGGTAGTATAAATACCCCAACACATTTAATGTTTGCATTTAACACACATATACTTACTCTCTCATATTTATTACCGCATTTATACACTTTACCCTCTACTTATTCTCACGTCAGAGCTTGGTCTCGGGACAACACCCGAGGCGAGGCTAACGCGTGTTGCTTATTGTGCAGGAAGGATCTCTTTCTTTCCATCGAACAAGAGGGCAAAGGACGTGGCATCCGGATAATAACCGAGGCGCAGGATTTTGCTTCAACATATGAAAATAAATTAAAAAAATGAGATCAAGAAATTTCTAAAAAGTAATTCATTTGATAAGGCCAAGCTGTTTTGACTTTTTGAGGGTCAATTATTTGAGGTTGTTGGCTTACGAATGACTATATTGACCAAATGGTAAAAAGTTAAAAACATCTTTTGGGGTCACTACTTGTTTTAGTTTGTTAATCTTCTACCCTATTTCTACCAGCTTTATTAATAAAAACAAGAGAGACTTTATTCTGTATTTTAAGTTTTTTACTACTTTTTACTTATTAGATTTTATTTTTTAGAATAAAATACACCGTTCGTCCCTAATCTTGTACACACGCATCACGTTTAACCAAACCTAGGCGTTTTCATCGCTGGAGGTCCAAAACATGGGTTTTACACTCTAGACAAGTCCCTTGACCAGGATTGCCAAAGTCAACATGAATTTTATGGGTTTACATCGAGGGTATAATAGACCATTCACAAGTTTAACATGCCATTGTTAAAATCTAACCCAACCTTCAAGAAGGGACGCAATGTGATTATGGCTATGCAACTAGCCGTTTCTTCCCTGATACGCTAGCATTTATTTTCGCACGAACCAATAAACCCACCTAACAAACAACTTTACTAATCTATATCCTTATCCAGAAACCATCAACTGAAAATCAAAATCCTAATCTAAATCCCCATTTTCATAAAACAAAAGACCAACCCAACTTCCAACAATACTATGTCGATCAATCGTATTAGCAACATGCCAGATACAGTGATCAGTAACATTTTGAATCGGTTGCCTTTGTTAGAAGCAGTGAGAACCTCTAGTTTAGCGAGAAACTGGAGGTCTAAGTGGACTTTGCTCACCGATGTTATAGTTGATGAGGATTTCTTTTATTACTTAACATATGATTTTGATGGGAGACATGTTACTAGACTCTTAAATCGGCTTATGGGTCCCATAAGAAAGTTGTCTTCTCTGTAGAGCCAAGATCAATGTATGGAATAGAAGAATTGAATTATGAAGAGATTCGTGATTGGATTTTGTTTTTGGCTCGGCATGGAATTAAGGAGCTGACCATTAGAAACTGGTATGATTAACGAGTTACGTTCCCAACCCAACTTTACTCTCGTATGGAGTTGAAACATCTGGAACTTCATTGTTGTGCTATGGCTACTTTGGAATATTTTTAAAGCTTTCCAAATCTATTGAGCTTAGAATTGATTCATGTCAATTTTCTAACCGGTACAGTTTGGGAGTTTATTGCTGGTTGTCCCTTACTTGAGTCTCTTAAAATGGATCGTCCTACTACGAACGAGATGAGACTATGGGATATTGCAAAATTTAGGAATTTGAAGAAGTTAGATTTGTCATTCGGTCTTTATAATGTTGTGACGACAATCTCAACATCCGATATCTTTCACCTGACAAGACTTCCAAATATTGAGACCCTTACATTGGATTTTCAGGATTGCACGGTAAGAACAATTTGAGTTTTACACTTACAATTTTACAATGTTAAGGAAATGTCTAACAGTAATGAAATTTAATCTTTAAAACTTGTTGTAGTTGATACGGGAAGCTAGTTCTAGGATGAATGTCCCTGTGGCCTTTGTATCCCTGATTAATCTTAAGCTGTTCGATGTTGATTTTGGGAATTGTGTTATGGTATCGCTCATCATTGAAATGATTCGTGGATCTCCAAATTTGAAAATGCTGGATACCAGAGTAAGTATAATACTGTAATGCATATGTATCAAATAAACATTCGTAAATTGGCATGTTTGTGTATCTCAACACTATTTGATTTTTCAGGCTGCAAACACGCTTAGTGTTCTACCTTTGGAAAAAATTTCCAATGTTGTAGACAGAAACACAATCAGCCATGGGCAGCTACAGGCTATGGTGTTTCGAGCTTTTCCTATATCAGAGCATGAATTAACTTTAATAAAGTTTATACTTGCGTGTTCCCGGTTGCTAAAGACAATCAATATCAAGCTCAGCAATAGGAGTCATGATGGGAATGAAAATATCAGGATGAACTGGGAGTTGGCTAGGAAGCTGTTGAAACTCCACCGAGCTTCCCCCACAGCCATGGTAGAGTTCTTTTAGTGGTTGTAGTTTATGTATGGGTTGAATACCCTATGACAATTCATGTTGCAAAATAGTTTTTGTATTTTGGTATTTGTTTATATGGTTTGCTTAAATTTAGCTTGTTCATATGTTGTTGTTTGTGCGTATTGTTGGTGATGCAAGTTTGACATTCGAATGTCAAACTTCCATTTAGCATTTCAATTTGATAGTAGAAAGTAAAACTGCATTTCCAATTTACTTTAGTTAGTCAACATTGAAAATGGTGAATGCGTATTTTCTATTTGCATTTTGACTTTGTAAAGTCAAAATTGCAAAACCATTAGTCAATATTTGTTAGGGAGTTTATTGATATGTTTTGGAAGTTTGACTTAACAAAGTCAAACTTCTAATGGTTTTGTGTTGTTTAATCTTCAACTAAATTGTAGTATACGTAACTTGGCAAATTGAGGGACAAATTGTGTATTCTAAAGTGATTATTGGGCGGGAGTTTTAAGTATGACAATGGTAACCAAGACAAATTCAGGGACCGAGTGTGAAAAAAAAGTCACTATTAAACCCTTGACCGTCTCTACCCTGAGACGCTATTTACTTGTGCACACGAACCGATAAACCCATCCACCACTTTTTCCACACACACACAATTTCCAATGGAAGTTTTCCCTATTTTGAATGAACTCATGGAGATTCTTTGGTTCATCCAACTTAAATGATCGTATGGCAGTATGGTTTGGGGAAGAGGCTGCACAAGAAGGGCTTTTGAAAAACCTAGTTCATCAGTGCATTGATCATCTAAAGAGGGGAATCATCAAGCGTAGGGGTGATTGAAGAGAACGAAGCTTTGGGACCTCGGGGAATAGCGCTTGACTGTTTAGATGCGCCGAGGAAAATCCAGGCGAGGCACACAGACCTACTTGTTCAATTCATACAGATTCTTGGTGAAACTGATAAAGCTATTCGTATCAACAAAGGTTATGTTAAGAAAATGGCTGAGCATAATGACTGAATTTTGGGTATTTCATGGGGGTAGATAAATGGGGTCTTTTGGGTGCTAGTTTTGGAAATATAGGTTGGTAAAAGGGGTGTGTAAATTGGATCTTTTGTTCGGTTGTTGGTTGATGATGTACCCTCCGAACAACTCGAGGGACACCCCTTCGAGATGTGTCGAAGCCCTTCTGAACGAAGGCCCGAGTTAGGTCTCCTAAATATTCGTGGGCGTCAAACCATTCGTACACACGAAGGTTACCTACGGGGAATTCGCAATTCGAAGCCTTAAGCCCTTTGCGGTAAGGTTGACGAAGGAGCAACGGATAGGAGAACCACCTGACTTGGTCAAACCCACGATCTCCCTCTCTTTCCTGGCTTTCCCGCCAATTTTGAGAACGTGGGTCACTAAGCCCTAGCGGTTACCCACAAACATGGGACGCCCCCATGTTCTTCGACATTTGCGCAGAGGTGCGCCTAACCCTATTTCTTCCACTATAAATAGGTTGGACGGACAGAGGATTATGGTAAGCTCACTTAACACTCATCTCCTTACTTACACACACTTAAACATCCATAACTCATACTTACTCTCATGCCGGAGGTGGTTCGTAGGGTCCAACCCCTGCGTAATCACTTAACGTAGTGTCTTCGTATTTCTTATTCTCAGGTGAAAGACAATCTTGGCTGGAACATACACCCCTCATACCTTTGATCACCATTGAAGCCTGGTAGTGCAATTTATTGTACAATCAGTGGCGCCATCCATGGGACCCGCTACTATCAGTCCCGTAATCACCATGTCTTGATACCCTAACTGATTACGCTACTTTTCTGGCATGGAACCAGGAAGAGAAGATACACCTCCACCAGGTTTCTCTACCCTGGTACCCCTCACCACAACTAACAGCGATAATCTCGCCCCCATAACTGCCTCCACCTTCACTACACGATCTCGCTTGGAAACCACTCCCATACATCATGCCTCAACTTCCGCTAACCCTGTTCCAGAAATTAGCCCTGCCTTCGTTGAGGCAAACTTCGAAGCCTTAGAGTCCTTGCTAAGGGCTCACAAGAGGCAAGTTCGCAACACTGAAATGCGAAGGGAACTGGAGTATTCCAGTGAGGAATATGACGAAGAAATCGAGGTAGATGAAAGGCCTCGACCAATTAGCAGGGGGCGTTCGGCCCTACAAAATGGTTCTCCTTCCATAAGGAGACCCAATGGAAGAACTGTTGGTTTTGAAGAAGGTCCCGAAGGAGATCCGGGAAGAAGGGAAAGAGTGCAGTGAGAAAGAAGGAGTGAGAACTCCAACGGATGAAGCAACCCGGTAGGAAACGGAGGGGTAAACCTACCACCTCTCTTGGCAGCCCACTTAGGAAGAGAAGGGATGGGGGCTCCGATATCTCCATTATACGTCTCGAGTGTCGGAGGACCTCCTCAATACTCTGGGATGAACCAGCTACCCCCTCAAGGCATGAATCCTTACGTACCTGCTCAGTCCTATAATAATTATCCTCCGAACGGGTCTCTCCACAACCTGAGTTACCAGCAAGTGTCGTACTGTCACACCCCCAAATTAACTGTTTTGCAGCGGAATGGAATACCTGGGGGATGACTGTCATAGCATCAAAGTTACAATTATATCGAACGACCTAAAGTGTCGTTTTGAAAACATCGTTTGATTAAGTAAAATAATCAGAGTTTACAAAGAATAGGTCCCAATAGATTTCTAATGTACCAAAAATGAATTTGTTACAATCAAACGATAGTTAAGTGCATAAAATATATGTGAGACGCGTCGACATAGCGACTCTATGATAAGTCCACATGCATGTCATGAAGTGAATGCCTTAGATACCTGAGATAAAACATGCTAAAAGTGTCAACACAATGGTTGAGTGAGTTCATAGAGTTTGTTAAACATGTAAAACTTTTAAAGAACGTTCATGCAGCAAAGGCGAAGTTCTTAGTCATTTAGAATAGTCCACAGAGCAAAGGTATTGTAAATCCACTCTGATAAGGTTTTAAAATGTACCTTTTTGAGGGGTCGTTTAAGCCCTTATTTGATCACTTTTGTATCCGTTATTACTTAATATAGTTCCTTTTCACTTTTTAGGTCTCTTGAAGGCAAATTGCTGTAATGGCACTTATTTGGACGAAAAGGCGGATATACGAAGAAAATGGCCAAAGTCAAGAATCGAGGCCAAGTGCTGAAAACACAAGGTGACGGTGTCACTACTTAACTGCGACGCCGTCGGAGGATTTTGTGACGGGACAGAAGCCAAAACTCTTATTTTCAAGTGAGGACGTCAAGTTATAAAAGAGTAGACCGTCGCAACTTCAGACGGCCTAGATTTGATCAGACGGCGTCGAGAAGTGAAGAGACGGCGTCACAATCATAAAGTGACGCCGTCGCAAGACTAACGTGGCCAAGACGAAACCCTAAGGCGGCGACATTACGGCGTCACAAAACATTAGGTGACGCCGTCGCATATGTAATCTTATATATAGAATCCGAATTTTTCAGTATTTGTGTGTAGTCTTTTTGAGTAAAAACCTAAACCGAACCAAGGCTGTCTTGTACAGTATTTTAGGGTTCCAAACCCTATCTTACATCAAGATAAGTGTTTTACTTCATTAATTCAATTATGTCTTTGATTATTTGTGTGTATGCTTGCATGTTCTCCATGTCCGGCTAATTTACTTGTGTGTTTGCTTAGGGAATATGAAACTTAATTATTGAATATTGATTGGTTGTCTCTTATCTTAATTGTTAATGATCTAGTAATGCGATAGGTCATTCGTTGTGTACTTAATGCTTGATTAATCTTTGTGAACCTTAGGTTATAGCACCTTGAGCGGTTGTAAGCTAAAATATCCAAAGAGGCCTTAGAGTTAGAGTTTATGATCCCTAGTGGTATTTTGTAGACGAGACCCTTTGGTAACTTCAAAGAGTTAGAGATAAACGCATACCTTACGACTTTAGACACACAACGTAATTAAGAATAAGGACGTGACAATTCAACCACCAATAGGAGATAATTAAGGAGTAGTAAAACCTAAGTAAACACATATTTAAACTATCATACGAGCACACAATAATTAGACATAGACTACATACACCTTAGATTAGATAATTAGATAAATAGAGTAATCGGTAGTAATACCAACCCCCAAATCCAAATCCCGAGATTCGTACTTTTCCATTTCTTAAAAAAACATAAAAAAGATAAAAAATAATCTTCTTCAACCCCAACCTTAGCGTAGTAACTTCTCACTAGCATTCCTATTCCCCTAGAGAACGATATCAATACCCGTGGCTTACCCTAATACTACACTACAACGATTAGGTTCACTGCCTAGGGTGTTATAAAACTTGCTCGAAGAAAAGGAAGCGCCTTTGACCCCGAACGACGCGTGTAGCGTTATCACACTCAGTTCCAAGTTTCGCCCATACAAAACTTGCAACCTGTGTGTTCACAACCCACTGCCAAAAGTAGTATGTCTAGAAGTCAAGTACACGTTATCATAACAGTTCACAAAGCAAAGGCATTGTAAATCCACTCAGTTCCAAGTTTCGCCCATACAAAACTTGCAACCTGTGTGTTCACAGCCTATTGCACAAAATATAGTGTCTAGTGGTCGAGTATACGCTGTCATAATAGCTCACAGTATAGCACAACGTATATAATAATTTATGCCAGGCAAAGCCCCTAGAATAAATAATATGCGTTCTGTAACATAGTGAACGAGAGGTTGGCCGACCTCTAATAGCGCTATCCATACTACCTACTAATAGGAGACTAACAATGCGAATGTACGAACATTACATCATACAACTATTATATACAATTAAGAACACTCCGAACATGGGAGAATTTGCACTGCTCCGTACAAGGGAGACTTAGTATTGCTCCGTTCACATAGGGAGACTTTATAGTGATGCTACGAACATGGGAGACTTTATAGTGATGCTCCGATCATGGGAGACTTCATAATGATGCTCCGATCATGGGAGACTTTATAATGATGCTCCGATCATGGGAGACTTTAGGTCAAGGTCACAGCACGTACGGTTCAATAAGTTCAAACAAGTCATAAGTTCGTATTTAAGTTCAAGGGTTCCATTCAAAAGTTCGTAATTAAGTTCAAGTGTTCCATTCAAAAGTTCGTAATTAAGTTCAAGAGTTTAAGTCGAGTTCAAAAGTTCAAAACAGTCAAAGAGCTCAAAACATATCAAAGGTTCAAAATAGTCAAAGGGCTCAAAATCAAGTCAAATAAGTTCAAAATATATCAAAAGGGTCCTTTGCGAGTTAAAAGAGTTCAACTATATGTCAAAAGGTTCAAATCAAGTTCAAAGTGTTCAAATATATATGTCGAAGGGTTCAAAATCAAGGAAAGTGGTTCAAATAATAGTGTTCATAACATAGTAATCAATTTAGTTTGGGCATAATCTACTTACGAGCATAAAGAGTGAAACAAAAGATTAACAAGTTCATGATAGTTCAAACAATATTGTTTAAGTTTAGATTCAACATATAGTTTGCAAATAATCGAAATTGAAATTAAAATAGTTGAGCATGTATCTCCCCCAAAGAGTTTGTAAAATGATTAAACGAGTAAAAGTGGGGCTACGAACTCACCTGATGCAATGATTATGATGACAAAAGTAGATACACTGAAATGAGGTGCGATCTCTATCTGCAACTTGAGTGATTGAAGAGTTTTTGGAACTAGAAGCTTAATTAATCTTTAGGTTTTTATTTCAAAACCTTGAAATAGATCACTAATAGAACTTGTAAAAGACTTGATCTTGCAAAATTGATGGTTCTCCTTGTTGATCTTGTTTGGCCGATCCACCCAAAAGAAAAGAGAGAAAAAAAGCTAGTGTTTTCATCTTTTTAGTATGTGTTAATATGTGTTGTAGTTGAGTAAATGATTTGTATACTACAAATATCTATCCAAAGATGTGTAGGTGTACATGTAACTTGTAAGATTTTTAATAAAGTGGTGACTAATGGGGGAGGAAAGTATTTGGTGTATTTTTGTTGTCTAAATGAATTTAAAGTTAAGTGTAGTGTGTAATTTGTACATTAAATTAATTATTAAGTGTAGCGTTAGCTAGAAATCGATTTTAACGGAACAAAATAAAATATATCGAAGTCATAAAAATTATAAAAATGCATTTCTCGCAAGTATTGAGTGAATAAACAATTATCGAGTTGAATTTACGAAAAAAATTAGTAAATATATATATATATATTTATATATATATATATATATATATATATATATATATATATATATATATATATATATATATATATATATATATATATATATATATATATATATATATATATATGACAATTTAAATACAAAATAAATTCAAAACATCGGGTAAACTAATAATAAATTTTTTATAGTCTTAAAATGAGTATAAAAATATATCAAGATAAATTTTGGAAGTGTCGGATCAATTATTCAAAATAAATGATCGTACGTTAGCGTTTATTTAATAAGAAAAGTATACGTTACTGAAAAATGCAAACCCATGCATGAACTAATATGCAAATAATGGTCGTAAATATAAATTTTTCTTCGGGGATGAATAGTGTTTTGTGAATAGTAAAATTTGAAATAACTTATCAAAATATCAACTCGACTTCAAAAACGATGAATAGTAATATGATGAATAGTATCCGATGAATAGTAAATTCCTGAGATGAATAGTTAATTTGAAAAAAATGACCGGAAATTGAGAATTGTGACACGTACGGGCACCTTCCTGTACACCCTACACAACCGATGAGGGGAAACCCTTCGTACCAACCTCCTGTGGCCTATGATGTATTCTCGCAACCGCTTCCTAACTCGTACAACCCTACACCTGTTTTTCCACCTCCGTATAACCTTTTCTATGTGGAAGCCTCTGGAGCTTGCACGCCTTTTGTGAAGTGGATCGAAGACTACCCTCTACTCGATAGTGTGAAGATGCCTACTCACATAGGCACCTACGACGGGAAAGGCGATCCCGACAACTTCTTACATTTGTTCGAAGGCGCTATCAAGATGCAGAAGTGGGTTACATGCCACATGTTCACATACACTCTCCAAGACTCTGCACGAATATGGTGGAATGGGAAAAAGGTGGGAAGAATTGTAAGTCTAGATGACCTCAAGGCTAAGTTCTGATCACACTTCAGCCAGCAGAAGAAGTACACCAAAACTCATCTAGCCGTGCATACCATTAAGCAGAGGGACAACGAAAGCACAAGGGCCTTCGTCACAAGGTACACTGATGAACTTTGCAAATTCTGGGGTTGCACGAAGAGCAAAGGACTTCTGGCTTCGTACATGGCTTACGAACTCGAAGCTTGGTGGAGTTCCTGTCCACCGACCTTCCCACCACTTACAAGGCACTGATGGAAAAGACTTACACTTGGATTGAGTCCAAGGAAGTAGCAGCTAATGGAGCCCCGATCGAGCAAAGAGAGGCCTCCGACAAGTTCTCCAGGGGGTCCTCCTGGGAAGGATCCAAGAATAAGAAGAAGAACAGAGACCGCTTCACTCCTTATAACAAAGGCATGAATCATGGACTTTTAGAAAACCTGGTTAAATCTCCTAGGGAGATCCTTGCTACCGAGAAAGCCGCAAAGTCCTTCGACCCACCACCTCGGATGTCAGCACGAAGCAAAGCCAGGGATACGTCAAAGTACTACCACTTTCACGAAGACCATGGGCACGACACTAACAGCTGCAGAGAGCTAAAGAAGCAGATCGAAGAGGCAGTACGCTCCGGGCAATTGACACATCTGGTTAAAGGCATCAAGAAGGGGAATGACAAGTTCTTCGATACTCAATTGGGAGAGTGGAAGGGGAAAAAGAAGGAAGCTGCCCCTGCAGAAGCTTCGATACTGATGGTGCACATGCATGATCCAACCCTAAAGCGGAAAGAAGCAGATGGAGAGATGGGAAGTGTAGGAGAGATAACATTCCCGTCCATTCTGGGGCAGACACCTTCGACTGACCCTGTAGTCATCAAAGTATGGGTCTCCAACAGGGAGGTCAACCGAGCATACATGGATTGTGGAAGCTCCTGTGAGATCATCTGTGAGCACTGCTTCCTAAAGCTCAAACAATCTATACGCTCGTAGAGGGTAGACTCAAAAGCACCTTTGGTAGGGTTCTCCGGCGAACACTCATGGCCCCTTGGAGAGGTACCTTTGGAAATCACTATCGGCGAAGGGCCCTTATCCCGCACGGAAACGCTCACCTTCATCATAGTCAGGTCAGATTCTCCTTACAACTTGTTAATAGGGAGAACAGCTATGCAAAAGAGTGGGAACTGTTCACTCTAATTATAGGGCAGATAAGGGAGTATATGGTGTCAAGAAGGTCAAAGAAGGGCCGGAGGAGCCTCCGATGGCCATTCTAAGCTGTACGGATGCAGAAGAACGGGTCGTAGTGAACCCTAGCTACCCCGAACAGACAGTGGTGATAGGAAAGAAACTCCCAGTTAATTTCAAGGCGAAGCTCACAGAGCTGTTGCGGACTAACCTTGATATTTTTGCATGGAAATATTCTGACATGACAGGAGTCCCAAGAACATTGCTAATAGACGGAAATCCCTTCGGCACGGAACACAGGCTCAACGAATACAAGCATATTGAGCCCATTAAGCAGAAAAGAAGGAGCCTAGCCCCCAAAATAAACGTTGCCGCCTGCAAGGAGGTCGATGAACTGACACAAGCAGGCATTCTAAGGGAAGTCAAATACCAAACTTGGGTGGCCAACCCAATCATGGTAAAGAAGAGCGACGGAGGGTGGCGCATGTGTGTTGACTTTACTGACATCAACAAGGCATACCCGAAGGACTGCTACCCCTTACCAGAAATCGATTGGAAGGTAGAGTCCTTAGCAGGCTTCCGAATGAAGTGTTTCCTAGATGCCTATAAATGGTATCATCAGATCCAGATGGCAAAGGAGGACGAGGAAAATACAACCTTCTACACAAGCAAAGGTGTCTACTGTTACAGAAAAATGCCCTTCGGTTTGAAGAACGCAGGGGCAACATACCAAAGGCTCGTAGATAAGGCCTTCAACAAGCAGATAGGAAGAAATCTCCAAGCATACGTTGATGACATGGTTATTAAGAGCAAAACGGAGGAGGACCTACTTCTTGACGTCCAAGAGACCTTCGACCAGCTTCGGGCGATCAACATGAAGCTAAATCCTAAGAAATGCTCTTTTGGTGTCGAAGAAGGGCAATTCTTAGGGCACTTGATTACAAAGCAAGGGATAAAAGCTAACCCTTCTAAGGTGAAGGCAATTACAGATCTCCAAGCTCCGAAATGTTTAAAGGATGTGCAAAGCTTGATTGGGAAGCTAGCCGCGCTAAGCCGATTCTTGTCGAAGGGTACTGACAGGTCCCTACCGTTCTTCAAAACACTTAAAGGCTGCCTCGACAAGAAGACCATTCAATGGAGCCAGGATGCAGAAGCTGCTTTCCAAAAGATGAAGGATTTCATCAAAATCCTTCCAACACTTACAACCCCAATCAAAGGCGAAGTGTTGTTCATGTACTTAGCATCCTCAATGGAGAGCATTAGCGTTGTTCTCATGGCAGAATGGGACAAGAGGCAAATCCCCATTTACTTTGTTAGCAGGGTCTTGCAGGGAGCAGAAGTTAACTACCCAACATTGGAGAAGCTAATACTAGCTCTAATCTACGCAGCAAGAAGGATCCGACGATATTTCCAGGCCCATCCAATTACAGTCTTAACTGACAAACCACTCAAGCAGATCTTGTCGAAGCCTGAAAAGTATGGAAGGGTGGCAAAATGGGCTATCGAGCTTGGGGAGCATGAAATAGAGTTCAAAGGTCAAAACTCTATTAAAAGGAAAATTATTGCAGACTTCTTGGTAGAAACACCTTCCGAACCGAGCACAGAAAAGGAAGAACCTAAGGCCAAACTCATCGAAGTGCAAGATGATTGGAAGCTTTATACAGACGGAGCATCGAGCTCCGACGGTTCTGGAGCAGGTCTAATGCTGGTCAGTCCTGAGGGGAAGGATCACACATATGGCCTTCGGTTTGAGTTCGAAGCCACCAACAATGAAGCGGAATACGAAGCCCTATTAGCAGGCCTTCGACTTGCCAAAGATATGGAGGTCAAAGCTCTTGCCATCTTCGTAGATTCTCAGTTGGTGGCAAACCAAGTGACCGGCTCCTATGAAGCAAGGTAACCCGTCATAAAGCAATACTTGGACAAAACAAGGGAGATGTTGGATAGTTTTGATTCCTACACCATCCAACATGTTCGCAGGATTCAGAACAAGAAGGCAGACGCGCTAAGACAGCTAGCCTCCATGGCCTTTTCTCATCTCACGAAAGAAGTGCTCGCTGAAGTTTTGCCCGAAAGGTCCATTATCAGAAAAGAAGTCATTGACGTTGTTCATGAAGAAGGAGACACATGGATGACTCCCATCATGGAGTACTTGATAAGTGGTCTTCTCCCTGAGGACCCCAAGCTAGCAAGGAAGATACGGGTTAAGTCTCCACAGTACCAGCTAATAGGAGAAAACTTGTAAAGGAGATCGTTTCTCTCACCTTGGCTCAGATGTGTCGGGCCTAAGCAGGCTTCTAGCATCATCACAGAGGTCCACGAAGGATCCTGCGGCCTCCATGCCGGGCCTCGTTCAGTTGTCTCGAAGATTATGAAGTTAGGCTATCGGCCTTCGATGCATATGGATCTTTGTGGAAATAATTCACAAGTGTGAAGCTTTCCAGATACACTCCAAGGTTCCCAAACTTCCGAAACAAGACATGACAATTGTCACATCCGCATGGCCCATCTCTCAGTGGGGAATTGATATCGTAGGACCTATTCCTGTGGCTCCTGGTGGGGTCAAGTTCTTATTGGTAGCAATTGATTACTTCACAAAGTGGGTTGAGGCTAAACCCTTAGCTTCCATCACAGGAAGACAGATTGAGAAGTTTGTATGGGAGCACATTGTGTGCAGATTTGGAGTGCCTCACATTATCATATCCGACAACGGCAAGCAGTTTGCCGAAGGAGACTTCTATGACTTCTGTAAAGGGCTTAATATAAAGCAGTCTTGGACGTCCGTCTACCATCCACAGGGTAACGGACAAGTAGAGGTTACTAATAGAGACATTGTGAAAGGGATTGAAAAAAGGCTGGGACGAACTCATCACGGGTGGGTGGATGAGCTTCCTCAAGTGCTATGGGCTCATAGGACGCACCCCAAGTCAAGCAATGGTGAAAACCCCTTTAGCCTAACATACGGAACAGAAGCGGTCGTCCCTTCGGAGCTAAGTGTGCACACGGAGCGTGTGGCCACATATGAAGCCTCTCAAAAATGATGAAAAGATCAGGGAGAACCTTGATCTGTTAGAAGAAAGGAGAGAGATAGCTTCAATCCAAGAAGCCATGCACAAGCATAAAATCGAAGGCTACTATAACAAAAGGGCCAGGCCTTCCACCTTCAAACCTGGGGAATATGTGCTACGCCTCAACAATGCAAGCAAAGCAGAATACCAGGGGAAGCTCGAACCTACTTGGGAAGGTTCCTATGTCATAGATGAGGCCTACGGAAATGGAGCTTACAAGCTGGCTACTCTTCTCGGAGAACCCATCGACAGAACATGGAATGGTACGAACCTCCGAAAGTTCTATGTTTAAGAAGTATTATTACTTTTTCATTCTTGTAGTTAAAAGCTTCTCATGGGAAAGCAAGCATTATTGGTAGTTGTCTTAGTATTCATTTCAATAATGATGTAATCCTCTCTACCAATTCAATGATGAATAATACATTTCCCACAAATCTCTTGCTTCGTTAAGTGCAGCAGTTGCAACAAGACTTTTTCAGGTGGAGTGCGGACCTTACGAGCCAAATGCTTCAGGAGATGCACCTGAACCATCCACGATGGCATGGACCAGCTTACGTGTACCAACCCGACATCCCTGATATCGGAATCCAGCAAGGAGTGGCGTTTATGCAGGCAGAGCCGGCTCCCAGTAGCACCACCAGCACCCCTTATGACCAGACTCCATTCCATTCCATGGATCATGAACACCATAGGGACGAGTGATTCCCCTGTTATTTGAACAATTTCAAAACATATGTCTGTAATAACTATTAAACTAGGATATTTGTGTTGCGGATAATCTATTGTACCAATATGTACAAAATTTTCCTAGTATTTCTGTGCAGGCTTTGAATCTGTGATGCAGTTACGGCGTAACCATTTAGGTTAGTTACGCCGTAACCACTGGGCTTGATGAATTTGTTGAAGGCATTATAGTTAAGGCATAGTCACCGGATAAGATATGCATTAGCAACCTTCTGACCCACCTTCAACCTTTAGTGTGACATCATGGGCAAGCGTTTGAGAGGGGAGTTTATTTCTTTCTCGGTTATTTTTTCATTTCTATTTTCTTTTTCCTTTTTATTCGTACAAATGGGACTTTGTACACTTCAAGTGGTGGGATAGGAATAGAAATGAAGTGTATGATTACTTAGCCTACTTGCCTTAATTTCTAGTTGGTTTTAAAAAATTTAAGCTCTTTTGAAAATTTTTGTCATATTTTTAACCAATCTAGAATTAGATATAGCCGAGAACACTATAACCCTTATTGTCATTGGTGAGATTTAGCCTTTCCGTTTCCCCTATTTTACCCAAATCTACCAAATATTGAGTGTGCCGATAGTATTGTAGACTTTAGAACTTGGATTTTACATCACTTCCAGACCATAGACAAGTAGTGTATCAAGTTACCTTGGTGCATTTGGAAAAGGCAATTTAAAAAAGGCATTTGTTTTGGGATTAAACCCAAATAGCCATATGTGTTTACTTGTGTGTGTTTATCGATTAGTCGCATTGACTTTTCGACCCCCGTGTTAATTAACCTTTTTTGTTGCACTCGCCTTTTATGCAAGATACCCCTAGTTACACCTATTTTGAGCCTATCTTTTCATTTTCTAACCCTTATTTTCGTTACACCTTTACACCTTAGCCTACCGTGTAGTCTTATCTTTTGATCTTGAAGTCATTGTTCGCCCTAGTTCAAGGTTTGAGTTAAAGTTTCAGAAAACGTGCCAAATCAAAGACATCCTATTGAAGATCATTGAAGATCCCCCAATATTCTCCTTATGCTCATCTCAAGTGGGGGGATAAAAAAAAAAAAAAAAATTGAGCACTATAATAAAAGTGCATATTGGTCCTTGTTGATAAAAGTGCAAAATATAGCACTATGAGATTAAAAGAAATTAGCATCGAGAAATACCTCGATCACATTCGAAGATTGGAAGTTAGTCAAGACACCATCGGTTCTCGGAAAAGGAAAAATATTCAAATGGTGCATTCCCGTGACGTATTATGATCCTATTTCCATATCATGAAGTTGAACCTTGAATGAATAGTGGGGCGATGGCGACTTGGTTTTAAGCTAAGACTATTTGTTTTTCTTTCCACCCATTAAAATATCCCATGCGTTACCTAACCTTTTTTGTCTTGAAGCGTGTCTAGGTGATGCAGCGAACAATCCTTAATGTCTTGGCCATGGATTTGGTCATGTATCATTGATTTTGTTCACTTCGCCGTAACACGTTAGTAATGACACTATACTCATAACCTTTGAATCACTATCAACCCAACATTTCTTTCTAAGATTGTCTTGACCTTAGCTCTAGTGGTGGAGATATGTGTAATTGCCAAGCTTATGATAGAATACTTGCTATGCCCGTGCAATTGAGTGATCACCCCGAAATTAACACTTAGATTAGGATGAGCGTGAGAGTGTTTTCGTTCCCATAATATTCTAGTATGGAACTCTTAAACTGCACATTCCTTGGTTTACTCTGGGGATGTATCTTTTAAAATATAAAAAGTCTACTTGAGGGCAAGTAGAGTTCAAGTGGGGGGATATTTGATAACATCAAATAATCCTGATATTCTAAGCGTTAATTTCCCCCTTTATCCTCACATTATGAGTAAAATGCTAGTAGAAACATCCTTATTACTCGTTATTTCATTTCAGGATCTATTTCATGCAAGGAAGCGGTAAATAGACATTTCTAAGCTCAAGGATGGTTTTTCTCTCAACTACGGCGTAACCAAATGATGAAGTTACGCCGTAATAATGATCATGAAGGATACAACGTAACAATGGTGTATAGTTACGCCGTAACAAGCTACTGAACATGAAGCAGCCAACTTTACAAAGGATACGGCGTAACCCACAACTCAGGTTACACCGTAATAACAGATAAACATAAACTTTACAAAGGATACGACGTAACCCTCGGCTCAGGTTATGCATAAACAAAAGATAAGCATCTGATTTACAAAGACTACGGCGTAACCCTCAGCTCAGGTTACGCCTTAACAGAATATAAGCATCTGCTTTACAAAGACTACGGCGTAACCCTCAGCTCAGGTTACTCCGTAACCATGGATAAGTGCAAGATTTTGAAGAGTTACGGCGTAACTAATTAATAAATGTTACGCCGTAACTGGTATCCGAGCCTATAAATAGACGAAGTTTTCATCAATTATAGGCATCTCTCCTTTCCCAAACCTTTCCAGGGTTTGGGGAGATCAAACACAGAAGAAGAATCATGGTTTAGGAGTATGAATAACGAAGTCCTCGTCTACGATTTCCATTGTATTCGAGTTTGAATTCCTTTTATATTTTTCTAGGGTTTATTTTATGAATTCATGTTATTAATTTAAGTTTGCATTTATGTTATTGATCTTCTCCTTATTTCTTTATAGACATTTACCAGTCTTGTCATAGATCGCTAGTTTTGGTAATATTATAAGCTTGTTAGTATCTAGAGGGCTGGGAGAATTGACCAACTGACCTCAGTCTAATAGGTTGCGAAGTATGGAAGGAATTGGCCATAGTACAACCACTCTTCGTGTGCGAACTGACCAAATGATCACCTATCAAGTGGAGGTATTTAAGAAGCTAGGGGAATTCTAAGTTCCTAACGGTCGGGTTTCCATAGACTAGATCTAGTAGATTTGGCCCTTAATGACTGCTATTAGGTTGCCGAATGATCCCGGGTGACCTGTTCATCTTGGTGAGGAATCTAAGAACCATAGGCCATGACGAATTGACCAAAGGAGTCTGGCGATAATTAACCACTATATTGAACCCTTATATTGAGAATCAATTCTTATTTGTATTCTTTATTAAGCTTTGCTTTTCTATCTCTTTATCCTAAATTCTTGTGTCTGTGTGATTGGAATAATTATATCAATGGATTACTAATATCATAGCAATATCATTTCTAATAATCTTAGTTCTCTCAAGGTAACAGCTCTCTTGGGACGACACTCGGATTTACCTAAGGCTTTACTTCATCTGATCGGGTTCTCTGCCCGTCAGTATGTGTTTATCCTAAGTTTGTCTAAGTTTTATAAATATTAAAAGCACGATGAAATAGCATATCACTGGCATAAGGCGGCACAAAATATGAAAATATTTATATATTTATATCATATTTCATATATAACGAGTTTACAAAAAGACGTGACATAAGGTGGCGTGGTGGCATGACGTAGCGGTATAACCAAGCCTCGTTGCGAGGCCTTTTAGAACTATGAATTAGTGGTGAAATGAATGATTGACGAAATACAACACCAAAGAACAAGGAAGTGCAAGGTTTTGTCATATGGGGATTGGATAGGCAAACTATTGAATTTTTGATGTGATTCATCATCCAACATACTTAACCCTTTACTTTTCTTTTTTTTTCACTTCTAGATAAAAAGTAACTCGCTCAACCCCTTCAATGCCCGGTTTACTAATTAATCGTCTTGTAAAAAAACATTGTTTAACTATCCTCATTCAATGCCCATCTATTATTACTAGTTACCAACTTCAGATTGGCAAATAAATGCCAACAATTCATTTCTTTGCTTTGCGAAACTGAATGCGTAGCCTTAAACCGAAAAGAGGACGTGTCAGACCGAGGAAAGATAAAGCTCCGAAGCCGCCGCCAAGGGTAGACCTAGGATCGCAAGAGAAATTACCTCAAACGCTAATGATTTTTAAATTAAATTAAAAATTAACAAAATAAATATAGATTAAATTATTCGTTATAAACTAAATAGTCACGTTTATTATAAAATTTAAATCGAGAATTAATATATTTTTTTATTCTTTTTTGTTACCGTTATCAAATCTAAACTGAAAATAAACTAGCAACATTTCTTTTTTATTCTAACACCAACATTTTATGGACTATGTTGTCTCGTTTATTATCTACACCAATCACCAATGCACTTGTGTTACCCGTTCCGTCACTACTTTTACCCTGACAAAAACTTGTATGTAAATTAGAAGGTTAAGTTTTTTAACAGATATTTTTTGAGATGTCATCAACTCAACATTAAGGGATTTGCATTTTTGTAAGTGATTAAGTCGTAGAATAGTAATGTACTTTTCAAACTGTCTCGTTTTGGTACGTATTTTTTTTGTTCCACTTAATATAACATACTTTCAATTTTTTTGCTACTTTGGTACGTGTATTTTTTTTAACTTTGTTTAATTTGTAGAATAACAATGTACTTTTCATAACTATTCCAATTTGGTATGTCATCGCACGTACCAAATTAGAACACTTATAGAAAGTACATTACTATTCTACAACTTAAATAAAGTTAAAAAAAAATACACATACTAAAGTAGCACAAAAACCGAAAGTACGTTACATTAAGTGGAACATAAAAAGGTACACGTATCAAAACGATACAAAACTAAAAATACGTTACTATTGTATGACTTAATCCCTTTTTCTAAAGAATCATTTGTAAATGTTGGAAGTGAAGGTACAACTGAACTTCGTAACGTGTAAAAGTACTCAAAGATGTCATATTTGATTTGTGAGTTCATGCTCCAAACCTCAAGATGATGAATATTTGATGGGTTGAGAAAAGTGCTTCGGATAAAATTATTTCGCAATAGATTATAAGGCCGGGTTTTCAGGTTTCATTGTATAACAATTATAAATATATTTGATGAATAATGCAAAGTATCCCATGACGGTTTATATAATAGAACATGGTATCAAAGCGGATCTAATCCTCAGATCTAGGTGGCTAAGTTGAGCAGCTTCCTCTATGCCACCCCGTCAAACCTTGGCCGCTATCATTTGTCTCTTTCTCAAAAAAAAATTACAATTTTTGGCTAAAACCCTAACTGCATTCGGCCATAACTGTCAAACTATTTGGTGTTAACTGACGCTGTTAACCCAGCAAAATCACCGTTGCCGGCCACCTGAGGCGCCTTCACGCGTCGTCGTAACGTGTTGCCAAGAAAATATTAATTGCTTATTTGTTTTTGTTTTTGCTTTTGTTTGCCTTGATTTTGTTGCTGTAGTTTGAAGATTTATCTCCGCTTCATGTCAGGTAACTTCAACAACAAATTATGTTTGATTTAGTGTCCTTTATTTTGTAGCTTGTTTATGCTTTTGTTGTTATTGCTTTAATATTTATTTAGCTTTCTCATTTAATCAGAGTTTTTGTGATTTCGTCGCTCGGATTCTTTGGGAGTATAGTATTAGGCAATAGGTTATAAGGTCCGGGCTTGTATGTGGGTTCGGGTTCATTAGGATTTATAGGTTTCATTGTATCATCATTATAATATTTGATGAATAATACAAAGTATCCCATGGGGTTTATATAATTGAACAAAAATGTGTATAGTTTGGATTTCATGTTTTGTATCAAGTTACAAAAGGGCTCAACGTGTTGTTTTGGTACAGCCTAAGGACAAATGTTATATGTTACTCTATATAAAATTACTAAACTGCTCTGAGTAGCATGTGACAAAATTTAACCCACCTCACTAACATGCGTTTGTAGAAAGAACTATTGGGGTTAAGAAATAAAGACGTTAGAAGGGTTGGTGTATTTACTTAGAAGGGAAAAAAAAAGGTGGTGCTGTTTTGGTACAAACTCAATGCCTTTTACTAAAAAAATGTTTTCTTTTTCTTTATTTTTTTGAAAGTATGAAAATAGATTTAAAAATAGATCCAAGAAATTTATAAAAAGTGATTCGTTTGACATGGTCAAGCTAGTTTTGAAGGTTCAACAAATGTTTGAGTTTATTAACTTACAGATGACATTATTGACCGAGAGGTAGGATCAAATGAAAAATATAATTAAGATGAGAAGATGAGAAGAAACTACAATCATAAATTTGAGATGCATCTATAAAAATAGATGCACCTTCCTATTATTTCTCGCTCCTTATTTATCATATATGACTATTATTTCTTCTCACCGTTCTCATTTTAATAACTATTCTATCTGGATCCATTCTCGACTGACCAATGGTAAAAACATGTTGAGGGGGTCATTACCCACTCTTCTAATAGAACAAGACAAGTTTTAGTTCGTATTTTCTGTCTTTTACTACATTTAATTTGTTAGACTTTGTAATTTATATTTCTTTTTTGTTTCGGCGGTTTTACCCACTTAATTACTACCTCCGTTCTATTTTTATTGTCCACTTTGACTTTGACCGGTATTTCTTGTTCAACTTTGACCAAAACCCTTTAGTGGTTTACTCTTTGTAATTTTCTAGCTCCTTGCTAGTTTTATAAAATTCTGCCGTTCTAAAAAAAATATATATTTATTTGTGTTATATAATACTTGATGAAAATTATACCAATGAAAATATATTTAAAACCCAATACATTCATATATTTTTCATCAAGTATTATATAACACAAACAAAAATAATTATGGTCAAAGTTGAAGAAGAAAGACTAAAAAAGTCAATAGGGGATAATAATTTTAGGACGAAGGGAGTAATAGAACAGGACAATTTTAAATGGTTTTAAGTTTTGTATTTATTGTGTTTTACTACTTTTAACTTATTAAATTTTATATTTTATGTTTCGTACTTTTTAGTCAAAACCAAACTATAAGAATAATAAAATAATAAAAGGGTATTTCAATCATTCTAGGAGGGTATGTGAAGAAAGTGAAAATGATTGAAGCCTTTATAATCTTGAGGGTGAAATCTCATTACTTTATAGAGGTGCACACATATTGATGTCAGTTTTAATACTCACCATTGAATTAAAATTCATGAGATGGTGTATTTCTATGGTTGAGGACTTGGCAATAATTAGAATCTAAGGTAGTTGAACTGGTGAAAATTAAAACAATAAATAAATGGCTAGTTAACGGGAGATATGTGTGCATAGTCTCTGACCAATGGATCAATCTCCACCCTTAGTGGATGAGGTTAATTCCAACAATAAAAAAAAGAGTAAATTACACCGTTCGTCCTTGTGGTTTGCGTTGACTGCAGGAGTTCGTCCTTTGACCAAAAAAGTTGCACCGTCCATCCTTAAGTGGCAAACGTTATGCGCCATTAGTCCCTCCCTCTAACGGAGCCCACTAACGGTCGTTAAGTCTTGTTAACCTGAGGGTATAATCGTCATTTCAACACCATAAGGACGAACGGTGTAGTTTACACTTTTAGTCCGTTTTTTTACGTTTTCGTCCGTTTTCTTACTTCTTACTCTTAACTCCGTTTTTTTACGTTTTCGTCCGTTTACTTAAGTTTTCGTCTGTTTTCTAACGTTTTCGTCCATTTTTTTATGTTTTCATCCGTTTTACTCAGTTTGTTACGTTTTCGTCCGTTTTCTTACGTTTTCATCCGTTTTTATACGTTTTTGTCCGTTTTAATACGTTTTCGTCCGTTTTCTTACGTTTTCGTCCGTTTAACTCCGTTTTCTTACGTTTTCGTCTGTTTTCTTACGTTTATTTACGTTTTCATCTGTTTTCTTATGTTTTCATCCGTTTTTTACGCTTTACTCCGTTTTTTTACGTTTTCGTCCGTTTTCTTACGTTTTCGTCCATTTTTATCCGTTTTATTACGTTTTCGTCAATTTTTTTACGTTTTCGTCCGTTTTCTTACGTTTTCGTCCGTCTTTTTATGTTTCTTCCTTTTTTCTTACATTTTACTATGTTTTTTACGTTTTGGTATGTTTTTTTACGTTTTCGTCCATTTTATTACGTTTTCATCTCTTTCTTTATGTTTTCGTCCATTTTTTACATTTCAAAACGTAAAACCTAAGAAAACGGATGAAAACGTAAAAAAAAACAGATGAAAACGTAAAAAAACAGAGTAAAACGTATGAAAACAGACGAAAACGTAAGAAAACGGACGAAAACGTAAGAAAACAGACAAAAACGGATGAAAACGTAAGAAAACGGACGAAAACATAAAAAAACGGAGTAAAGCGTAAAAAACGGATGAAAACATAAAAAAACGGAGTAAAGCGTAAAAAACGGACGAAAACGTAAGAAAATAGACGAAAACGTAAATAAACGTAAGAAAACGGACGAAAACGTAATAAAACGGAAGAAAACGTAAGAAAACGGACGAAAACGTAAAAAAACCGATGAAAACGTAAAAAAACAGAGTTAAACGTAAGAAAACAGACGAAAACGGACGAAAACGTAAAAAAATAGACGAAAACGTAAGAAAATAAATGAAAATGAAAAAAAAACTGACGAAAACATTAAAAAAAAACTGAGTAAATCGTAAGAAAAACAGACAAAAACGAAAGAAAATGGATGAAAACGTAAAAAAAAGACGAAAACGTAAAAAAAACAGAGTAAAACGTAAGAAAAACAGAAGAAAACGTATTAAAACGGACAAAAACGTATAAAAACGGATGAAAAACGGATAAAAACGGATGAAAACGTAAGAAAACGGACGAAAATGTAAAAAAACGGAGTAAAGCGTAAAAAAACGGATGAAAACATAAAAAAATGGACGAAAACGTAAGAAAACAGACGAAAACGTAAATAAACGTAAGAAAACGGACGAAAACGTAAAAAAACGGAGTTAAAAGTAAGAAAACATAAGAAAACGGACGAAAACGTAAAAAAACGGACGAAAAGTGTAAACTACACCGTTCGTCCTTGCACCGTTCGTCCTTATGGTGTTGAAATGACGATTATACCCTCAGGTTAACAAGACTTAACGACCGTTAGTGGGCTCCGTTAGAGGGAGGGACTAATTTCGCATAACGTTTACCACTTAAGGATGGACGGTGCAACTTTTTTGGTCAAAGGACGAACTCCTGCGGTCAACGCAAACCACAAGGACGAACGGTGTAATTTTTTATAGATATGCACATTCATCCTTTTTTTTCAAATATAAATATCTGTCTAACCGTTAATCGTCAAGCGAAAAAAAAAATACCATTACGACGAGCATTTAATTATCTTTCTATACATAGGCACTTTTATATACTTTCGACAATTTTTTTTCCGTGTTTTTCACGTTTTCTTTTAAGTTTTTTTCGTTTGTTTACGTTACTGAAATTTGCAAGAAAAAATCATATATGATTTAACACTAATTTGAATATCACATGTGATATTGGTGTTAAATCATATATGATATGTATATCATATGTGATTTATCACATATCATTTAACACTAGTATCACATATGATATTACATATCATATGTGATTTAACACTAATATCGCATGTGATCTTCAAATTAGTGTTAAATCATATATGATATTTCATGCAACTTCCAGTTTCGAAGAAGAAAAAAGACGAAAAAACGTGTACAAAACGATTTTTTTTTTCTTTTTTCGAAAGTATATCGAAGTGCCCGTCTATAGAAAGATAATTAAATGCTCGTCGCGATTGTGTAATTATTTTTGTTTAACGATTAACGGTTTAAGAGATATTTAAATTATAAAAAATAGATGAAATAATAAAATGATTTTAATCTCAGCCATTGATTTCTTTTTAGATGAATGGTGGAGATGAGTCTCTTAGTATGTAAGAAAAGTTTAGTATGTAAAATAACTCTCCTCTTTGTTTTGAATAAGTAAGTTACTTTATTTTGAAAATAGTAATTATAAGTTGGGGTATAGTGCTTTTTAATTTAGGCATTGTGGGTGGGTGTGCTACACCTTCATTTGTTAGACTTTGTGTTAGGTATTAATTAAGTTTTTACTTCTTTTTTTGTATAGTTTTTATATACTAGTAAACTAAATGCAATCCAATAGTATGTCATACGCGAATTGTCTAAAGACATTGTTTTCAGAAATTGTTAAGTACAAATATGTTGTCGGTAACCTAAAACTACTCGTTTTCATTTACGTTTTTCAATTTTATCATAATGATATATAATACATATTTTTTTCTAAGAAAACATACATATTGTTAATTAGTTTTAGTAAGAGATTTTGTCATGTAGATGTTCAACAGACATTGTTCGTAACATGGTTGTACATGAAACTTTTTCTTGTTTTAATTACTTATGATATATTATATCCGACAAGACATAATTTAACCCGACCCATTGACCGGTCAACCCATTTAGTTTGTCGTCTCGATTAAGTAAAGGAACCACCTTAGGTTTACTCTTGGGTCCGCCACAGTAGCATGTGATTCGTATCTTTCCTTTAATTAATAGGGATAAGTGTTTCTAAATGTATCCAAGTTACCACATTTTACTAAGTTGTGTATCAATCTATTAATCCTCCTAAACAATGCAAACAATTTACTAATCCTACTATTATATACATAATTTAACATTTGTTAAGAGATATTTACGTAAATCGTCCTTGTGGCAAGGAACAAATTGCAATGACAGTCCTTAAATTTATTTACAAATTCGTCCCTGTGGTTAGGCCGGTCAACGGTTCGTCCTTGTGGTAAATGGGTCGGGTCGGTAAACGGGTCGGGTTGCCACATGGACCAATGAGGTGGTGCCACGTGGCATTGGTAAAATATATCACCACTTTGTCACGCATGGGATTCGAACCCGGGACATTTGGGTGGGAAGCATAGCTTTGCCCAACTGGGCTAAGCATAGCTTCAGTTATTCTACCCTAAATTTAATACATAACCCTTTCTAAAATTTAAAAGCTCAATTCAATATTATTAAAATGTTCAATTTGGTTTTTGGCATATTAATTTACGGAGTTATATGGACTGTAAAAAAATAAATATACCGTCGGACTCGTTTTTTCATGCTCTTTCCAATGGTATGCTCGGGGAATTTTTTCGATTTCAAACGAACCTCGAAAAATGCGAAAACAAAGAAAAAACGATGATATATTTGAAGCTATGCTTAGCCCAGTAGGGCAAAGCATTGCTTCCCACTCAAACGTCCCGGGTTCGAATCCAGGGGAGCCTAAATTGTGGTTTATATTACCAATGCCACGTGGCACCACCTCATTGGTCCACGTGGCAACCCGACCCGTTTACCGACCCGACCCATTTACCAACCCGATCTGGCCCAACCCGATGACACGTGGCACCACTCTGGTGGTGACACGTGGCGGTTGGATGGCCTTACCACAAGGACCATTTATGCAAATAACTTTAACTTTAAATAAGGACTTTGGTTGCAATTTGATCCTAATCACAAGGACGATTTATGTAAATAATACTAAATAAATGTTAAATTATGGATATAATAGTAGGATTAGTAAGTTGTTTGCATTGTTTAGGAGGATTAATTGATGGATACACAACTTAGCAAAACGTGGTAACTTGGATATATTTAGAAACATTTATCCCTAATTAATATGTCAATTAAAAGTGAAGGTAGTTTCCGAAATTTATACTATATGATCATCATATTTTTTAGGGTTAAAACTTAAAAGTGTTAAGATGGAAATATAAAGGCCCAAATATGGGTGACGTACGTATAGAAAAAAATGGATCGAAATTGAAAGAGTATTGTTGCCGGTTGGTTCTTTCGCTTTTATGCTATAATAATTATTATGGAATTCCACTCTCACTTGACGATAAAGAGAAGTGGATTTTGGTGCTCCGTTGCACCATAAATCTCGTTGTGATGATAATATTTTTAAAACCCAACCAGCAAGCTAGCAACCATCATGTTCAAAATATATCTTCATCTCCATATGAACCCATTATTACTGATAAGCTTCAATGGTCTTCTCAAGGCATTCACAATCGAATGCAAATATGGATGAGGTACATAACAAAGATGTATTGTCTAACGTCAGGTGCAACACATGATCTTTTGGATAAGATAATTCCTTTGGATACTGACATGATAATAAATGGCTATAAGCCTATAATCCTCATTTCTCTATCTACACGCAAGTGTTTGATAGAGTGAAAGAAGCTTTAGCTCAAACGTACTTCAAATTTCATGCCTACATCTACATCAAATAGGGTTAAGCTTTTGCCCCCAATTTGTCATTTGGAAGTACCAGCCTCTACTTTGCCTCGACCTATAACTAATGTATCAAAAGATGCAATTACAACTAATCCTCTTCGTCAATTGGTACTTTGCCTCAATCTATAACTAATCTTTCATGCGATAATAATGTTTAAATCATCTGATTGAGCTCAAGTGAAAAGCCATGGGACTCCATCATCATCATCATCATCATCTCATTTAAAGCTTTTTAGTTGTATCTTATGTAGTTTTTGTTAGTTTTTCATATAAGCTGTCATAAGTTAATTAGCAAGGTGTGGTTGCTCAAGCTCTCATCATACACTTTCGTGATCTCCTTAACTTTGGTTGATGTAAGACACTTATATTTATATATTGTTTGCATCAAAAAAAGAAAGAAAGCTGGTGTTGGGTCTGTTGTTGGATTTTAGCCCTAGCATTATGTCTTTATCCAACAAACCTTCCTCAAATCGCATTGAATTCACACAGGGTAAAAAGTTCTTTTTGTGTTTTGATCAATTGACATCACATTTATGTCGTAGGTCATGAGAAAAGACATGACAAAGCTTCATTGAATTCCTTTTGACTCTTTCTAGACATCCTTTGAATTTCAACTTCAAAATACTGATGTGGTTTAATTAATTAAAGGGGGAATTTCATCTATATCTTTGTAAATACGTTAATATCCTTGCAAATATTCTAATTACATCAATATCCTCTCAAAACACAAAAATTAACAAATATGTCCAAATATAAATATAAATTATAACTAAATTACTTAAATCTTTTATCTTCCTTGCTAAATATTAAATAACATAACAAATTACATTTATTCCCTTAAATCTTAATCAAATAAAACAATCCCCATTTCGTCTTCTACTAGTCTGCAAGTTTCATCCTAATTACACAGTTGCAAATTGTTTAACTATATTTATTTAGGTCATTATTATTATAAGGGTTTTTCTAACATGTGCCCCGGGGGCACATGTTAAGCACACAAAAAGGACGGCGGGACCCACGAAAAAGGACGTCCAGACCCACAAAAAATACACTTTTTAAATAAAATATGTGGGTCCGGACGTCCTTTTTCGTGGGTCTCATCGTCCTTTTTGTGTGCTTAACATGTGACCCTAGAAAAATCCTTATTATAATATGTAACAAGTACAATTGATGTACTGAAACATCCATGTGACTAACACTTCTCATTTTTTGTATTTGAAATTGTTATTTAATATTTTATTGTGGTGATACAAGATACATTCGTCTTGTACTTAGGGTATGTTTGGCGCAATGGGCTGGGGCTGGGGCTTGGGCTGGTGCTTGGGCTGGGATTGGGGCTAGGACTTTTATTATAAGCCGAAGTTGAAATTTGTATTTTTGTAGACTTGTTTGGCAAGTGGGCTGGGGCTGGGGCTTATTATTGCAAAATTACTATAAAGGATATAATTAAATGAGTTTTATGGTATATGTTAGATATTTTTGTGGGTAAATATGTAATTTATGGTTCATAAGCCCCGAGCTAAAGTTTTTAGCCCTTTTATGGGCCTAAAGTTTTAAGCCCCTTTTAGGGGCTTATAATTTCATAAGCCCGCATGACAAACGAGACTTATTTTATAAGCCGGCTTATTTTAGAAGTCCAAGCCCCATAAGCCCCTCCCCAAACACACCCTAAATTCTTATAAATCATGGTTTAATACGCTTTCAGTTTAGTGATTTTGAGTAATATCTTTTAATTGTTAAGTGTTGAAGAGAAGGGTAAAATAGTCATAGAAATTATTAAATTAGAGTTTTAAATATAAAGACATTTATTTAAAGTTTAATCGTGTATTTGGGTAATTTTGTGAATTTTTTATGTTTTGAAAGAATATTGATGTAATTGAAAGGGTAAAAGCCAAAAATACTCTATGTACTTCTCGTGAAAACTCATTATGCTTTCTCAACTTTTTTTATCGTCATTATACTTAACGTTGTTTCCATTTTCGACTCATTATGCTTAATTACTTCTTTATGTATAATGACAATAAAAAAAGTTGAGAAAGCATAATGAGTTTTCACGAGAAGTACATAGAGTATAATGGACTGACACTTTATTGATTATAACTAAAGTTTGATCAGTTTATGTGTGGTATTGCGAGTAATCCACATTTTGTCTTATACATGTTTTACAATGGCATCGTCATGTTCTGTTTTGGCTTCTAGGATTCCCAGCTCCTGATGGCGATACGACACCTTGTGCTTGTAGGTGAATTAATGCTTTTCAATGGATTCTCCTCGAGTATGTTTACTTCATCCTGTCGTTGCATACCTAGTAAGCAAAAGTACAAAGTTTGCCGGGTCAGGCACGTTTTGGTTACAAGTCTGGGTTGAAACTGTGATTTTTAGTATGGGTCGATATGAGTAAGTCTGACCCGCTAGCAAAAGTTGCCTTTTTATCTGTTTTATTCTATCTGAACAAGAGGATTGAGGTTGTATGCGTTACAGTGGGTCAACTTTTAACCCGTTCAACAAGTGCCTATACAACAGTAGACATAACCAATTAAAATGAAAATAGTTATGTATAATGACAATATTTGAAGTACATAGAGCATAATGAGTTTTTGGGGAAAGTACGTTAAGCATTTATAGCTTTTACCCTAATTGAAAATTTTACAAGGATATTGATATAATTTAGAGTTTTTGCAAAGATATAGATGAAATTCTCCCTTAATTAATAATGGGATAATTCCATATTTACCCAATCTAAACATGAAAATGTCATATATACCCAAAATACAAGTTTTGAATGCATGATTTACAATGCAGTTAAAGCATGTTTTGGGTAAATATGACATTATCATGTTTAAGTTGGGTAAATATGGAATTGCCCCTTAAATAATAGTGGTAGTACAATAACTCTTCTCATATACACTTATCGAACTGCTATCTTTTTCATCAGTGCTATAGTTAAATTTCTCATTCACTAACCATCATGTTTAGTCCTTGTTAGCTTTCTTGGTTTGCCTTTGTATATTTGTGAGATCGAGTGTCTTTGCTTGTTGTCTGAATCTTTGAGACTAAACTCTTGTTATACTTTTTGCTTGTCTTTGGTTGTTATAAAATGTTTGCTCCACCTCTCAAAAAAATACATACATATCACAAACATGCATGAGTGCCTTGATTCCATGCATGGTGTGAACAAAGTTTCATAATTTCACCATATCTGTAAGAAGTACGTCAACAATTGGCTATGAACTAGATAAATTTGCGAGGCGCGTATATGTCGTGCAACAACACCTGGTAGCTGCTTGATTACGTGTATATATATATATATATATATATATATATATATATATATATATATATATATATATATATATATATATATATATATATATATATATATATATATATATATATTCATTACACATCGCTTTCGACGTTAAGACGTAGAGGATATATATTTGGTTGGGTACTGTTTAATTTCTCAGTAAGCAAATTAAACCTAAACTCAAACACTAGCTAACGTACTGTTTAAAAGCTCGAGTTTCAGCAATATATACCCAATTTATTTAGGTTGAGCCTAAGCTCAACAAGGGTGAACGATTTATGCATTATGCTTGAGCATGGCTCCAAGAAGGCTCAACTTTAATTCAAATTTTTGTAAAGTTATTTTTCATAACCAAATTAATTTAGAATGTATATAAACATTATGTTCTACTAGTTGGTTATCCGCAATGCAATCAAGCGAAAGATACAACTAAATTTTTCGTTGAACAATACTTTTTTAATTTTGAAAAAAAAAACCCAATTCTTTTGAATACATTTTGAATGCACCAGATTAATAAAAATGTGTTTTTAGTGTTATTCAGTTAGTATACTTATAAAAATTGTCATAAATGTTTCTTCCGGAGAATTTAGCATACGCTTCTCAATACACAACATTTGTAAGAGAAGAGATCCAGTGAGAAAAAAAAATCTGAAATGAGAAGAATAAGAAAAAACTTCAATCAGACATTTGAAATGTGCGATTGTGGTTTGTTCTCATCCTTATTTTAATTTTAGTTCTCATTTAATCTTTACTCACATTTATAATTGTATATATACTTTATTAACTCGTGAGTTGAAACTACCACATTAACTTTTGCTTTACTCAACATATGTTAAAATACCTTTATCGGTCATCAGACTACACAATCATCCGCCTTTTCACGTATACTCTCACTCATTATGCACCCTTATCAATCTCACCACCCCACATTTCAATTAGATACCCATATGTACAAATATACCCCACTAAATAACTCACACATACTTACAAATGACAATTAAAACTTTATAATTTTTGCCAATTATTTACTTATGTGACCCGCTTTATCGGATTTGCATACTTCCAAGCCTGCACATACTACATTCTTAGAGCGGTTCATTGTTCAATCACAAACATGTCAATCCTAATAGGCAGCATGCATAGAAACACACGAGGCATAGGCAACTTGTAGTTATTGCTTTCACTCATGAACCAACATGTTCAAAATACACACTTAGAAACCCCATATAGCTTCATCCTAATAAACAAAGTCAACAACCTGGCAAGTAGCTGTGATTCTTTTATGTCTCAACTTTAAATGCACATTATATTGCATCAAAATGCAATTTACAGATTCTTATACAAACAAATTTTTACGTTTACAAGTACCCATGCATGATCGATATGGTCTAGAGGTTCTTTGAATCGTCATGTTTTATTTGTTTTATGGAACCTTGGCACGTTGTATCGTTTATTTTTACATTGTTTTTATGAGGTCCTGGTCATGAATATATTTATTGTTAGATTATTATTTTATTTTATATATTTTTTTTAGGAAGAGAGGACTCGAGGAGAGTTTTTTGATTGTGCTAATTTCATATAATGGTTATGGTTCATGGTTTTGGTTGGTGCTTGGCTTCTCCATTTTCATGTGTGAGTTCTCTTTTAAGCAGATAAATTTTGTTTATAAAAGAAACATACCAAAGAGCTATATTGACAACTTACAAAACGAAACAACATACACCTGGTAACCAACCATCCCAACAAAAACAACATAGGCATTAGCACCTAGCTAGCATTTAAACATTGCACACTTTTTAAAGACATATTTTGGCTAAGTATTTTTTAAGGTCTTTTCAGCAGTATAAAACTAGCAGAAAGTTAGAGAACAAATGATGGCACGGAAATCACCAAAGAAACAATCAAGAACAATATTTCCGTTCCAGGATATAAAAGTTGAGATATTGTGGTAACCATAAGTGTCACTAGAGAGACACATGAAACTATGAAAGCAACCAGCAGAATTCAACTATTTTTCCTGCTCGTAAACCTTTTCCGAACATAGAAAATACAAAACCCATTCCCGCGTAGATAGATGTATAAATATGTGTAGTGGGTGAACGTTGGAACAACGCCGTGGTGAACGCGTATCAAACACCAAGTCCTACGCTCAGGAAAAAACCAATCATAACTCGTAGATATTTCCCCATCCAATCATAGTATTCCTTTCGGAATGCTTGAGCCTCACCATTATACGTTTTTATGATTAACGGTTAGAAATATATTTTTTTTTCGCTTCACAATGGCTGGTAACGGTGAGGCTCAAGCATTCCGGAAGGAATACTATGATTGGATGGGGAAATATCTACGAGTTATGATTGGTTTTTTCCTGAGCGTAGGACTTGGTGTTTGTTACGCGTTCACCACGGTGCTGTTCCAACGTTCACCCACTACACATATTTATACATCTATCTACGCGGGAATGGGTTTTGTATTTTCTATGTTCGGAAAAGGTTTCCGAGCGGGAAAAATAGTTGAATTCTGCTGGTTGCTTTCATGTGTCTCTCTAGTGACACTTATGGTTACCGCAATATCTCAACTTTTATATCCTGGAACGGAAATATTGTTCTTGATTGTTTCTTTGGTGATTTCCGTGCCATCATTTGGATCCACCATTATACGTTTTTATAACTAATGTATCAAAAGATACAATTACAACTAATACTCTTTGTCATTTGGTACTTTGCCTCAATCTATAACTAATGTATCGATCTTTCATGCGATAATAATGTTTAAATCATCTGATTGAGCTCAAGTGAAAAGGCATGGGACTCCATCATCATCATCATCTCATTGAAAGCTTTTTAGTTGTATCTTATGTAGTTTTTGTTAGTTTTTCATATATCCTGTCATAAGTTAATTAGCAAGGTGTGGTTGCTCAAGCTCTCATCATACACTTTCGTGATCTCCTTAACTTTGGTTGATGTAAGACACTTATATTTATATATTGTTTGCATCAAAAAAAGAAAGAAAGCTGGTGTTGGGTCTGTTGTTGGCTTTTAGCCCTAGCATTATGTCTTTATCCAACAAACCTTCCTCAAATCGCATTGAATTCACACAGGGTAAAAAGTTCTTTTTGTGTTTTGATCAATTGACATCACATTTATGTCGTAGGTCATGAGAAGAGACATGACAAAGCTTCATTGAATTCCTTTTGACTCTTTTTAGACATTCTTTGAATTTCAACTTCAAAATATTGATGTGGTTTAATTAATTAAAGGGGGAATTTCATCTATATCTTTGTAAATACGTTAATATCCTTGCAAATATTCTAATTACATCAATATCCTCTCAAAACACAAAAATTAACAAATATGTCCAAATATAAATATAAATTATAACTAAATTACTTAAATCTTTTATCTTCCTTGCTAAATATTAAATAACATAACAAATTACATTTATTCCCTTAAATCTTAATCAAATAAAACAATCCCCATTTAATCAACTGCCCATGTCGTCTTCTACTAGTCTGCAAGTTCCATCCTAATTACACAGTTGCAAATTGTTTCACTATATTTATTTAGGTCATTATTATTATAAGGGTTTTTCTAACATGTGCCCCGGGGGCACATGTTAAGCACACAAAAAGGACGGCGTGGCCCACGAAAAAGGACGTCCGGACCCACAAAAAATGTTGGAAAATTTAGTGCACTTGTGGGATTAGTTCACACCTTGTAATGGGTTAGGAAGTACGGAGTGTACACCCATAAGGTCCATGAACACCCTGACTCTTATAGTGGTTTGTATTGGTAGTACTAGTGGAAAGTACTGATTGTGGTTTCCACTGAAACAGTGATGTTTCCACTGAAGCAGTAGTGTTTCCACTAATATGCAGTGTTTCCACTGAAGCAGTGTAACCACTGATAGTGCTATGAAAGTACTGATGAAAGTATTGCTTGTAACGGGCTTTGACCTATTCAAGTGGCAGTTACAACTGCATTATGACCACGTTTAATTGGTCATGTAACCACTAACGACTATTATGGGGATAATTATGAGGCTATTAATGGTCTGATTAATACTCATAATTCCATTGGAATAGCTCAGAGTAACCTCCTATAAATAGGAGATCTGATTATGCATGAGACAGAAATAGAAAACGATAAAACACTTATAAGCGCAAGGGTTATTGAATTGTGCCTAATTCTATAATTGCATTTGGTCTTATCCCAAGTAGATATTCATGTAACCCAGACATTAGGGTCGAATAGTTTACTTTGGAAAGTGATCACACGATTCCAAGTGATATCCGGTAACCACCTAGTGGTATTTGTTTCTGCTGATTTGTTGTTTGTTTCTGCTGACGTTGATTATCTAACCCTGGTTCTGGGAGCTACTACACCAGCAATCAAAGTAAACTATTTTGTGATAATCAATGGCTGCTGCTGCAATGAAACACATGGCTTCAAACTTTGACAAGCTTGATAAGTTTGAAGGGGTGGACTTTAGGAGGTGGCAGAAGAAGATGCACTTCTTGCTGTCAAGCATGAGTGTGGTGTATGTGTTGACTACACCTATTCCTGATGATGGGGATAATGCTACAGTTGAGCAGATCAGGAGGAGGAGCAAGTGGGAGAATGATGACTACATATGTAGAGGTCTTATTCTCAATGGTATGTCTGATGCTCTGTTTGATATTTATCAGAACATTGAATCTTCCAAAGAACTGTGGGATTCCTTGGATGTCAAATATATGGCTGAGGATGCATCATGTAAGAAGTTCCTTCTTAGTAATTTCACAAATTACAAAATGACTGATTCAAGACCAGTTATGGAACAATACAATGAACTTCTTGGAATACTTGGAAGGTTTACACAGCACAATATGAACATGGATGAGGCTATTAAGGTCTCTTGTGTCATTGACAAACTCCCTCCTTCTTGGAAAGATTTCAAGCATACCTTGAAACATATGAAGGAGGAGTTAACTCTTGTTGAGTTGGGCAGTCATCTGCACATTGAGGAATCTCTCAAGGTGCAGGATAATGACAAGCCAAAGAGCAGCAATGCTGCTGGTGCATCTGTTGTCAATATGGTGGAGCATAACAACTCCACCAGGTACAATGACAACAAAGGCAAACGCAAATGTCATGACAACACAAGGGCAGATCCTAACAAGAAGGCAACACCTACTTGTTGGAAATGTGGCAAAACTGGTCACATTAAAAGGGACTGCAAGGGTGTTAAAGTTGGTGTTAAAGTTGGTGTTAAAGTTGGTGGTCACATTAAAACTGGTCACATTAAAAGCCAACGGATCAGGCACTAATGGTTCAGGGAGTGGTGGTTCTTCCAACTCACTGAAAGGTCAGAATATGGTTAATAAGTCTTTTCAGATTTATTATGTTACATATGTATCTGAATCTCATTATGTGCAGGATGATGATGTTGCGTGGTGGATTGACTCTGGTGCAACAGTTCATGTGTGTAAAGATAGAAGCTGGTTCAAGACTTATGAGTCACTGAATGATGGTTCTATTCTTCACATGGGAAATGAGTCAACAGCCTTGGTGCATGGTCGTGGTTGTGTAGATCTTAGGTTTAGCTCTGGAAAGATTGTAACTTTGTTTAATGTTATTCATGTTCACGATATCAGGGAAGAACTTGGTTTCAAGTAGTGTTTTGAATAATCATTGATATAAACAAGTTATTGAATCTGATGAATTTGTGCTTTCTAAGCATGGTGTTTTTATTGGTTTTGGTTATTTATGTAATCAAATGTTCAGGCTTAATATTACCACTGACAGTGTTATTTCAGCTTTTGTGACCTCTTATGACCAGACTGACTCTACCCTTTGGCATGCTAAACTTGGCCATGTACATTATAAAAGAATGCAAGATATGTCTAGGGATGGTTTAATCCCAGCTTTTGACATGGACACTGAAAAGTGTAAAACTTGCATGTTGGCCAAGATTACCAATAAACCCTTTCAGGGTGTTAGTCGTGAGACTAAGCTCTTGGAGCTGATACACAGTGACCTGTGTGATTTGCATGCCACACCTTCTTTGGGGAATAAGAAGTACTTTGTGACATTTATTGATGATGCTTCTAGGTTTTGTTATGTCTATTTGTTACATACCAAGGATGAAGCATTAGATAAATTCAAAGTGTTTAAAACTGAAGTTGAATTACAACTTGGGTCTTTGATCAAAAGATTAAGGACTGATAGGGGAGGTGAGTACATGAATACTCTGTATTTTCATTCTGTTGGTATAATCCATGAAACGACTGCCCCTTATACTCCTCAGCAAAATGGTATTTCGGAAAGGAAAAACAGGGTGCTGAAGGAGATGGTTAATTCCATGTTGTCCTATTCAGGACTGAGTCAAGGGTTCTGGGGTGAAGCTATGTTAACAGCTTGCTATTTATTAAATAGGGTTCCAAACAAAAGGAACAAGGTTACCCCTTATGAACTCTGGACTAAAAAGAAACCCAACCTGAACCATCCCAGGGTTTGGGGTTGTAGGGCTGTTGTAAGACTCCCTGATCCAAAGATGAAAACTTTGGGTGAAAGAGGCATTGATTGCATCTTTGTTGGATATGCTGAGCATTCCAAGGCTTTTAGGTTCTATGTTATTGAACCTAATGAATATGTTTCAATTAACTCCATAATTGAATCAAGGGATGCAAACTTTGATGAGAATAGATTCTCATCAGTCCCTAGACCAAGTCTGAGGATTCCTAATGGAACTCATGACATTGGTGTATCAGAGGTCCCTGATGATGAACCATCAGTGGTCCCTGATGAGGTTGTGGTTCAACAACCTGAACCTGTGCTTAGAAAGAGTAAAAGGGCCAGGACTCCAAAGTCATTTGGATCTGAGTTTCAACTATACTTAGTAGAAGGAACAAGGGATGAGGTCTCTGACCAATACTCCTATTGCTTCATTGTTGAGGATGATCCCAAGACATTTGAAGAAGCAATGAAGTCCCAGGATATTGCTTTCTGGAAAGAAGCAATCATTGATGAGATGGATTCCATCATGGGCAACAACACTTGGGTGTTGGTTGATCTACCACCAGGTTGCAAACCTTTGGGTTGCAAATGGATTTTCAAAAGGAAAATGAAGGTAGATGGAACTATTGAAAAGTTCAAGGCTAGACTAGTCATTCAGGCTTTAAACAAAAGTCAGGGATAGACTATTTTGATACTTATGCCCCTATGGCCCGTATCAGTACCATAAGACTGCTGATTGCTTTGACATCTATTCACAATCTGTTTATTCATCAGATGGATGTGAAGACAACTTTCTTGAATGGTGAATTGGAAGAGGAGGTTTATATGAACCAACCTCAGGGCTTCATCATGCCTGGCAATGAAAACAAGGTGTGTAAACTGATCAAGTTTCTTTATGGACTGAAGCAGGCACCTAAGCAATGGCATCAAAAATTTGATGAAGTGGTTTTGTCTAGTGGTTATGTTCTTAACCAAGCTGACAAATGCTTATATAGCAAATTTGATGAATTTGATAAATGAGTCATCATTTGTCTATATGTTGATGACATGTTGATCTTTGGCACTGACCAAAATCAGGTTGACTTTACAAAGGAATTTTTGTCATCAAGGTTCTCCATGAAGGACATGGGGGAGGCTGATGTTATCCTTGGTATAAGGATTAAACATGCAAGTAAAAGAATTTCTATCTCTCAGTCTCATTATATTGAGAAGGTGTTGAGGAAATTCAATTACTTTGATTGTACTCCTGTGAGTACACCTATGGACACTTGTGAGAAGCTGATGCCTAATAATGGCAAAGCTATATCTCAACTTGAGTATTCTAGGGTAATTGGTTGCTTGATGTATGCCATGACTTGTACAAGACCTGATATTGGTTTTGCAGTGGGAAAATTGAGCAGTACAGTAGTAATCCTAGTGCTCATCACTGGCAAGCAGTTCAAAGGGTGCTGAAGTATTTGAAGAGAACTATGGATTATAGTCTCTCATATACTGGTTACCCATCGGTGTTGGAAGTATACACTGATGCAAGTTGGATCAGTAACACTGAAGACAATTCGTCTACCAGTGTCTGGGTATTCCTACTTGGTGGATGTGCAATTTCTTGGGCATCCAAGAAGCAAACTTGCATCACCAGTTCAACAATGGAATCTGAATTTGTGGCCTTAGCTGCTGCTAGTAAAGAAGCTGAATGGTTGAAAAACTTGCTTCTTGAGATTCCATTGTGGCCTAAACCTATAGCACCTATTTCTATCAGATGTATAATGGTAAGTCTAGACACTTAGGTGTCAGGCATAGCATGATTCGTGAGCTTATCATGAATGGGGTGGTATCTATAGAGTTTGTTAGATCTCAACAGAACTTAGCTGATCACTTGACGAAGGGTTTGGCTAGATACTTGGTTATAAAGTCTGCTAAAGGGATGTGTTTAAGTCCAACTTAGTCACTGAATGTTAAGACACCCAACTCCCTCCTAAGGAAACTTGGGAGCTGAGTTCAATGTGGAAAGCTGAACATTCAGTGGACTGGAGCACATGTTTTATTTACATCCCAAGGTTGTGCTCAGAACCTACTGAAAGGAGGATGAAGTCTTTACTTCTTAATGGTTAATTTTCTTTGAAAAAGTGCTTGGCAGGAGCATGAATAAAGAGGAACCACCTATGTAAATGTTGAAGTTTTGCCGCTTCCGGAAGCTTTGGACTTTTAGCTTTTACAACATTTATGAATTTGGATATGGACACATGGCTTGTATAGTGTCAGGAGCTAATAAGTGTTTGAAAACTTGTGTGTATTTTATCTTCAGGTATTCAAATGGGTTGAAGGGTTCAATTCTTAGAACACCCTGATTCTCGAATATTTGAACGTGTAATTTACTAAGATGGAAATTCAATCCTCAGGACATTTTCGTTTATGCACATGTTTTGTTTAATGTTTGTTTTCATGCAAAGGAAGTGAACTAAATTTGGGGAGGATTGTTGGAAAATTTAGTGCACTTGTGGGATTAGTTCACACCTTGTAATGGGTTAGGAGGTACGGAGTGTACAGCCATAAGGTCCATGAACACCCTGACTCTTATAGTGGTTTGTATTGGTAGTACTAGTGGAAAGTACTGATTGTGGTTTCCACTGAAACAATGGTGTTTCCACTGAAGCAGTAGTGTTTCCACTAATATGCAGTGTTTCCACTGAAGCAGTGTAACCACTGATAGTGCTATGAAAGTACTGATGAAAGTATTGCTTGTAACGGGCTTTGACCTATTCAAGTGGCAGTTACAACTGCATTATGACCACGTTTAATTGGTCATGTAACCACTAACGACTATTATGGGGATAATTATGAGGCTATTAATGGTCTGATTAATACTCATAATTCCATTGGAATAGCTCAGAGTAACCTCCTATAAATAGGAGATCTGATTATGCATGAGACAGAAATAGAAAACGATAAAACACTTATAAGCGCAAGGGTTATTGAATTGTGCCTAATTCTATAATTGCATTTGGTCTTATCCCAAGTAGATATTCGTGTAACCCAGACATTAGGGTCGAATAGTTTACTTTGGAAAGTGATCACACGATTCCAAGTGATATCCGGTAACCACCTAGTGGTATTTGTTTCTGCTGATTTGTTGTTTGTTTCTGCTGACGTTGATTATCTAACCCTGGTTGTGGGAGCTACTACACCAACAAAAAATACATTTTTTAAATAAAATATGTGGGTCCGGACGCATAATAAGCCGAAAATTAAACTGTGAAATTTTTTGATGAACGAAGTTTCTCTATTTTGTCCTTACAGAACCATATTCTAATTGCTAAACTAGTATTAATCCACTCTCATCTAACTATATTTTTGGACTTTTTTAGTCAAATGTAGCATGTATTTTGGCACACACAGCGAAAATACATGGTTGATGTAATTGGATAAAAACAATTTTAAACCAAGCATTTGGCTATTTACACACTGACGCTGAGATCAGGAAAAAGGAAAAGAAAATTTTTGGATGTAATACAAAATGTTAATGTGTATAAAAAAAATAGCACTTATCCAATATAGAGCCACACACTTATGTTTGTAAAAGATTTTATGTTTTCTTTGTGACTAAAATGCTTAATAAGCTTATTTATTCATGCATGGGTCGAACATCTTATAAATAAGCTAGAACTTATTTTCTTAGTGCTTATTAATGTTTTGTAAATCTATTAGGGTATGTTTGGCGCAATGGGCTAGGGCTGGAGCTGGGGCTGGGCTTGGGCTGGGGCTTTTATTATAAGCCGAAGTTGAAATTTGTATTTTTGTAGACTTGTTTGGCAAATGGGCTGGGGCTTATTAATGCAAAATTACTAAAAAGGATATAATTAAATGAGTTTTATGGTATATGTTAGATATTTTTGTGGGTAATTATGTAATTTATGGTTCATAAGCCCCGAGCTAAAGTTTTTAGCCCCTTTTATGGGGCTAAAGTTTTAAGCCTCTTTTGGGGGCTTATGATTTCATAAGCCCGCATGACAAACGAGACTTATTTTATAAGCCGGCTTATTTTAGAAGCCCAAGCCCCATAAGCCCCTCCATAAGCCCTCCCCAAACACACCCTAGTGCCACACAAGCTCAAAACAAGAAACTTTTCATGTATATGTATATTTATGTCGAGTATGTTATATCTCAAGAACAAAAATGTGACTCAAAATAATTTACATACATATCACATAGCATCAAAACCTTTCAAGTTTAACAATATGAATACTTCAAAAAAAACACAAAGTTAGGAGATAAAAAGAAATCCTTACAAGAACCCAAAAGTAATCCAACTTCAATAACCCAAGACCAATTCAAACCTTTTCCCAAAACCAAATTTTGAGTGAATTTTGATAAAGAAAGAATGTGTGTGAGGGCTGTGGTGTTCGAACAGCATAAAAGAAAAAGAAAATGGAAAGTTTTGACCAAAGACTTTAAAGGGAGACATGTTTGTGTGTTTATTTTGAGCTAACTAAACTTTAAAGAGAGACATGTTTCAAGGTAAGTCACTTTCTTATTACAAAAACCAAAGGAAGGCATGTGATTGTGGGGCTCGATGTCCACAGCCAAAGAAAAAAAAAAGGAAATTTGTCCAAAGTAATTTGTGTTTTATTATGTGTATATCGGGTAACGTTTGAGCTTAAATGTAGTCATGGTATTTCGGTTTGGCGTTTTTGAGCAAAAAGCGTAAAATACGTTTTTGTGAATGTATTTTATAAAAATAAAATAATAATATTTTTATTGATTTAGAAATAAATTTATTTGATTGTAATCATAACTGATGTAGTGTCGGTACGCGTGCGGGTTCTTTCTCTTTTATTTGTGTAGTTTCGATCAAGGTTACGCATAAGAGTGAGTATGTAACTAAAAAAATAAATTACTTTGAGTTTTAAGGTTGAGTAAGGACCTGTAAAATTGCGGGTTGTTATACTCAACCCCTTCAATACCCGGTTTACTAATTAATCGTCTAGTAAAAAAACATTGTTTTATTATCCTCATTCAATGCCATATTAGTATATATACTAAAGATCAGGGAAGAGAGAGAAACCAACCATGCATTAAATGCCAACTTTTCCAAATTGGCAGAAACAGCTCCTGAGGTTCAAATGACGCTGCAAAGTAAGTCCAAACATTAAATGCAAAGTTTCACAACTTGGCAAAAACAGTCCCTTAGGTTTAAGCGTCGTTACAAAATAAGTCCAAACATTAAATGCAAAGTTTCACAACTTAGCAAAAATAGTCCCTGAGGTTCAAGTGTCGCTGCAAAGTAAGTCCTTTGAAGCCAATCCCGCTGCATCGCGCGGGTTCCCACACTCGTATATACTATTTGTTGGGGAAGAAAACAGTGCAAAACATGCATTAAATGCAAAGTTTCAAAACTTGGCAAAAACAGTCCCTGAAGTTCAAGTGGCGCTGCAAAATAAGTCCTGATGCATTAAATGCAAACTTTCCCAACTTGGCAAAAACAGTCCCTGAGGTTCAAGTGGCGCTGCAAAATAAGTCCTGCATCATTAATTGCTAACTATAGCAACTTGGCAAAATTAATCCTTAAGGTTTAAGTGTCGTTGCAAAGTAAGTCCTTTAAAGCCAATCCCGCTGCATCGCGCGGGTTTCCACACTCGTATATTACTAGTTACCAACTTCAAATTGGCAAATAAATGCCAACAGTTCATTTATTTGATTTTCGAAATTGAATGCGTAGCCTTAAACCAACGAATAAATAACTCTAACATATCAATCTATGACATTTAATGCCTACTTCTCATTTAATGCCTACTTCTTTAATCCCTAGTTCCCACTTTCTATTAGCTTAGTAAATGTGATAAGATTGACAACGTCTTTATTTTCTTTTATCATATATCTCTATAGCCTTTTAACTTTCTGTAACGATAATTTACTGAGGTTTTTCCATATAAACATAATTAAAAACCAAGTTTTAGGTACCAAACTTCTCATACCATTCTTATCTTTAAAAAAAACTTGTAATCTAATTTCTATTTATAGATTTAGGCATCTAGTGATTCAACCTCCAACAATTATTCATCTTCAACACCATCTACCGTAGTGAAAGATTATGAAGTGTTGAGCAAAGTAGGTTATCGCACCGCTCTCATTTGGAACCACTTTGAGCTTGTGAAGAGAAATGGGCAACAACTTGCTCTATGCAATAGATGTCAAATTTGTTGCGACGCTAGAAAAAACGTGTAATAAAAATAAGCAGGACATGTTTGCATAACAAGTGATGTGTGGAGTGCACCTCACAATTTAAAAGATACTTACATTTGTGTGACATGTTATTGGATTGATCCATCGTCATGAAAAATGGTTAAACATGGTATAAACTTTGAATCATTTTCTTATCCACACATGGGTGAACATAACACTCATGGCAACTTTTAATAAAATAAATAAATAGAATTTGAAGTATTTTATTCGACAATTTGGGTAATAAGGACAATTGTGGTTAAGAGAATGCAAAACTCTTATAACCTAAAAGACAGACAAAAAGTTGAGCAAGCCTGGACCGGGCTGGCTCGAGCTTTAAAAAAGGCTATTTATTATTATTATTATTATTATTATTATTATTATTATTATTATTATTATTATTTTTTTTTTTTTTAAATTAGGTTGGAGCAAAACCAAAAAACCCGGTTTAAAGCTCGGCTCGGGCAAGGCTTTGCTCATCTTTATATCATGCACATGACACAGTTTTAATTGAAAGTTAAACTGAGTAATGTTTGATTGAAAATCAATCGCATACCTGAACTACAATCCCTTAGAGGTCGAATTAGTATAATTGGTCTACATATGCATAAAAAAGCGTTAATTTTTTTTGAAAAATTTGTAGATCTTACCACTCATCTTTTATCACCAAAATGTGAATATAGTGTGAAATGACTAAATAAAATAAGGTTGCAAGAAAGACATGCTTGCTTTAGGACATGATCAATAGATAATTGCCTCTTTCGTAAGCAAATATATTCATTACATTATTGTTGCTTTCAGAGTTTCAGGTACGGAACTTGAACGTTATTAGTAGAAAAATCAACTTGAAAAATATTTATTTTAGGGCGCTGATATATACTACGGTGAAATTTTTGTATTAAAAATAACTAAAAGTGTATATAAAACTCGCAAACTTCATCACATGTTTAACGAAGATCATCGAAAATGTATTCAAATAACATCGAACGCATTCTATCAAAGTTACCACTCAAATCGACGCGATCATGTTGTATACAATTTTCAGGAAGAAGGGAACGCATGTACGATGAGTTTCGTGTTTTGGCTAAAACTGTTGTTGGATTTATGGGCATCAGTAAAGAATGTTTTGTTTGCAACTTATGGGTCATGGAATTTTGTAAGTAATTCATGATGATTCATTATTTTCTTGTATTGTTGGATTTTCTACAAAATCTATAATGAATAAACAACGTCAAAACCTTAAGACGAATTCAACCAAGAAAACGGTTAAAAGTATATAAAAAAAAAAAAACTCTAACAAAAAGAATTGTTGGGCTTTTGTTAGCCTGTTAGTTGACGATGATTAGCCCAAAAATGACCCACTCGTATTAACTTGATTTTTTTTATCATATTTTCAAAAAAAAAAAAAAAAAAAAAAAAAAAAAAAAAAAAGGATATACTTTTTTGCGATATGTTTGAGAGTTTTGATATTGATAACTTGTGTTTTCGTAACTTATGGAATAGAAAAAGAGAAAGGTGTGATATGAATAGTTTAATTTTGCAAGAAAGACATGCTTGCTTTATGACAATTGCCTCTTCCTTAAGCAAACATATTCATTCCATCCATTATTATTCCTTGTCATCCAATAACTATAACATACTTACATACACTCAATCCTTAAATCATCTATATATGTCGGACAAGTCTTTAAGTCGAAGGATCGCGGTTAACCGGAGAACCAAACCTCCTCATCCTTCCACCAAAAAACTTCGTCGTAAAAAAGTAGTTCTTGTTCCACGACGATCATCAAATAATTACATCATCAGAAGATGGAAGTCCGAGCCTAGTTTGTTGAGTTCCAATAATATTTCCATTCCTAGTACAAGTATTGGCGATGATGATGATCATCGTGATATGACTCCACCTGGTGGCGACAGTTGCGTGCTGTTTCGTAGCGCTCGAGTATCTAACGATGTTTTCTCGTCGTCCCCCGAGTTGTTACCTTATTCGCCTGAAAAAAATGAGGTAATTAAATATTGGTTTTATTTGCGTCATGTAATGCATGGTTGTTTAGGCAATAGTTTATTTGATAGGTCTAGCAAACTTATGAATTTATTTTGATCATGTGATTACATATGGAATTCATTTGATTACTTCAATAACGGATTACGATGGCAGGCAAACGGACAACCAACCCTTTTTGAATGGCAAAATCAATTCTACTAAAAATGAAATTTTGTGACTTAGGGGTCGCAAAATTACTTTGCACAACTTATTGAACCCTAGTCAAAAACTCCACAGCTGCCGAAGCTAGAAACTCAAATGTATCAAAAGCAAAAAGGATAAATACGTGATGGATATTGGTCCTGATTTTGATCGATAGAGTAGATATCAAGATAACTTATTGAGTAATAAACTAATCTAATATGAAGCGAATGTTTGACATTTTGGTTAGGTTTAAAGTGTAGATATTAGTTCTTTATAAACTTGAATATCTTTATCACAATAAAGTATGAAAAATCATTAGTGAATGAAACGCAACGTTTTCACGCTGAAAGTATGAATTCTAGTATTTTAAATATATATATATATATATATATATATATATATATATATATATATATATATATATATATATATATATATATATATATATATATATATATATATATATATATATATATATATAACCTCATTTTGTGCACTTTGCCAATAATTTTTTATTGCACCGTCTAGGTAAATAATTAACTCATAGACTTCAATTCTGTCGCGATATTTTATTACTTTTTAGTGGTTACAAAGTTAGCTATGATGTATTCATAACTATTATTTTATGGAACATAAAATTTACCAAACATCAGAAATTGCTACATGATGAGTAGTTAATGCGACATTTCTTATTTCTTTGGGTTTTACCAACTAAAAAATTGACTTTATATATGTCGGTCAGTTCAGACTTTCATGACCAGTTCATTAAATTTAAGATATTTAAATAGTCAACGCTCCACGAAAATGACATTTGCAACAATTTTTTCTTTTACAAATTAGTTGAAACTTTAATTTCTATATCTTGATGATTTGACATACAATGATCAACATTTTGTAGTGTGGTGTATTTAGTTCTAAACCATATAGAGTGTGTTTTGAGTAAGCATTCGTTATACATGTTGTTAGTATCGCAGGGGTACAACAAAGATGCAAAAGTTGTTGTTAAGGTAATGGTCGAGGGAAGCGTTGGACCAATCCGAGCTTTGGTGAAGTTGGGTTCAAGCGTCGATGACACCATAAAACTAGTTATGAACAAATATAACGCTGATGGGAGGACTCCTCAACTCGATCAAGATGCCACGACCTCCTTTGAGTTGCACCATTCATACTTCAGTCTTGAATGTAAGCTACTTCACCATTCATACCTCTTAAGACCCACTATTTGTTTGCTCTTTTGATGGATTGGAAAATGTTGGGAATTAAACAATGGCAGTACTAACTGTGCTTGATATTGCTAGACATACAAACAGACTGATGAAGAATACACTAGCGGTACTATCTACTAGTATACATATAGTTTGTACTGCTAATAGGATATGCACACGCTTTTTATTTTAAGAATATATATTGTATTTCTTATAAAATTTTATAGTGATAGTTTTCTTGTAAAGGACTTCTTGTCCTATAAAAGGAGGTCATATGTTATATTAACTAACACACCAATACACAATCAATTAGAACAGTCGTATTAAGAACATCAAAGTTGTATACCCTGATACTAGCCAAAGTATCCGTATTATTTAATAATATTGAAGTATTTTAATTATTACTGTGTCCATTGCATATTCACTGTTCTATTGATTATTCTTGTAAGTGTTACCAAGTGGATTCCGCATACTTGATTAACATTAAGCTTTGTTTCATTTTTATAATTATTTTGGATTCATCCAAAACAATATAGTTATACAAGCTAAGTAGATACATGGTTTGGGACTCACAGAAAGTGTGGCTAACTCCTAAAGACTTGCACATTTTATATACGAGATGGGGTGAAATGGAAAGATAGGAATGGACTCAGATTTTGTTGACAAATCTCAAAGTTTCATGTGATAAACTTTTGGAAACACAAACCTAAACACTCTGATATTCTTTTTAACTTCCTTATAAAACTAGTAAAGTAAAACTATAACTGAAATTGTAACAAAAGTTCGATTTTTTCAAATTGTGTCCTATGTTGTTTTTTTTTTAAATATAGGAACAAATTCTCGCTTTTTTTAATCTCTAAAGTAGGGGTGTGCACGGTCTGAAAACCGGACCGGACCGGCCAAGACCGGACCAGACCGACACCCGAGTTCGGCAAAAATCCTAGACCGAGACCGGACCGAATGTGGTCGGTCCGGTCGGTCCTTCGGTCGGTCCGGTCCAACAAGGCCAAATTCATCGGTTTTGGTCCGGACCGGACCGAGGACCGAATTAGCCCAAAAGTCGAGACCGCGGACCGGACCGAATGTGGTCGGTCCGGTCGGTCCTTCGGTCGGTCCGGTCCGTTCGGGTCAAATGCTCACCCCTACTCTAAAGTGTCAATCAAACCCTAACAAATTATGTAGAGTTAACACGTTTTGAATTAACCATCCATCTTGTATAAATAGGCCAATCGTGAACACTCATTTTCATCATTCACCACATCATCAATTCAAATCAATAGCATTAATTGTTCTAACGGCTAGCTCTAAAAAAATTGTTTCAGTTAAGGATTTGACCGCCACAAAGGAAACACAAAATATTTGTGTTAAGATAGAAAATATATATGGAAGCAAAGAGATTTTTTTGTTAATACCCTACAAATGTAGATTTTAGCAATTACCTTTAATTCATTTATATTAACTTACATTTGTATACTTTTGTGTATCTTAACAGGGTCACAAAATTCATGGCTCGATAAAAGTCAATTTGTAACTATCTTTGAGAAAATGTTGTATGAAGGTAGTTCCGTGTATTGTAGCAATTTCGGTGAATATTTGTGGTCACAACGGGATTAATTTCTCCTCGGTGGATTCGAACCATTGACCTCCGCTTTGGAAGACTGTCCTTCTTACCGCTAGGTCACCCCCAAATATTTTGGCCTTATGTACATTTTATACCTTTTTATATATGGTTTTAGTCATTTTTAATACATAGTTTTTAGCATCGTGTATATCAAGCCCTCTAAAATAAATATTTTTCAAGTTAGTCCTTCCACCAACAACGTTCAAGTTCCATCCCTATTCATCAGAAAGTACATGTTCAACGAAGATCATCAAAAAAGTATTCAATTAACAACGAAAACGCATTTTCAAAAGGAAAGGAACGCATGTATGATGAGTTTGTTGTTTTGGCTAAATTAGATACCTTTTAATATATGGTTTTAGTCATTTTTAATACATAGTTTTTAGCATCGTGTATATCAAGCTCTCTAAAATAAATATTTTTCAAGTTAGCCTTTCCACCAACAACGTTCAAGTTCCGTCCCTATTCATCAGAAAGTACATGTTCAATGAAGATCATCAAAAAAGTATTCAAATAACAACGAAAACGCATTTTCAAAAGGAAAGGAATGCATGTATGATGAGTTTGTTGGTTTGGCTAAATTAGATTTATGGGCGTAAGAAAAGAATGTTTTGTTTGCAACTTATGAGTCATGGAATTATGTAAGTAAACTCATGATGATTCTTTATTCTCTTTTATTGTTGTGTTTTCTGCTGAATCTACAATGAACAAACAACGTCAAAAACCTTAATACGAATCCAACAAAATAAAAAGGTTAAACAATATAGAGAATACCAAACGAGCTAATTAAAGAGTATAGAAAAAATGTACCTAAAAGAATTGTTGGGCTTAAGGTGTTAGCCTGTTCGTTGATGATGATAAGCCCATCAATGACCCACTCGTATAACCTTCGTTATATATATATATGAGTTTTGATTGACACATTTTTAATTTTGATACGTACATTTTAATGTAGAATCTTAAAAAACTGCATATGATAAATGTATAACCGGTTAAAACACAGTTTAAAGTGTGCAAATAAAAAATGAAAGTATGCAAATCATTCGCCTATTTATATACTTTTTGCAAGAATATTTGATAGTTTTGATATTGATAACTTGTGTTTTCGTAACTTATAAAAGATAAATGGAATAGAAAAAGAGAAAGGTGTCAAATGAATAACTTTAATTTTGCAAGAAAGAGATGCTTACTTTATGACATTATCAATAGACAATTGCCTCTTCCTTAAGCAAACATATTCATTCCATCCATTATTATTCCTTCTCACCCAATAACTATAACATACACACATACACTCAATCCATTATTATTCCTTCTCACCCAATAACTATAACATACACACATACACTCAATCCTTAAACACACACACACGGATATCATTAAATAATCTATGTCGGACAAGTCTTTACGTCGAAGGATCGCGGTAATTAACCGGAGAACCAAACCTCCTCATCCCACGTCACTATCAACTCACAAACTTCATCGAAAAGTACATGTTCAACAACGATCATCGAATACGTATTCGAATAACATTAAAAGATGGAACTCCGAGCCTACTTTGTTGAGTTCCTATACAATTTCCATTCCTAGTACAAGTGTAGGTGATGATCATCGTGACATGACTCCACCAGGTGGCGATAGTTGCGTGTTGTTTTGTAGTGCTCGAGTATCTAACGCTGTTTTCTCGTCGTCCCCCGAGTTGTTGCCTAATTCGCCGGAAAAGAATGAGGTAAAAACTATGTGGATTTATTGGTTTTATAAGTTATATCTGCGTGATGTAATGCATGGTTGTTTAGGCAATAATTTATTTGATAGGTCTAGCAAACTTATGAATATAATTTGATCATGTAAACAATACGTCTGGAATAGAAATTTGATATGATGATTGTATTGATCAAGATGGATGTTGATGATATATATTCCTTAAGCACGATGTATATTGAGTAATAGACAAATCTAATAAGACGCACATATTTGACATTTAATTAGTTAGGTTTAAATGGTTGATAACTTGATATATTTAATTAATCTATATTAACCTGATACCTGAATATCTTTTTCACAATAAAGTAGTGGATGAAACGCAACGTTTTCACGCTGAAAGTATGAATGCCTAAAAAGCAAACATATATTTTTATTAAGTTTAGTCTAATTGGCCAGTCATAATTAAAAAGTATTTAATAATACGATTAGAGTGCTAGGCATGTTTCATAAATTTCATTAGTTGCGTTTAATTTGTCTAACGAACGTGTATACAGATTATTTAATTTGTATACTTGTTTTTCTGATAACAACATCTCTTTATATAAGACTTCGTAAACTCTTAGACTTGAGTTACAATTTAATATATTTTTAATGGTTGCAAAGTTAGCTACGATTTCCCATATATAACCAGTAAAATTTTGTGGAACATAACGTAACCAAGCATCAGAAATTGCGACGTGATGAGTAGTTAATGTCACATTTCTTATTTCTTTTTGCCGATTAAAAATGACATTTAGTTTCAAACTTTCATGACCCGTTCATTAAATAAGACATTTAGTCAACGCTCCAGGAAAATGACATTTGCAACAATTCATCCTTTATTCCACTTCTTCATGTTTCTAGCTATCAATGCTTATGAATTATGATGCATAAGATAATGTAGTTTTTTTTAAATCGTATACATTTTCTTTTACAAATTAGTTGAAACTTTAATTTCTATATATTGATGATTTGACATACAATGATTAAGATTATGTAGTGTGTGTATTTAGTTCTAATTTAAACCATATAAAGAAGCGCAAGTGCTTTGAGTAAGCATTCGTTAAACTTCTTGTTAGTATCGCTAATCGCAGGGGTACAACAAAGATGCAAAAGTTGTGGTTAAGGTAATGGTAGAGGGAAGCGTTGGACCAATCCGAGCTTTGGTGAAGTTGGGTTCAAGCGTCGATGACACAATTAAACTTGTTATGAACAAATATAACGCTGAGGGGCGGGCTCCTCGGCTTGATCAAGATGCCACGACCTCCTTTGAGTTGCACCATTCATACTTCAGTCTTGAATGTTAGATACTTTTAACCCTATGTATTGAAGTCATGTAGTACAATTTTTTTATACAAGTTAGGCCGATATCTAAAGCTATTGAACTCATTTTGTTAACATAGGTTTGGAAAAATCCAACATAATTGGAGAGATTGGGAGCAGAAGCTTTTATATGCGTAAGAGTGCCAACGGTAATGAAGATATTTGTTCTAATACTTCCATCGATTCAGAGAATGTTGTGGTTAGTGAAGACGGTTCATCATCTCCATGTTGCAATAATTTCTTCTCGAGTTTTGTATATCAAGAATTACAGAGAATAATGAAGAGAACGACCAGGATTTGGAGACTGTTAGGTTGTTTCGATGGGTGATCGATTAACTGATTATTAAGGGTAGCTTAATATTCACTTGGAATGCCACTATATGTGAATACTCGAAAACACATGTATTATGTATATAAACATTGTATATGACCACGTTAACGAATACGGAGTATTTCAGACAAACAAACTTAAATTTAAGTAAAGGTTTAATACAAATTTAAGTAAATTGTGATACTTCTTTTCTGTTGTAATTAAGTTTAAAACTACAAAATACTCTTCATCACATTATCTTTGGTTACAAAGATCGATAAAGTAAAATATCATCATCATCTTCTTCATATATCCGGCAACCCTCTACCTTTAAATCGAGTTCTTCCTTTTTCTTGAATTGTAGTATTTGACCAGCTTTATCACCTTCTCTCCTGAGCGATCAACTCCTACTTCCACAATATCTTTCAAGACTTCACAAAGATGATCAAGATCGGTCAAGCCATAGAAATCATACCGCCATTTCCACATAAACTGATCCTTGTATAAATGCTCAAAAATACTGAACTCGATTTCACCACGATGGCTATTGAGTAATTCTTGAACTTCAGGCTTCAAATATAACCTTAGTCTGTATTCTAGCACACTAGCACACATCACACATCACACATTCCTTTCTCGGTCCTCAAACCACACCACCCTGTCGCCCATCTTAACAAGGAGCTTTTACACAGGTTTATAATGATTTCCAGGATCGAATTCATACAAGATTGACAAGAAGTTGATTCTTTATTATTGACAACATAACATGGTTACATTGTATTTTGAGACACACTTTACAATGATACATATGCAGCGTATATATAGCCACCGAACCATCGTGTCCTTTCATGAACCGGTGTAACTGGAATAACTAACTTATAACTACCAATAACTACCTTTAACTAACTATAACCCATGGTCGGTTATTAACTATCGATCTAACATATTCAGCCCTTTAGCTTTGCGTTATTACATATGTACCAACAAAACTTATGCAATTATCGTGCAACATTTCCCCCCTAATTGTTTGAGTCTTGTTCTTCGAGTCTTCATGCTCTTCTCCGTATTCTTCCTCGCATTCTTCCTTTCCATTGTCTTCGTCAAGATCAATGTCTTCCGGATGTTCCTGCGTTCTTTCTTTTGTGTCGGTCTTCAAACGCCGCTCCCAACAAAAGTATTCCCTTTTTGTGTCTCACATTACTATCACCAAATCCCAACAACTTGCTGTTTTTTTTCGATGTTCACCAAACTGTTGTTGTCGTCTCGTTGTTGTTCTGTTTTGTCCAAACCAATTCGCAAATCACAAAAAAATGTTCTCGGCTTCCTTTTTCCCTTTTTTGTGTCGAATCGTTTCTACCCCATGCAAACCAAACGAGTCCCTTTTTTCGGTATTCCACACTTATTCCCACGTTGCTATATCCTTGTGTGTCGACTTAACTTCGTATCCACAAAACGTCCCCTAGACTCCTTCTTGTTCACGATATCCTTCCAAACAAACCTCAGTTGTTCTCGGCGCCCTTTCAAGCGAATCCTTGTTTTGTTGTTGTTGTTGTTATTGTTGTTGTTTTTTCGAAATCCAAGTCTTTTTCCCACACAAGCCTAATACTCTTCTCGGTATCTTTAACCAAAACAAACGAGTGTTTGTTTTGCTTCTATATCGTTGTTGTTGTTATCCTTTTGTCGCTTCAATGCGTTTTCCACAAACAATCTTTGAGTACTCCTCTTGTTCTTCTCGGTTATTTCCAAACTGTTTCCACAACAACCTTTAATCATCGCGTTTACCACGCGTTCTTTTCCTTCCCTTTGTGTCTGTTTACAACCCGGTTTCACAAAGTTTTAACCCACTCGTCTTTTTACCACAAGACGACGTGTACTGCTCCCTTCTATGTCGCGTGACAATCGAATCACAGAAGTCTTTTACCACTAGCCTCTTCTCTCTTGTTTCATGCTATCCTTCCAAGCGTCAAGAGTTTTCTTTTTCCCTTTGTTGCCGCGTTAGGAAGTCACCAACAAAGTCACAATATTGTTTTCGTTCTTCCCTTTATCGTCACGTTCCAGTCCAAACAAAGTTTTCTCCCACCAATACGTTTGGTTTCAACGTTTGTTCCTTCAATCGATTCGTGTTCCTCTTCTCCTTCAAGAGTCGATTCAAGTCGTTGCTATCTGCAACTTTCGTTGGTTCTGATCATGCACTATCTTCTTTCAACGTCCTTGGTGTCTCTTCCCTTCTAAGTCTTTTGATTTTCTTGATCAAAACTTGTAATCTTGCAACCCTTAGCTCTGATGCTAATTTTACACAGGTTTATAATGATTTCCAGGATCGAATTAATACAAGATTGACAAGAAGTTGATTCTTTATTATTGACAACATAACATGGTTACATTGTATTCTGAGACACACTTTACAATGATACATATGCAGCGTATATATAGCCACCGAACCATCGTGTCCTTTCATGAACCGGTGTAACTGAAATAACTAACTTCTAACTACCAATAACTACCTTTAACTAACTATAACCACTTGTTGGTTATTAACTATCGATCTAACATATTCAACCCTTTAGCTTTGTGTTATTACATATGTACCAACAAGACTTATACAATTATCGTGCAACAGGAGCTCCTCAATATTATTCACACCTAAGGAATGATAGTCCGGGTATCTGCGAAACCCTACAAAGTAACTTGACTCTAAAAGACGCAAACTAGAAACTGAAAGTCCAGTGCAATAACTTCCCAAGTACCACTAGAAGGTCTTGGTAGACAACATTAGTATTTGTATTAGTCATGTGTAGATCATCAAAGCTGGAATGTACCTGTTGATTGCCAAAAAAATATAATTATCAACATATTTGTTCATCACACTTAGCCAAAGTTTATTTACAATTAATTTTGGCTTTACATCCAGATTTGGAAATCACTTATATTAATCTTCAAGTGCCTAAACTTTGATATGTTTACAAGTTTACAGCCAACCTGTCTTGTAGGAAGAAAAACCAAGTACGCTAGGATCAAAACTATACAAGGGTTACCCTTAAAGATAGTTTATCTTTCATTCTTGGCGGTTAGTCCATTGAGAGGCTCATTACAACTAACAACTTAGTAATTGGCCTCCTTGAATTGATTTAAGGGTGTGTGTGTGTGTGTGTGTTAGAGCAAGCAAACCAAGCAAGAAACAGTTACACAAAACACATGCAATTGCTAATATCATTACCCTAAAACAGAAAAACTATGGACACCAACACCAAGAATTTGTTATTCTTAGATCCACAATGCACATACTAACGCGATAAAGTTTTTGACAAACTGAATATAAAACTAACACAAAAAACTAATCATATATTCCATCCTACTCGTTATAAATCAAATGTGAATCAACTAATGACCTGTTACAGTACATTAAACTGAAAAAATAATAAAGGATCTGTTAATACAAATATCGTCATTAAACGTTATTTATATTTTTTGATCTTTACCTAAGTTTTGTTAACGACAAAAGTAAATTTAATTTATATAAAGCTTAAAGCTTGTCAAGTTTAATAGATATTAAAACAAGCTTTTTCAAACAAATATCTTCATCATTCAAGCATTTACATTGTGACTAATCATATCTTAATATGAGTCTAAGCATAATGTATGATAGTAGTTTTTAGAATGTTTTAGTTTCTTAAAAACTAAACATTACTTATGTATTTGCATATTTCTAAAAATAGAAAAACAACACATGACATCATGTGATGCATCATGGAAATCATTGGAAGATTTCATTAGATATTTTGTGTAGATTTGTACTCTTCATATCTTACACAATCTTACATAGATATGGTTGACTTTGGCAAGATATAGATATCTTGCTGTCAGACCTGGCGGCACCAAAATATATAACGGACGGAACCCTTTCAAGGGGTCCGCCGTCCGTGGTGCCTGCTGATGGTTTTGGCTATAAATAGCAAAGCCAAACCAAGTAGTTTTTAATCCATTTCTATTATACTCTCTTACATATCTTCTCTCTAACCTTTCTAACTCAGTTTCATATCATATTAGTGATCTCTTTTGTAGCAAAGAAGATCAAGTCACATTCAAGCTTCAAACGAGAAGTTGGAAGTCTTGTTTGTTTAGTGTTGTATGATCTTGTGTTGATTCATACTTCATTGTTGTATTAAACCATCATAATCTTGTGAGTGTGAGTGGTTAGTATTTTAGTCCTCAAAATACATTGTGTTTGGGAGTGGTTGTACCCTTGGAAAGAACTCGACATCTAGCTTAGTGTCGGAAATAGTGTAAGCGAAGTGTAAAGGTTTTCTCCGCCGGTGAAAGGAGCTTGTTGACTAGTGAAGTTAAACTCTCGAGTGTGAGACTCGGGGAGTGGAGTAGGGCAAGGAAAAAGAGTCCTTGTAGACCGAACCACTATAAACAACTTGTTGTGGTTTGATCATTTCTTTCCTTATTTACTCTTTACATATTGCTTGCATATTTAATTAACATATCTAAGATCAATATCATTTGATCTTTCAATAAGTTTCAAAACAAAGTTTTTAATTGGTAAACTATTCAACCCCCCTTCTAGTTTTCTACAATTGGTACCAGAGCCTCGTTGCTCAAGAATTTCTAAAATAATTTGTATTTTATAAACTTAAAACGATCCATGGATTCTGAAAACTGTAAAGAAGGGCAATCTATGCAAAGACCACCACTCTTTGAAACCAATGGATTTATCTATTGGAAAAACCGTTTTGAAACATATGTAAAATCAAAAGATATAGATCTTTGGTTTGTTATTGTTAAAGGGGATTTTAGTTCTACAACAAAGGATATCTCTGTTGATGAACAAAAGAAATTAGTTGCTAAAAATAATGAAGCTAAAATGATGCTTTATAATGCTTTACCTAGAAAAGAATATGAAAGAATTTTTATGTGTGAAACCGCCAAAGATATTTGAGAATCTTTGATTGTTACACATCAAGGTAATTCACAAGTCAAGGATAACAAAATTGATCTTCTTGTTCAACAATATGAACAATTTGTTATCCTTGAAGATGAAACCATTGATTGTGGCTTTGCTCGCTTTAATACTATTATTACATCACTTAAAGCACTTGATGAATCTTTTCGTAGTAAGAACTTTGTCAGGAAATTTCTTAGAGCACTCCATCCCAAATGGAGAGCTAAAGTGACCGCTATTGAAGAATCAAAAGATCTCTCAAAAATGTCACTAGACGAGCTAATCGGTAACCTCAAAGTACACGAAATGGTGATGGAGAAAGATTCGGAGATCATCAAAGGAAGAAGGGAGAAGAACAAATCCGTTGCTCTAAAAGCAAAGGCGGAATCAAGTGATGATGACGAATCTTGCTCCTGTAGTGAAGATGAGGAGTATGCCATGGCCGTTAGAGACTTTAAGAAGTTCTTTAGAAGAAGAGGAAAGTTTGTAAGACAACCTCGAGAAGAAAAGAAGCCATTCCGAAAAGATCGGGATGACAAAAAGGGTAAAGGTGAAAGAAAGTGTTTTAGATGTGGTGATGCAAGTCATCTCATAGGAGAATGTCCCAAGCCACCTAAAAGAAAAACTCAACGGGCTTTTGTAAGTGGTGCTTGGAGTGATAGTGAAGACGATGAAGAATCAAGCAAGGAAGAGATCGCTCTAATGGCACATGAGTCAAACGAGGTATACTTTCCGACTCTTCTTATTCTTCTATTGATGATGACACTTTGCAAAAACAATATAATCAATTGTGTGAGCTAAGTTTGAAAATCATAACTAAAAATAAATTTTTAAAAACCAAAAAGGAATTTTTGGAAAATGAAGTTTATGAGTTAAAAGAAAAAGAAAAACGATTTGAAAAGGGAAAAGCAAATGACGATGGTTGTAAATCATGTTGGGAATAATCCGTTACCACTGATAGTTGTGGTTTACACTGCTCGGATTAACACTAGCAGTGGAAACGTATTACCACTGCTGGTACATTATTACCACTGCTATAGAAGAACGCGTCTAGATATGTATGGAATAGATCTTGTGTATAATCTATATTATTAGCTTTATACTTATCTTGTAAAGGACTCCTTGTTGTATAAAAGGAGGTCCTAGGTCATTGTCTTAGGTACTAGAAAATTACCTACGTATTACTCACAAAGGCTTTAAGGTGTAACCCTAGTGATAAGCTAAGATCACTCGTATTATTCATCAATAATATTGGAGCTTAAGTTTTGTGTTTAATCTGTGTTTACTTTCTAAACATCATACAATCCGTCTTCTAAAGTATTACTAAGTAAATTCCGCTTGCTTGATAATATTATACAAAATATCATTGACACAAGGTGTGTGTGTCCAGATCCATCAAGTGGTATCAGAGCGACAGGTTCTGATATTTTGTTTTAGAAGATCCAAGGAAGAAGCTTAACCTACTCACTTAATTCAATGGAGATGGAAAACAACCAGTCCAACTCTTCTACACCAAGGCTACCTAAGCTCAAACTTAATGAGTTTGAGATGTGGAGGATACTGATTGAGCAATACTTTCTCATTCAGGACTATGCTCTATGGGAGATCATTCAAATTGGCGATTCTTTCAAACCTGTGACTAGTACTGTGAACGTTGGTGACACAGATGTTGTGAAAGTTTCTACGCCTGAATCTACTGTTGAAAAAGCACTTAGGAAGAATGATCTTAAGGCTAGAAGTTTGTTGCTGATGACTCTTCCTAGAGACCAGATCATTGCATTCAGCAAGTTCAAGACTGCTAAAGAACTGTTTGAAGATATTTGCTCAGTATTTGGTGGTAATGATGCTACAAAGAAGACACATAAGACTTTGTTGAAGCAAAGTTATGAAAACTTCTCTGCTTCAAGCAATGATTCACTTGATAGCATCTTCACCAAACTACAAAAGATTGTTACTCAACTGACAGTGTTTGGCATTGAGGTAGAAAAGGAAGACCTCAATTTGAAGTTTCTAAGAAGTTTGCCTTCAGAGTTTCAAACCAATGTTACTCTCTGGGAAAACAAATCAGACATTGAAACAATGAAGCTCAATGATCTTTACAACAACTTCAAACTTATTGAGAAGAGGTTGAAGAAGGCAGGGAAACTTGGTACAAGCTCTAATAGCTTGGCATTGTTGTCTACCTCTGTTGACTGTGATGATTCTGAAGATGACAATGATGATGATGTTGCCACTGATGGTTCTAATGTTTCCACTGGTAATGTTAGTGTTACCACTGCAGGTTCAAAGAAGAAGATTGCTAGCATTGGAGATCCTACCTTTTATGCTTTCATCTCTACTCAAGTCAATGGCTCTGTCTTAACTCATGAAGACATAGAGCAAATTGATGAAGATGACTTGGAGGAGATGGATATAAAATGACAGATAGCTCTTCTTAGCATGAGGGCTAGGAAATTCTACAAGAAGACTGGCAAGCCTATTCACATCAATGGTAATGAAACTGCAGGCTTTGATAAGAAGAAAGTGGAGTGCTTTAACTGCCACAAGTTGGGATATTTTGCTAGATAATGTAGAAGACCAAAGACCAAGGACAACTAGTCTACTTGGTATAAGCAAAAGAAGGAACCAAATGTGGAAGAACCAAAGGCAATGTTGGCTATTGATGGTGTGAGCTATGATTGGAGTTTCATGGCTGATGATCAAGAAGAAGAACATTCTGATGCTGCTCTTATGTCTACTGAATTTGCTCTCATGGCTTTCTCTGACTCTGAGGTACAAAACTTTGAAAGTTGTTCTAAAACATGTAGGGCTGCTAAAGAAGTAGAAAGGCTTAATGATTTATATTCTAATGAAAGACAAGAGTTATATACTGCTAATTATACTGTGTCTAACCTTAGGAGAGCTATAGCAGTATTGGAAAAACAACTAGAGCACTATCAAGCCAATGAGACAAAATGTAATGATGATATGATTCTTCTTAGAAGAGTGTTGGGATATGAAAGTGCTGAACAGTTAAAGTACTGTAGGTTTACAAAGTACTGCAAAATGGCAAAGAACTGGAGAAAGTCAAAGAGTCAAAGTACTGCTAAAGATAAAGTCAAAGTACTGCACATGAAGGTCAAAGTACTGCAAGAGTTAAAGAACTGTTTAATCGTTTATAGAAAGTCTTGTAATTCTAGAATAGATTACTTGTCGTACAAGAATACAATTGTAAACCAACTAGGGTTATCCTTGAGCCTATAAAAGGACCCCTAGATTGGCATTAGAGGTACGAGTTCATAAGTCTTAGAGTTAACGATTATAAAGTTGTTTAGAGTTTAGAGAGTTCGATATTATTAGAGTTGTTAAAGTATCTGCATAACAAGCAGGTTTAGAGTTATTAATAAAGTTGTTCTTCTTAGATTTATTGAGTAAATTCCGCGTACTTAATAAAGATTACTCAGTGTTTCATTGTTAATAACTTAGGATTTATCCGAGGTTATTAAACCTTAAACAAGCTAGTTAAGTTAGTTTGGTTAGAGTACATCGATCCAACAAGTGGTATCAAAGCTTGTGTGGAAACTCTGACTAAGAAGAAACCCTACTACAACAAACTTAAAGATGTCAACTGAAGCTGTTCCACCACCATCAATCACCTCACTTAGGATTCCAATCATCAAGAAGGGAGAATATGACTTATGGTGTATGAAGATGAGGCAGTACATTGCCATTACAGACCATGCTTTATGGAATGTAATTGTCAATGGTAATGAAGTTGTTCCAGAACCTGTAGCAATTGAAGGAAAACCTAAACCACCCAAAGTTGTCTTACCAGTTGCTACCATAAGGAATCAAGAGAAGGCTCTTAACATTCTCTTGTCGGCTATACCTGATGGTCATCTATTAAAGTTTCATGATGCTAAAGATGCAAAGCAGCTCTGGGCTGCTCTCAAAACAAGATTTGGAGGGAATGAAGCTTCTAAGAAGATGCACAGAAATCTTCTTAAGCAACAGTTTGAAACATTCACAGTTGGTGAAAGAGAGAGTCTTGATGCTGCATATGATAGGTTTCAGAATCTTCTCAACATGTTGGAGCTATACAAGGCAGAAGTGTCTGTTGAAGATGCTAATCTGAAGTTTCTAAGGAGTTTGCCATCTACATGTCATGTTATTGCTACAATGATCAGAGGACAACCTGGTTTAGATGTCATGGACTTTGATGATCTCTACAACCATCTAAAGGTTTATGAGCATGAGATGAATGGTGAAACTAGTTCTAAGTCTCACAGTATTGCTTTTCTATCATCTGAAAAGAGGGGCAGTACTTCAACCAAAAGTACTGCTTCCCCTACCCAAAGTACTGTGACTCAAAGTACTGTCTCGTATCTGCCCACCCATGCTCAGCAAGCACTACCATCTACTACTATGCACTCAGATGAAGTTGTGTGTTCCTTCTTTGCTTAACAGGCTTCTTTACCTGTCACCTATGAAGAAGATCTCTCACAGATTGAAGAGGATGCTTTGGAAGAAATTGATATCAGGTGGCAAGTGGCAATGATTACTGCAAGGATTAAGAAGTACATGAAGAAAATAGGAAAGAACATTGATTTCAAGCCAAAACAGGGAATCACTTTTGACAAATCAAAGATTGAATGCTTCAATTGTCAAAAGACTGGACACTTTGCAAGGGAGTGCAGATTTGCTAAGTATCAAGCAAATAGGATGACTGAAAAACCAAAGCTGGAACTCAAAGAAATCCCTATTACTGAAACCAAAGCTTTGGTTGCTCAAGAAAGTTTATCAAAGGTTGACTGGAGTGCTGAGTTTGATGATGAACCAGTAACCTACTGTATGGTTGCTATGGAGGAAGAGGTTGAAGATTCTGTGGAAGAACTGGACTGGAGCTCTGCTTTTGATGAGGAACCTGAACATGCTGCTTTGGAACCCAGAGACTGTCTAGGAGGATTTGACTGGAGCTTGGAGTCTGAAGATGATCATGTACTACTTGCTATGGTAGCTACATCACCAAGTTCATCTCCTATCTCTGAGGTATGCTCAAATTGTCATGATTTCTATCAAAAATTGTTAACTAATTATGTTTATGAAAGAGATAACTGTGTAAGGGCTAGGTCTGAGGTAGCAGGTTATCAAATCACTTTAGAGTCTATGGAAGCCAAAATATTAACTCATGAAAATAATGAAATGGCTTGGGCTGAAAAATATGAACAACAGGATTACCAGTTAAAACTTAGTGAATGGAAGCTAAACTGTAAAATTGCTAAAATTGAGAAACTAACTAAGGAAAGAGATGAACTGTTAGCTAAGTTTGATGCCTGGAATAAATCTGGCCTGTCCCATGTTGCTTATGTTGAAAAACAGATAAGAGCTTACATTAGAACTGGCTTAGGATTTGGTATAGACTTTACTAACATGGAAGAGAACACATCTAGTGATCAGGATGACTTAGACCTAGAAGACATAACCACTAGTGATGATGAACTCATTAATTATGTAGACACATCTAGCAATGAGGGTTCAGCTAGTGATTCACCTCCTGAGTTTAAGAAAGACACTGGTTATCATGTTGTTCCCCATCCTACTGGAATTTATCAACCCCCTAGGCCTGATGTTTCTCGATTTGGTGTAGACAGCCTTGAGTTTAGGAAGAAGCTTATTGGTCAATCTAGGACTGAAACCCCAAAATAAAATGTTAATACCAATGTACAAACTCAAGCAGTACCTTCAACTCAAAGTACTGCTCCACAAGCAGTACCTTCAGAAAAACCTTTTCAAAACAGTACTGCTAAACCTTTTTGGGATAACTTTGGTCAAAATAGATTTAATCATTCACCTAGAAGGCACAATAGTTTTGGTCATAGACATAGGAGTAGACACTTTGGAAGTATGGGTGAAAAACTGTGCTTTGTGTGTTATAGTCCTCATCACTTAATCAAAGATTGTGACCGACACTCAGAATATCTTAGCAAGTTTTCAAAGAATAGGTCTACCAACCAGAAACCTAGAGAGTACAAACCAGTCTGGAATAATTCAAATAGGGTAAATAATCGTAATTTCTCACCATACCATAGGTACCCTCACCAGAGAAGACCTTTTTCTAGGCAACCAGTACCTTCACAAGCAGTACCTTCTCAAAGTACTGTTCAGTCAACACAAGGTACTGCTCACACTACTTGGAATAGGAACCCTAGGAGATCTCACTCTTATCAACCTAGAAGGTACTATAATTCACATAGGGGATCTAGATCACAGGAACCAACTGTTAAAACTGAATGGGTTAAAGGGAAAGTACTGTGGAGGGACAAACAGTACTTTCAACAAAAAGTGAATCAGATATTTTTGTGATACAAGATAATGTGAATGAATCTACAAAAGAGAGTTTTGGTAAAAATCCAGAAAGTTTTGAAAATCTACATGTGAAGAACCAAAAGATAATTCTAGATCATGTTTTAAAAGATAGTGGGAATTACATACTCAAAGAATTTGAGTTTGTAACTCCACAAGGGGAACACAAGTCAGTAATGGCTTGGGTTCCTAAAAGAGGCTAACTCTCTAATTCTTTGTGTAGGGCAACCCAGAAGAGGAGCTTAAAGATCATCTGATTGTAGATAGTGGTTGCTCGAAGTATGACAGAGATAAGGAAATTCTGTCTGATTTTAGATCCATTAGTGGAGGAAGAGTTGCATTTGGGAATGATCCAAATGGAGGAAGGATTACTGGGAAAGGAACAATCAAAGCTGGAAGAATCGATTTTGAGAATGTTAGATATGTGAAGGAGCTCAAGTTCAACTTATTGTCAGTCTCTCAAATCTGTGATAAAAAGCATCCTGTGTTATTCACGACACGAATGTCTCATTCTTTCATCTGAATTCAAGCCTGTTGATGATAACTTGGTAGTACTTAGAGTACCAAGAACCAATGATGTGTATAGTCTGGACATGAAGAGTCTTCACTCTTATGGAAGAGCCACCTGTTTAGTGGCAAAAGCATCATCTGAAGAAGCACATCAGTGGCATAGAAGATTGGGCCATGTTAATTTCAAAAATATCAAAAAACTGGTCAAAGGCAATTTAGTTAGAGGCTTACCTTCAAAGACTTACAAGAATGATCACTCCTGTTTGGCATGCAAGAAGGGTAAACAACATAAAGCTTCATGCAAGAAGCTTGAGGAGAGATCTATTAGAGAACCATTGGAGCTGTTACATATGGATCTATTTGGACCTGTCTCTGTGGCAAGTTTAAACAAGAAGAAGTACTGCTTGGTTATTACAGATGATTGCAGCAGATTCAGTTGGGTATTTTTCTTGGGCTTTAAAGATGACACTTTTGAGGCTATTCAGACTCTAATCATAGCACTGGAAAACCAATTGAGACTCAAGGTTAGAGGTATTAGATGTGATAATGGGATTGTATTCAAGAACAAGCTGATGGATGAATTTTGTGCTAACAAAGGAATCAAGAGGGAGTTCAGTATTGCAAGAACACCACAAAGAAAATGGTGTTGCGAGAGGAAGAATAGGACTTTGATTGAAGCAGCCAGAACTATGCTTGCAGACTCTCAACTACCTATTCAATTCTGGCGAGGTCATGTAAGTACTGCTTGCTATGTACTTAACAAAGTATCAGTCACCAAAACCACAAATGAAGACACCTTATGAGTTGCTGATGGGCAACAAACCTAACATTCGATTTTTGAAGCCTTTTGGATGCCCTCTCACTATTTTAAACACTATTGATAATTTGGGAAAGTTTGATGGCAAGTCAGAAGAAGGATATTTATTGGGATATTGTACCAACAGCAAGGGATTTAGAGTATACAACAGAGTTACTAAGAAGGTTCAAGATTGTCTTCATGTTGAATTTTTAGAAGATCAAGAGAATCAAAAAGGTAAAGGTCCTGATTGGATGTTTGATCTTGAGGTTTTGACTCCTTCAATGAACTATATACCTGTCAGAGAAGAAAATCAACCTGTGTATCATGGAGAAGATTCACAATATGTTGTTCATGGAGTTCATATTAGACCTAATGTTGTTCCTGATGAAGAACCAAAGCAACGTACTGATGATCCAAAGCAAAGTACTGATGAACCAAAGGAAAGTACTGCTGAACCAAAATCCTCACTATCTGCTGAGGATCAAGCTATTCAAGAGACACTTAATCAGATGCTTCTTCAAGATGTAATGGCACATTCTCATTCTGATGAACAAAGAAGAGCTTATGAAGAAGCAAAGAAAAAGAATAAGCATGCAGAGTATTCTCACAGATTTGGACAGATTTTCACCAAAGTACTGATACACTAGTTGATTACTTTAGATGATTTGGATGATCCTACCATGCCTGGTTTAGAAGAAACTGATGATGAGTTTCAAGATGAAGGTATTTTCTCAGATTCAAATGAAGATGCTGATTTCACTAACTTGGATGATAATTATGAAGTTCCACAGTCTCCAATCTTAAGAATTCATAAAAATCATCCAACTGATCAAATCATTGGTCTTTCTACTTCTGGAGTTATGACCAGACACAAATCTAAGAGTTTTACAACACCTCACAATGCTTTACTTAGCTTTGTGTATAAGCAAAACAGGCTAAATCATAAGTACCATCAAACCTGCCTATTTACTTATTTCATTTCTCAAGAGGAACCCAAGAATATTGCTCAAGCATTGACTAAAGAAAGCTGGGTTGAAGCTATGCAGGAAGAACTTTTTCAATTTAAACTTCAAGAAGTTTGGGTTTTATGTGATCTTCCAGATGGGAAGAGAGTTATTGGAACTAGATGGGTTTTCAGAGTGAAAAGAGATGAAAGAGGCAATGTTATCAAGAACAAGGCAAGATTAGTAGCTCAAGGTTACAGACAGGAAGAAGGAGTAGATTATGATGAAGTATTTGATCCTGTATCAAGGATTGAGGCTATTAGAATATTTCTTGCTTTTGCTTCATATATGGGTTTTCAGGTTTACCAGATGGATGTCAAGAGTGCCTTTCTCTATGGCACTATAACATAAGAGGTGTATGTTAAACAACCTCCAGGTTTTGAAGATCCTAAGCACCCTAACAAAGTCTACAAGGTGGTTAAGGCTCTTTATGGCCTTCATCAGGCACCTAGAGCTTGGTATGAGAGGCTCTCCACATTCTTATTAAAACATGGTTACAGAAGGGGGGCTATAGACAAGACTTTGTTTATCAAGAGAGACAAGAAGGATATCATGTTAGTTCAAGTGTATGTTGATGATATTATCTTTGGAGCTACCAAACAATCTATGGTGAAGGAGTTTGAGCAGCTGATGCAGAAAGAATTTCAAATGAGATCAATGGGTGAGTTAACTTTCTTTTTGGGACTTCAAGTTAAGCAGTCAAAGGAAGGTATTTTTATCAGTCAAGAAAAGTATGTATCTGACATACTTAAGAAGTTCAGTTTTGATGCTATGAATCCAGTAACTACACCTATTAAATCAATCAACTCATTGGGCAAAGATGAAGATGGACAACCTGTTGAAGTCAAGTTATACAGATCAATGATTGGCTGTCTAATGTATCTTACTGCATCAAGGCCCGATATCATGTTTGCGGGTGTTTATGTGCAAGATATCAAGTCTCACCAAAGGTCTCTCATATGAATGCAGAGAAAGAGGATTTTAGTTATTTGAAACAACAACCCAAATTGGGGTTGTGGTATCCTAAGGAGTCACCTTTTCACTTGGAAGCTTTTTCAGATAGTGATTATGCAGGTGATAACTATGATAGAAGATCAACAACTGGAGGATGCCAATATCTTGGAAGAAGATTAGTCTCCTGGCAATGCAAGAAGCAGACAATTGCAGCAACATCATCTACTGAATAGTAACTTACAACGATCTTCACAATTGATCCCTAGCTGAGGGTCAAGTTCTCACCAATTATGCTTTGACTAGAGAATTGACACGGTTGAAGAAAAGCTTTGAAGAGCAAGCTAAAGAGTTTAGGAATTTTAAAACTCAAGTATCGAAGGTTAAGGAATTATGTAACGCCTTTTGTTAAACGTTATCGGTTATGGGTTAAGGAAGAAAACAAGCGTAGAAGGCAGTTTACAAAGGCTTCTAAAACCAAGAAGGTTCATAAACCATCTTCTGTCAATTTGGGGAGGAATTTAGAAGAAAAGAAGTTGAAAGAAGATGTTGTTAAGGAGAAAGAATCTAAAGGTACTAAAGAGCAAATTATTATTGAAAGTACTGAAGAAGAAAGGACTGAAGATCAAGGTACTGAACACCAAAGTACTGCTTTTGATCAAGGTACTGAACAACAAAGTACTGCTGTTCATGGAACCTTCAGACAAGAAGCTATTACTCCAAGAATATTAGATTTTGAAGATGAAGCTGGTCCTTCAACAACTGCTATACCAAAAGAACCTGCAAGAACTGCAAGTGATGATGAGCTTGTAGCAACCATACTGCATGATTTATCAAAGCCAAGGGCTGTTACTATTTCTGAAGTTGCAGAGGAACAAACAAGAACTTCTCAACCTACAGTAGATCCTAAGGATAAAGGAAAGGGTATTCTGGTATATCATAAGAAGAAAAAGCTAACTTTGGCAGATCTTAGAGCAATTGAAGTTGCTAGGAATGAAGAAGTGCTAAAAGGTCCAAGAAGAGCTTAATGATGAAGTAGTGGCCGGGTTACTAATGAAGTGGCAATGAATGAAGAGGTAGCTAGAAAGTTACAAGAAGATTTAATGCTGAACAGGATCTTTGAACCATTACAGTCACCTACACCTGTTTCTTTTATGTCTAGAAGACCAAATCTTGCTAAAGAAAGGAATGCCATGATGGCTTATTTGAAAGCTAGAGGGTATAAGGGATTGCAGAAGCTGAATTATATTGATATGAAAAGACTATATGATGCTGAGAGAGAAGCTTATAAGAAGGATGTTGCAAGAATCAAAGATTATAAAGATGAAGCTACTTGGACTGAAGCTGAAAGAAAGAAAAGTTTGAAAAGAAAAAGAAAAACTGAAGATATACAGCTTTCAAAGAAAGGAAAAGTTGAGTTATTGTCTGAAACTAGGGATGAACTAAGAAATTATCTCAGAGTAGTAGACTTTGAATATTCTAAAGAAGATGCTGATATGAAGATGAACAGATCTCAAATTACTACTTTTGAAGTTGTGGAATCTAAAGAAGGAAGCTATATGATGTTTCATAGAGATGATGAAAGCTTCAAGGTGTTTAATAGGCTATGGGATGTACTGCATGCAATTGACAGAGTGGACTTATTTCATCTATATCATGTGGTGCGAGACTACTTTGAACATCATCCATTAGAAGGAATTGGTTTAGTTTTACTTGGAGATCTTACCACAGCATGGGAAACTGAAGAACAGAACAATGATGAAATTTGGATGAATCAAGAGCAATGGGAAATTGTTTGTTGGAGCTTCTTTGAAGAATCTGGAGTACATGTTCTAGAGCTGGAAAATGGGACAATGATTCACATGTTTGCAGATAGAAGATATCCTCTCACTGTTGATCTTATGAGAAGGATGCTAGAGCATGGAATGGAAGTAGAAGAAGAGAATGATACTGCTCTCATGGTCATAAATTTGTTTATTAACTGGACTACTATTGCTGAGGATGATCAATAACTGGTATGAATTTTATTTGAATAAATACTTTTTGATATATCAGTACTTTTATTCAAAGTACTGCTAATCAGACAGTACTTTCATCAAAGTACTGTTTGCAAAAATAAACCAGTTAAATGATTTTTAGAAGAAACCTTTTGCTAAGTAATAAATATTTTGAAACAAAGGTTGAATAAATGGTTTTTGAGATGGTAACATCAATAGGTTATCAATCCACCATGGTTACAAAAGGATTGGCTAATCCATGAGCAAACGGCTCTGGTAAAGATATCTCAAATCCTTTTATGGTTGACAACTTGCCAATAAGTTGTATGGTAATCAACTCACCATATCGGTTAATGTGAAGAGTTGGCTAGCCCACAAGAAAATGGCTTGTGGTAAAGGCTGGGGAAAAACCATTATTGGTAATTAGTTCACCATTAGATAAAATAACAAAAACTAGTCCAGAAGGGTATAGCTTTTGGTAAATACAAATCAAATCTGTTGATAGCTGGTGATTTGCTAAAAATCATATGGTTATCAATGTACCATGGTCTTACACACCAAAACATTCGGCTACTCCAGAGTTAATGGCTTTGGTAAAGAGATTAAAATCCATTAATTTTCAATGATTCACCTCTCACAGGAGTTAACACACCTGGAAGTGATGAGAATAGTATGCAACTTAAACTGAATTAATGTACAAACTGTCATATGTTGCTGTGTTGCTGAAAAGATGGAGCTTGCTGGATGATGCTGTTAAAAACTAAAGATACTTTGATAAAGTGCAGAAGCTACAATCCAAAGACAAAGACAATCATTCCTTGAAGCTGGAAAAGTGAAAGGTTAATCTACAAAGGAACTTGAAGTCAAACGAGTAGAATTCAAGTTAGGGGATGATTGTTGGGATATGAAAGTGCTGAACAGTTAAAGTACTGCAGGTTTACAAAGTACTGCAAAATGGCAAAGAACTGGAGAAAGTCAAAGAGTCAAAGTACTGCTAAAGATAAAGTCAAAGTACTGCACATGAAGGTCAAAGTATTGCAAGAGTTAAAGAACTGTTTAATCGTTTATAGAAAGTCTTGTAATCCTAGAATGGATTACTTGTCGTACAAGGATACAATTGTAAACTGACTAGGGTTATCCTTGAGCCTATAAAAGGACCCCTAGATTGGCATTAGAGGTACGAGTTCATAAGTCTTAGAGTTAACGATTATAAAGTTGTTTAGAGTTTAGAGAGTTCGATATTATTAGAGTTGTTAAAGTATCTGCATAACAAGCAGATTTAGAGTTATTAATAAAGTTGTTCTTCTTAGATTTATTGAGTAAATTCCGCGTACTTAATAAAGATTACTCAGTGTTTCATTGTTAATAACTTAGGATTTATCCGAGGTTATTAAACCTTAAACAAGCTAGTTAAGTTAGTTTGGTTAGAGTACATCGATCCAACAAAGAGAGGTAGAATATACAACTGCTGTGAATGAAGCATACCAAAAGGAGTTGGAAAAACTTCAAAAGAAAAATGAAAATGTCAATTTAACTTTAGACACATGTTATCATCAGTCTAAGTCAATTGATAAAATTTGGGATGCTCAAATATATAGGAAAGCTAAGTCAGGTATGGGTTATAATACTGTGCCGCCACTACTAAGAGGTGTTCCATCACCTCCAGGTATAGATTTAGCTCATACAGGCTTAGAAGAATTTAAGGATCTTGAACGTGAATATGGTCCTTTAAAGGACACAATGGTGAAAAGTGAGGTAGAGATTAAGCATGATAATGATGTTTTTGAGAGTGCTAGTGACTCATCTGTTGTTGATGAGAATGTTAAAAAGAATGTAGAGACTTCTATCCCAAAAGTTGTTAATACTGTTATAGAGGAACCTAGGAAACAAGCTAATAAACCTAGACCAACTGTTAAGTATGCTGAGATGTATAGGAACAAGCCTACAGCTCCTAGGGGTAACCAGAGGAGTTGGAATCATGTTAAATCTTAACAAATAGGTAGTGATTTTGTGATGAACAATAAGGCATGCTATATATGTGGTAGTTTTGATCATTTACATGCTTATTGTGATTATCATGTTGGGAGAAGGGAAGTCCATGGGAATAAAAGGGTGGAGTCAAACAGGTTTCAAAATAATGTTTACCCTAATTCTCATTGCAAAATGGTCCCAAGAGCAGTTCAACTAAGAAGTGGCCTCAAAACTTTTGCCATTGCTAACACTGTTAACACTGCTCACCCTAAGTCACCTGTTAAAAGTGCAAAGTCCAAAACAACATTTGCAAAATCTGCACAAACAGGAAAAGGAACTTTTAATGTTAAAAAGGTTCATTATAACCAACAGTGGGTACCTAAAAACAAATCAGCAGTTTCCACTGCTCATACAAAAGTTACCACTGCAAGGGTTGTAAATAAGAAAAGGGGGGACATGGGAAATGTTGTAAAGGCCTCAGCACGTTGGGAATGGAAACCTAAAGGAAATACCTCTACAACCAATCCCAATGGTGTATCAATGACTTTTGATAGATATAACTATATTGATACACGAGGCAGATCCAAGTCAATCATGGCTTGGGTCCCCAAAACAAACTAACTCTTTACTCTTGTGTGCAGGAACATCCAAGGTCAAAAAGATTAGATCAAGGATATACAGATAGTGGGTGTTCAAGGCACATGACTGGCAACAAGTCCTATCTTTCAGATTTTGAGCAATATGATGGACAGGATGTCAGTTTTGGTAATAAAGTTAATGGAACAATATGTATGATGCAGGAATACTAAAGATAAAGGAAAACATGGATCATTATTATTATTTCACAAAACTGCACACAGAGTGCAGTAGATACATCCATGGAATTCAAATTACAAGCATCAGTACATCAACTGAAAACAACTACCAACAACCTACCCCTGACACAAGCTTCATAACCCATCCCCAACCTAACCACCATCTACCATCTATGGTTTCTTCGGGAAGCCCCACTTTGGCATCACCTTAGGAGCTCCACGCATGTCAATCCACTCATACACTCTAGGGCATGCTAATCCCCTCACCACTTCTCTGATTGGTGGAGTACTGTTGCTGCTCTTAAGGCTCTTGCACATGGTGCTTGAAGCTCTTCATTAGGGAGTATTGTTGCAAGGGGAGGCACATTCAAGGCTTTTGTGGAAGTCTCATCATCTGTGTCCTCATAGGGAGAAATATATGAACTTATTGAACTATCTCCCTTGGTCAAAGCATCTTGAGGTACTGGTTGCATATTTGATGGACCAGCAAATGATGGGGTGATAATCATAGTCATATGAGATCTTTTTCTGGATGACACTTCTTCAAACTCTTTTTTCTCTACTCTTCTTGGGTTGTTCAACACAAAATCATCCCATACACTGTCAGAAAATGAATTGTCTGAGGAAAGATTAATTGGGTTTGAACTGCTCATGGTAATTTTTGGAAATGCTGTTATTGACAGATTTTAGGAGTGAGAAGTGTTGGTTGTGGGTGCTTGGTTCTTTAATACAAGTTTAAGTTGGATTCAGTAAGTTAATGAGGGGAAGGTGTAAGTGGTTGAGAAGTTAATGGAGTCCTGTGGCATGAGTTGACCTAATTGACTATAGCCACTGCTATGTTCATTCCTTGATATAAACTAACCATTGCTAACCTCAACAGTGATTTCAGTGTTTGGCGTATATTTGTGATTTGCAGATATGAAGGATTCTTTGTTTACATTGAAGTGGTTACTCTTTGGTGTTTGTCTTTTTAGTTATCCACTAACTTTTATGCAAGAATTATTTTTAACAGTGGGAACTACATTGCAAACAGTGAGAACAGGCTTGCTCTTACAGTGGAAAAAGGAAAACAAAGAAACTTCATTGATAAAATAGGATTCATTACAACCAAAGTAAAAGTACTTCTAATTATCATCAAAACACAAAAGACTGTAACCTAGCACATCCTACACCCTACACCAGCTACTCCATTGGCTTCTTGCCTTTGCCCACATAGTCATGCTTGTTTTTCTGTGCTCTCTTCCTTTTGTTCTCAAAGGTGGATTGCATTCTTGGACAAGGAAGACCAAGAACTTGTGGAGGAGGTTTTGGTAGCATTGCAGGCTTCGTTGGTATGGATATTTGCTTCATATTGGAGATAGCTATTTCCAGTGCTTTTGTAAGAGCTTTTGGCAATTCTTTGGCCATGGAATAGGTCTCATCCTTCGTCTCATCATCATCTGATGAGCTGGAATAAAACTCAAGAGATGGTGCAGGTTTTGCAGCAGGTACACGCTTGGCGTGACCTCCTTAGTATACTTCTTGGATGAAGTGCTTCCACCCAAGGTGGGAAGTATCCACCCCATCCCGATGCCTCTGAGGAAGTCTCTGACTCGATCACATATTCTTCTTCTGAATCAGAGGAGATGTCAATGGTGTTGGAAGGATTGCTCA
>OU343224.1:131341102-131442946 GCA_910596185.1 Chrysanthemum makinoi | reverse complement strand
AGGAACCTGTTGGGAATAATCCGTTACCACGGATAGTTGTGGTTTACACTGCTTGGATTAACACTAGCAGTGGAAACGTATTCCCACTGCAAGTTCTTCATTACCACTGTTATCAGTTTATGATAAGGTTAAACGCGTCTAGATAAGTATAGAATAGATCCTGTGTATATTCTATTATGTTAGCTTTATACTTATCTTGTAAAGGACTCCTTGTTGTATAAAAGGAGATCCTAGGTCATTGTCTTAGGTACGTATAATATTACAATACCTATGAAAGCTTCAAGGTGTAACCCTAGTGATAAGTTAAGATCACTCGTATTATTCATTAATAATATTGGAGCTTGAGTTTTGTGTTAACTTGTGTTTATTCTCATACATCATATAATTCGTCTTCTAAGTATTACTTAAGTAAATTCCGCTTGCTTGATAATATCATACAAAATATCATTGACACAAGGAGAGTGTCCTAGATCCATCAACTGGTATCAGAGCGAAGGTTCTGATATTTTGTTTTAGAAGATCCAAGGAATTAGCTTGACTCACTCACTCAATTCAATGGAGATGGAAAACAACCAATCAAACTCTTCTTCTACACCAAGACTCCCTAAGCTTAAGCTTAATGAGTTTGAGATGTGGAGGATGCTGATTGAGCAATACTTCCTCGTACAGGACTATGCTCTATGGGAGATCATTCAACTTGGTGATTCTTTCAAGTCTGTGACCACTACTTCCAAAGTTGGTGACACAGATGTTGTGAAAGTTTACGTGCTGAATCAAATCTTTGAAAAAGCTCAAAAGTAGAATGATCTTAAAGCTAGAAGTCTGTTGCTGATGACTCTTCCTAGAGACTAGATTATTTCATTCAGCAAGTTCAAGACTGCTAAAGAACTGTTTGAAGAGATTTGCTCAGTGTTTGGTGGTAATGATGCTACAAAGAAGACTTAAAAGACATTGTTAAAGCAAAGTTATGAAAACTTCTCTGCTTCAAGCAATGACTCTCTTGATAGCATTTTCACCAAACTTTAGAAGATTGTTACACAACTGACTGTGTTTGGCATTGAGGTAGAAAAGGAAGACCTCAATTTGAAGTTTCTAAGAAGTTTGCCTTCAGAGTTTCAAACCAATGTTACTGTTGGGAAAACAAAACATACATAGAAACAATGAAGCTCAATGATCTTTACAACAACTTCAAACTTATTGAGCAAAGGTTGAAGAAGGCAGGGAAACTTGGTACAAGCTCTAGTAGCTTGGCATTGTTGTCAAATTCATTGGCAGTGATGATTCGAAGATGAAAGTGATGATGATATTGCCACTGTAGGTTCTAAAGTTTCCACTGGCAATGTGAATATTGCCACTGCAGGATCAAAGAAGAAGGTTGCTAGTATTGGAGATCCTACCTTTTATGCTTTTATCTCCACACAAGTTGATGGCTCTTTCTTAACTCATGAAGACATAGAGCAAATCGATGAAGATGACTTGGAGGAGATGGATATAAAATGGCAGATAGCTCTTCTTAGCATGAGGGCTAAGAAATTCTACAAGAAGACTGGCAAGCCTATCCACATTAATGGTGATGATACTGCAGGCTTTGATAAGAAGAAAGTGGAGTGCTTTAAGTGCCACAAGTTTGGACATTTTGCTAGAGAATGTAAAAGACCAAAGACCAAGGACAACAGATCTACATGGTACAAGCAAAAGAAGGGACCAACCGTGGAAGAACCAAAGGCAATGTTGGCTATTGATGGTGTGAGCTATGATTGGAGTTTCATGGTTGATGATCTTGAAGAAGAACACTCAGATGCTGCTCTTGTTTCTGCTGAAGTTGCTCTTATGGCTTTCTCTGACTCTGAGGTACAAAACTCTGAATGTTGCTCTAAAACATGTAGGGCTGCTAGAGAAGTTGAAAGACTTAATGATTTGTATTCTAATGAAAGACAAGAGTTATACACTGCTAATTATACTGTGTCTAATCTTAGGAGAGCCATGGCAGTTTTAGAAAAACAAATAGAGCACTTTCAAGAAAATGAATCAAAATATAGTGATGATATGATTCTTCATAGAAGAGAGTTAGATCATACAAAAGCTATGAATGATGCATACCAAATAGAGCTTGAAAAGCTTCAAAAGAAAACTGAAAATGTCAATTTAACTTTAGACACATGTTATCATCAGTCTAAGTCAATTGATAAAATTTGGAATGCTCAAGTATTTAATAAAGCTAAGTCTGGTATGGGTTATAATACAGTTACACCACCACTAAGAGGTGTTCCAGCACCTCCAGGTATAGATTTAGCTCATACAGGTTTAGAAGACTTTAAGGAACTTGTAAGAGAATATGGTCCTTTAAAGGACACAGTGGTGAAGAGTGAGGAAGAGAGTAAGCTTGATAATGATGTTTTTGAGAGTGCTAGTGACTCATCAGTTGTTGATGAGAATGTTAAAAATAATGTAGAGACTACTATCCCAAAAGTTGTTAATACTGTTACAGAGGAACCTAGGAAACCGGTTAATAAACCTAGACCAACTGTAAGGTATGCTGAGATGTATAGGAACAAGCCTACAGATCCTAGGGGTAACCAGAGGAGTTGGAATCATGTTAAATCTCAACAACTAGGTAGTGATTTTGTTATGAACAATAAGGCATGCTATATCTGTGGTAGTTTTGATCATTTACATGCTTATTGTGACTATCATGTTGGGAGAAGGGAAGTCTATGGGTATAAAAGGGTGGAGACTAACAGGTATCAACATAATGTACACCCTAATTCTCATTGCAAAATGGTCCCAAGAGCAGTTCAACTTAGAAGTGGCCTCAAAACGTTTACCACTGCAAAAACTGTTAACACTGCTCACCCTAAGTCACCTGTTAAAAGTGCAGACACCAAAACAAGTTTTACAAAATTTGCACAAACAAGAAAAAGAACCTTTCAAGCTAAAAAGGTTAATAAAAACCAACTGTGGGTACCTAAAAGAAACCGCGGTCACCTGCTCATTCAAAAGTTACCACTTGCAAGGGTTTTAAATAAGAAAAGGGGGACATGGGCAATCTTTGTGAAGGCCTCATTGCGTTAGGAATGGAAACCAAAAGGAAATACCTCTACAACCAATCCCAATGGTGTATCAATGACCTTTGATAGATTTAATTATATTGATACACGAGGCAGATCCAAGTCAATCATGGCTTGGGTCCCCAAAAGAAACTAACTCTTTACTCTTATGTGCAGGAACATCCAAGGTCAAAAGGTCGGATCAAGGATATACAGATAGTGGGTGTTCAAGGCACATGACCGGCAACAAGTCCTATCTTTCTGATTTTGAGCATTATGATGGACAGTATGTCAGTTTTGATAATGAAGTTAGTAGAACAAGATGTGTGATGCAGGAACACTCCAGAGGTCTCATCATCTGTAACATATGGAGACACATAGGAGCTGATCTCTGAGCTATCTTCTTTGATTGTTGCATCCTGAGGCTCTGGTTGTAGGGATGAAGGTCCAGCAGAAAAAGGATTTGAAATAGCAAGTGAATGCTTTCTCTTCCTGGATACAACCTTCTCATACTCCTCTTTTTCAACTCTCCCAGTTTCAATACAAAATCATCCCAGAAACTATCAGATGAACTGCTAGAAGAAAGATTGATTGGACTAGATTGACTCATGGTGTTCTTTGAAGTAATGATCTTTGATGGTGAAAGTTTTGGAGTATGTGATTTGAGTGGTTTGTGTTGAATGATTTGTTTAATATATATTAAGTTGGATTTAAGAAGTTAATGAGGGGAAGGTGCAAGTAGTTGAGGAGTAAATTGGAGTCCTGTATTCTTGGAAAATGTATCAATGCTTAAGTGTTGACTTTATTGAGTATAGCCTCTGCTATGCTTAATTCTTTCAATATATTAACTGTTTCCAATGCAATAGTGATTCCAGTGTTTGGTTTATGTTAGTGAATTGCAGTTTGAAGGATTCTTTGTTCACATTGAATGGTTACTTGTTGATAAATCGATGCTCAAGGTTGTTTAGATAATATCTATTCTGCTGACATTATGTTACAGTGGGGAACTATATTGCAACCAGTGGTAACGTGCTTTCAGTGGAAAAAGGAAAAACAAAGGAACTTCATTACTAACACATAATTCATTACAACCAAAAGTACTCCTAGTCTAAAACAAAAGCTGAAACCTAGCACATCCTATAACTATCTTGACTATTCCATTGGCCTCTTGCCCTTGCCCACATAGTCATGTTTATTCTTCTGGGCTCTCTTTCTCTTGTTCTCAAAAGTGGATTGCATTCTTGGACATGGAAGCCCAAGAATTTGTGGAGGAGGTCTTGGTAGCATTGCAGGCCTTGTTGGAATGGATATCTGCTTCATATTGAAGATAGCTGTTTCCAGTGCTATTGAAAGAGCTTTTGCCAACTCTTTAGCCATGGAATAGGTTTCATCATTTGAATCATCATCATCTGATGAATCGGAGTAGAACTCAAGAGATTTTGCAGGCTTAGCTGCAGGCTTTCGCTTAGCAGTCTCTTTGGTATATCTTTTGGATGAAGAGCCACCCACGGTGGAAAGTATCCAAACCATCCTAATGCTTCGGCGATGATTACTGATTCAACTACATACTCTTCTTCGAGTCGAAGAGATGTTGATAGTGTTGGAGGGATTGCTCATGCTTATGGTTTTGGGGATATTGTGTTTGAATGAAAATTGATGAAGTTTATCTTAAGCCAAGCCTCCTTATATAGAAAAAGTCGGTTGAAGGGTTATTTAATGAAGATATTTACTTTTTCCTATTTTGGTAGGTTAAGGAGTAAATATAGATATTATTGAGTTGACTTTGGAAGATATTTTGCTTGTGTAATGGTTTGGTTAAAGGTAACTTTGGTTAATATCAAGTTGGTTATTCTCATCTTTTACTAATATGTATATCAAGTTTTGATGAGGAGTTGGAGTTAAAAGGTGTATATCTGAGATATACAACAAATGGTTATTGATTCACCATGTCTAATACACATAAGAATCAACTAGTCAAGAGCAAACGGCTACTGGTAAAGACTTGACAAATCCGTTTATGGTTGATAGTTTACCAAAACTATATGGTTATCAACTCACCATATTCTTTATGATTAAGAGTTGGCTAGTCCATAGCAAAGGGCTCATGGTAAATACATATCAAATCCGTTGATAGCGGATAGTTTGCTAAAAACTATAATGGGAGCAATATTGTTTTCTAATGGTTTTATTTTCCACTGCTCTTTGAGATTTTTGTGAAAAATTACCACTGCTAGTTCACAGTTTCCACTGACAGTGTTATTTTACCACTTTGTTGTTCTAGCATTACAACTGATTATGTCAGTAGTTTATTTTTTACTAGCCGTTGAAAGTAACCACTGATAGTTATATATATAGGGTTAAAATTTTAAGTAAATTATCTTCTTTCTATATTATAACTACTTTCTAAAGATAATTTTACTTGCACATCAATTCTAAACCCTAACCCTATATATCTTTTTCTCTCAATTGGCTAGTCATTACTTCAATTCTTACTGACATAATAATATTTTTCATCAAAAGTTTCTATGGCATCTTTGAAATTTGTAGATGAGCACAACCTAGTGGCCTACCTACAAAAGTCTAACGAGAAGAGTGGCCCTGTTTTTCATCAGATTGTGGACTTTCTTCATACCACTCATATAAGGTATGCATTGCTTTTAAAACCCACAATCTATATCTCTCAAATCAAACAGTTTTGGACTTACGCTCATCCATAACACTTGAGATTGGAGATACACATGAACCAATGGATGCTCTAAGAGCCATTGTAGATGGGGTAACTATTGATGTTACTGAGGCATCCCTGAGGAGAGTACTTCACTTGGATGATCTCAATGGTATCATCACATTACCTATGTCTGAAATTCATGATACTTTATCATCCATGGGGTATGATATCACCGACAAAAGGCTACTTTAAAAAGAGTGGTTTTTGTCCTCAATGGAGATTTTTGATTCATACTTTGTTACATTGCCTTAGTCCTAAGAAAACATCTTATGAGCAATTTAGTTCAACCATGGCTTATCCTTTGGTTTGTCTAGTCACTGATAAGATTTTCAACTGGTCCAACTATATTTTTACAAGTATGAAAGGCAATGTACAGAGTAAAACCAAAATTTTAATGTATCCAAGGTTTGTGCAAGCTGTGCTAAATGAATTTCAACTGCAACCTCATACTACTGTTTATCAAATCAGTTGCCTAAAGCCTAAAGTTTTTCAAAATTTGAATAAAGATGGCAATATGATTTTTACACCTCTCCTACCCCAAATGCTTGCTAAAATTTCATCTGAACAAAACACACCCATAATTAATGTTCCCAACATTGATTATACCCCCCCCCTAGTTTCAAGAACATATGAGAGAAGGTCTAAACAGACAACTCCTCTCATGACAACACAGCAAGTTTCTGAACCTTATGGTCTAGGAACAAGCAGTGGTGGTTCTAGACTTCCACCTAGTCCTACTATGGAGGAATCTGGACCTTTGCCCCATGATTCACCTCTCCCAACAGGTAACACAGTTGGAAGTGCTGAGGGCGGTGGAAACCTATTGGAATTGATGGTTTTGTGTACCAAATTAGCAAAGCAGGTTGAGTCTCTACAAAAGGACTTGGTTACTGTCAAGAAGCAGCATGCCAAGGATGTTCAACTATTAAAGACAGAGATTCAGACTTTAAAGGAAGAGATGCAGAGGTTGAAAAAGCACAAGCAGACTGCAAAGATGGTGATTTCATCTTCATCCTCACCTTCTGAAGGTGATTCAGCTGATCATTATTTGGGAAATTCTTCCAAACAGGGGAGGAAAACAGGTTCTGACACTGAGGGAAGGACAATTGATTTTGAAGATGAAGGAGATACAAGTAAAGGAGCAAAGGAAGCTGAAACTCATGGAGAGCAACTTGAAGATCAAGAGATTTTCCAAACTGCAACTGATTTTACCACTGATTTTATTTCCACTGCAGAGCCAAATATTGCCACTGCAAGTGAAGAATTTGATAAATTGAAGACATACAAGGGTAAAGCAGTTATGGAAGATGTACAGAAACCTGAAAGTAAGATTTCAAAGAAAAGACAAGTTCAGATTGATCTTGATAGAGAACTTGCTAAGAAGATAGCAGAAGATCAAATTGCTGAGAAGAAAAGATTGAAAGAAATAGAAGTTGCAAGCTTTTTGGAAGCTAAAAGATTGGATAGAATGGAAGATACTGAAGATTCAATTTCCACTGTTCAACCTACAATTTTGAAAGAGAAAGATCCAGAATTAGTTATGTTCCTACTGAAGAAGATATTCAGTTTCTGGTGGCTAATAATCCAGAAATCAAGAAAAAGGCAATTGACCTTGTTGCTGATGCATCCTTATCTGAGGAACAAATAACTGCTTAGTTAAAGGATTTTATTCAAATGAAGAACAATCAAGCACTTGAAGATGTGATTAATTCAGTCAAAAAGGTTCAGAAGAAACCAAGACAACCAACCAAGGCACAAATACTTGCATATATGAAGACTTATTGTTGTCATGTTGGTAACTGGAAAAAGCATCAATTTAAAGGAATGTCTGATGATCAAGTTGAAAAGGCTTACTACAGAACTGTAAAACAAGATAAATCTTTTATTCCAATGGGTTTTGAAGAAGAAGAAAGAAGGATTCCTAGATTGAAGAGAAAGTCCAAAGTAAGTGATTCTCAAACTGTTAAGAAGACTAAGGTTGATGAAGATCATACAAAGTCTACTGAGAAGGAGATTCCTACTGAGAAGTTCACTGAAGAACAAATGACTGGAATGATTGTGATTGAAGACAGAGATTTTTATCCGGAACCACTGCAAATTCGACATCCTATTATTGATTGGGAAGTTTACACTGCTAGCAATTTTGCTCCAACATGGAAGATCACAAATTTGGGAGGTGAAACTTCATCATTCATGACATTTGAAGATCTTATTAAAGCTTTTGATAGAGATGACCTTAATACACTATGGAAATTAGTTCAAGAAAGGTTTAATGCTCAAAATCTGAAAGATACAAAGGAGATGCAGTTCTGGGTAAATCTTAGAAGGCTTTTTGAACCAAATGATGATGATGACGTACTACTGGAAAACCTTATTCACATGTTTTGGTACTAAATGGTTTTATTATGATTCATGTGAAGTTCATCATGTCTCTACAGCTAATGGAGAAGACTTTTTCATGCTTGCTGAGAAAGAATATCCACTCAGAGCTGGAGCTCTTACAGTAATGTTAAGCTTACACATAAGAGTCAATGAAGACAATGAGAAGGTCAGAGCATTGTTACAAAGGCTTCAAGATCAATGTTCAAGAGCTATACAAAAGTTAAGAGAAAAGAAGTGAAGTGTTTGATTGAATTCCCCAAATCCTTGAAGTTAATGCATATTGAAGAAACTTATTGATTTGCAGAGAAATCATAAGCTTAGGGGAGGATTGTTGGGAATAATCCGTTACCATGGATAGTTGTGATTTACACTGCTTGGATTAACACTAGCAGTGGAAACGTATTCCCACTGCAAGTTCTTCATTACCACTGTTATCAGTTTATGATAAGGTTAAACGCGTTGATTGGCTCTAAACCGTCAAGTTTAATCACTCAAGCCTGCCACTTGTGAATGGCAAACCGTAACAAACTTAAAACAGCTCAGAAGCAAATGCAATTTAGATCAGGAGAATACAGTGGATTCCCGGGTCGTTAAGTCCCACGGAGGATGACTGGTGTTTAACACAATCAGATGTCGAATAACCACTAAGGATAGTGATCAGTAAGGGTTTTGAGTTATTTTATAAATTACAGGGGCTTAAATGCAAATTAAAGGAAATTAAAAAGATAAACTATCTTAAATAAACGCTATCACTAATTTTAAACTAATTTTTTTTGATTTTATGTTTTTATAAAACTTGAATTAAAAACTACGCGACGTACACAAGAAAATGTAAAACTGAAGCAGTATTAATCCTAAAAATATGAAAATGATATTTTTACAAACCTAATGATAAAATAAAATTTTAAGAAAAAGAAAATTATTTTTATAACTATTTATCTAATTATTATTAATTAAAAACTAATTTTAACTATTTAATAATAACCTAAATTACAAGAAAATAGGAAATAAAGCTAGAAAAATAAAATTATGACTTGGAAAAATCTAAAATAACAAAAGAGAATTTTCAAAACTATTTTTATATTTTTCTGATTATTTTTTTTATTTTTTATGAATTTTAAACTATTAAAAACTAATTAAATTACTAAAAATTACAAATTAAACTATGAAAAATCTGGAAAATTACTTTTTTTACTTTTTATATTTATCTAAACTTAAGAAAAATGAAAAATTATTTTTTTGAACTTTTTCTTAATTAATTGTATTAAAAGCTAATTAAATAATCCTAAAAACTGTTTTAAATTAAGAAAAATAGCAAATAGTGTTGGAAAATTATGAAAATTTCAGGAAAAGTCTAATTTAACATACTGGATCTAGGAAAAATATAAAAACAGGGTGTTGTGTGTAGGAAAATGCAACTTCTATTGTAAGTGCTTATAAATAAGCACTTTGAATAAGCCAAATGATCACAACAAGTTACCAAACTGAAACAGAAGCAATAATATACTAAAACTACTAAAATGCAACAAGTTACAACTGGCTTAAACCACTGGAATGCAAGCTGCTTATGATTTGATGGTTTGAGCTAAATTGCAAAAACAGATTTTGGACACTGCTTTGTGGCTTAAGAATAAGCACTCAGACAAGTCCAAACTTAAAACCAAAAGTATGAATCTAAAGTAGACCTGGCTATGTGCTTGTAAACCAAAAATTAGACCAAGAGAAGCTCTGTGGAGCTTTTGACAAGCTCTGCAAGAGCTTGAGAAAACTCAGTATACACTGAGTGCTATGAACAGGGCATATAAGCCTTTTTGACAAGCTCTTTTGAGACTTGAGAAAAATTTCTAAAAATTAATAAAAATCCTAATAAGAAACTAGACTTGGAGAAGTTATTAATCCCAAAGTTTTACTTGATTTGAACCAAGAATGAGTCCAAGAAAAATCACTCCAGTTTGGCTCAAAACATGTTTTTCAAGTTTTGACTTTTGAAGGCAGTTGTGCAAAGTTGACTTATTTGAACTTTGAGACCAATTTGTGAGATTATATTGATGTTATATGATGAAGTGTTACTACTGCAAGTAATGCCTATGAGTTATAAACACAAATCAAGATTTTGATTTGCCAAAATCACAACAGTTAAAGAGTTAAAGACAGATGAGATGGATTTTGACTTTGAGTGTTTTGCAGGCACAAAATGAGACAGATATGATTGCAAATAGACTTAATCAAGCATGAACCAACAGATAACTACTACTGACTAAACCTCTAACACAGATTACCCAACTAACCAAACACCCTTTTAATAACTGTTTTGCAATTTTAAACTAAGCAAGTTGCTGATTTAACACAAACCAAAACTTAAACTGAATCTAACATCCTAGTTATCATTAATTAAACTTGTTTAAACTGTTTGGTGACCACAAATTCAAACACAAACCCAAACTGCAAACTGAGCAAAAATTGGAAATAAGAAACAGACTTACAAGGGTCCAAGCTTATGTTGCAGCTTAAACCAAACCAAGTACCTACTATTCTATATCAAATCCAACCCAAACACTGCTCTGCAACAACCCATTCCATTTCCAACCTGCTTGAACCAAAACTCCTCCAAGTTTGACTTTTGTTGACCTTTTACCAAAGTTGTTTAAAAATGAATTCCAAGCTTATCAAAAAGCTATAGTAGCTTAAGTAAGCTTTTCTGAACTTAAAAGTAAGCTATTGGAAGCTTGAATTCAAGAACTTGAATCTAACATTTGAAACAAAAACTGCAAACTTGAAATATAAATGAACCATTGAATTAAGACTTGAAATTGAGTTACAATGATCAAATGTATTAGTCTTAGTACAAATAAGCTTAAGATTACAGATTTTAAAAACTAATTAAGACATTTAAAGAAAATCGACATACAAGAATTTTAAAAACTAAGTACTTGTCTTCTCTTTGCTTCTTTGCCTCTTTTATGCATTAGAAATCCTCCACGTGTCCTTCTGAGAGTATCCCACCTCTTTGCTTGACCAATGGGTGAGTTTTGAGTGTTTTGGCCATTTTATCAATTTGGCGGGAAAGCTGGATTTGACTTGTAGCTCTGTATTTTATCAACTAGGGGGGGTGGCATTTATTGTAGTGGGTTGTGATGATGAGGGGTGGAGGGAAAGGTGAGTTGATGGGAGAGTGAGAGTTGCAGGCAACTCAAGTGGGGAAGACAGGTGGGAGGGATAAACAGTACAGGTGGAGGGAAAAGGATAACGTTTGACTGGGGGTCCAAAATAAGCTAATGACAGGGGGTCAAAAGGGGTTAAGTGGCAGGGGTCCAAAATGTTTTGACAAGGCTTGGTTTAGGTTTATAATACAAGGACTAAACTTGTAATTCTGATTTTTTGAAGGACCAATCCTGCCAATTTCCCAAAGTTAATACAAGGACTAAAACTGACAAACTTCAATAGTACAAGGACCAATTTTGACATTTTCAATTTTCCAAGGACTATTTGTGACAATTTCAAAACTTGAGGGACCTTTTCTGCCATTTGACAAAAGATTTATTCAAGGACCATTTTTGACAACTTAGAATATTTCAGGGACCTTGAATAACATTTTTCTTTATTTTGTTTTACCAGGGACTGTTTTTTGACAACTTTTGAAACTTGGGGGACTAAAACTGCCAATTATGCAAATTTGATAAGTTTTTCACCAGATTTTGATATTTTTGCATTTAAAACACATAAAACACTTATTTGTGATATTTTTATCATTTTGATGCATTTCTGAGTGTTTTCAGATGTTTTTGCAGTTTAAACAGTACAAAAATGATGAGTATTTAGACACTCATCAATCCCCCACACTAAGATATTGCTAGTCCCTAGCAATGTTTTTGAGAAAAATTAATGGATTTCATCTCTTTACCAAAAGCCATTACTTCTGGAGTAGCCAAATGTTTCAGTTCAAGTAAGAACCTTGGTACACCGATAACCAAATGATTTTGAGCAAATCATCAGCTTCCAACGGATTTGATTTGTCTTTACCAGAAGCCGTTTGCTTCTGGACTAGCCAACTCTTAGATAAATTATCTTTGGTGAGTCGATTACCAATTATGGTTTTTCCACTGCCTTTACCACAAGCCATAAACTTGCGGGCTAGCCAACTCTTCACTTTTAAGGATATGGTGAGTTGAATACCATACAATTTTGGGCAAATTGCAAGCCGTCAACGGATTTGAGATATCTTTACCAAGAGCGTTTGCTCTGGATTAGCCAATCCTATTGTTTATTAGACAAGGCGGACTGATAACCATAAGATGAGTAAGTGCAAAACACTTACTCCAAAAAAAAATTTTGGCCAAAAATGGGGGAATTAGGCGGTATAATTACATGATAAAATTCGTGAGAATTCCCCCCCACACTTAGAAATGAATATTGCCCTCAATATTCAAAGTACCGGCTGTTATGCCGAAACATAGAACGTAAAAGGGAAATACTACGGCCATTATTTAGCAAGGATTTTTTTTTTTTTTTTTTTTTGAAACTCTTATATACATACACAACATTTGGGGCAACTCCCCCACACTAGGGTGGTACACACGGGTGAAAACCCATGTTTAGCTACTGTTTTTGATTACCGAGTCGCTAGCTTGACTCGATCCCCGCATTCATTGGTTCATGGGGAAAGTTTGTAGATCCGGGACAACCATATGAGGAATGTCCTCTCCAAAATAATGCTTCAATCGATGACCATTCACTTTAAAGTTTGGACCATCGGGTTGAGATAACTCAATGGTTCCATATGGGAATACTTTAGTGATGGTGAATGGTCCAGACCAGCGGGATTTTAGTTTTCCCGAGAAAATCTTCAATCTTGAGTTGAAAAGAAGGACTCGATCACCGACGTTGAAAACGCGGTTTTTGATCTTTGAGTCATGAATCTTCTTTGTCTTTTCTTTATAGATCAAAGAGTTCTCGTATGCTTGATCACGGAGTTCATTTAATTCATTCATTTGAACTTTCCGGTGATCACCAGCTGTCTGAATATCGAAGTTGGCATGTTTCAAGGCCCAGTATGCCTTGTGCTCAAGCTCAACAGGTAGATGACACGCCTTTCCGTACACGAGCTTGTATGGAGTACACCCTATGGGTGTTTTGTAAGCTGTACGGAAGGCCCAGAGTGCGTCATCTAGCTTATCCGACCAAGAGGCACGGTTTTCGCCAACCGTCCTCTCCAGAATTCTTTTAATCCCCCGGTTGGAAACTTCCACTTGCCCACTTGTTTGTGGGTGGTACGCAGTAGAGAGACGGTGAGTTACACCATACTTCTGCATGACTCTATCAAACTGGTCATTGCAAAAATGCGTACCACGATCACTGATTATGGCTCGTGGAGTTCCAAACCTAGCAAAAAGAGATTTCAAGAATTTCACAACAACTCGGGCATCGTTGGTAGGCAAAGCCTTAGCTTCAACCCATTTTGACAAATAGTCAACGGCCACGAGTATGTACTTATTACCGCGAGAAGAAGGAAATGGCCCCATAAAGTCAATGCCCCAGATGTCAAAGATCTCACACACTTGAATGGCGTTTTGCGGCATTTCATTTCTTTGTGAGATATTCCCGTGACGTTGACAAGCGTCACAGGCTTTGACAAATTCGTGGGCATCCTTGTAAATCGTGGGCCAATAAAACCCGGAATCAAACACCTTTTTGGCGGTGTAGTTTGGACTATGATGGCCCCCGGTGGGTCGAGCATGGCAAGCTTTGAGAATGTCAAGAGCTTCTTGTCCATAAACACACCGTCGGATGACTTGATCCGCACAGATTTTGAATAAGTAGGGGTCGTCCCAGAAGTAATGTTTAACATCCTTGAAGAATTTGTTCTTCTGTTGGGTTGACATCCCTTTCACTATGAAGTTACCCGCATGGTAATTTGCGAAGTCAGCAAACCATGGGGTGGTAGAGTTTCCACGAAAAGAAACCGCATTGAGTGTCTCGAGAGGAAATGTTTCATTTATTTCCTTTTTCTCGAAAACATCTTGGTGAGGGTTCTCTAATCGGGACAGATGATCAACAGCCAGGTTCTCAGCTCCTTTTTTATCACGTATAATGATATCAAATTCTTGCAGGAGGAGAACCCAACGGAGCAATCTCGGCTTTGCATCTTGTTTTGCAAAGAGATATTTGAGAGCCGAGTGATCCGTATACACCACGCATTTGGTCAAGATAAGGTATGGCCGAAACTTTTCAAACGCATACACCATAGCTAATAATTCTTTTTTTGTAGTGGTGTAATGGGTTTGAGCTTCAGTCATAGTTTTGCTTGCGTAGTGGATAGGCTGAAAATGTTTTGTTTTACGTTGCCCCAAGACTGCACCGATAGCAAAATCACTTGCATCGCACATGAGCTCAAAGGGTAAATCCCAGTCGGGGGCAACTAGAATGGGTGCTTCCGTAAGCTTTTCCTTTAGTGTTTCAAAAGCTTCGATGCACTCAGGAGAGAAGATAAAAGGAGCTTCTTTTTCTAGAAGATGGGTCATAGGCCGAGCGATTTTAGAAAAATCCTGTATGAATCTACGATAAAACCCGGCATGACCAAGAAAACTCCTAATACCTTTGACGGTAGTAGGATGAGGCAGTTTAGCAATAACATCAACTTTTGCTCTATCTACCTCAATCCCGTTTTTTGAAATTTTATGGCCAAGGACTATGCCTTGTTTGACCATAAAGTGGCTCTTCTCCCAATTTAGACAGAGATTGGTGTCTTCACACCGTTTTAGCATTTTGTCTAAATGGGAGAGACAAGTCTGAAATGAGTCCCCAATGACCGAGAAGTCATCCATAAACACCTCCATTGTTTCCCCGATCATGTCGTGGAATATGGCCATCATACATCGTTGGAACGTGCCAGGAGCATTACATAAGCCAAAAGGCATACGTTTGTAGGCAAAAGTTCCGTATGGGCAGGTGAATGTGGTCTTCTCTTGATCCTGTGGATCAATGGGGATCTGAAAGTAACCCGAGAAACCATCAAGGAAACAATAGTACTCGTTTCCTGCTAATCTCTCAAGCATCTGGTCCATGAAGGGTAGAGGAAAATGGTCTTTACGGGTGGCGTCATTCAACTTACGATAGTCAATACACACACGCCATCCCGTAACCAATCGAGTTGGAATTAACTCGTTTTCTTCATTCGTGACAACAGTTATGCCACCCTTTTTTGGAACACAGTGAATTGGGCTAACCCAAGGACTATCTGAGATTGGGTAAATCAATCCTGCATCAAGAAGTTTGATAACCTCCTGTTTGATAACATCATGGATTTTTGGATTCACCCTTCTCTGATGTTGAACTGCTGGTTTGAAGTCATCCTCCATCAAGATTTTGTGAGTACAAAATTCAGGGTTGATACCCTTAATATCGGAGAGTTTCCAAGCAATTGCTTGCTTGTGTGACTTCAAGACCTTTATGAGAGCAGTCTTTTCATCTTTACTCAAATCTCGAGCAATAATGACGGGTAATTTATCATCACCTTCAAGAAATGCATACTCGAGATGAGGCGGTAAGTCCTTAAGTTCGACATCAGGAAATTCTTCAGTTTTCTCAACTGACTTGACTTCCTTGTTATGAAGCTCGACAGGAGGGAGTGGAGGAGAAATGTCATGATTTAACAACTTCTCAAGAAGAATATCTCCCTCCAGATTAATCTCATAAGGAATTGAATCACTAGTGTGAGGGGCTGATGATGGATCATCATTAAGCAACTTCTCAATGAGAAGTATGTCCCCCTCAATGTCAATTGAAGCGTGATCAATTTCCCATGGAACAGAATCACTAGCCAAGTATGCTTCAATCTCTTCCAAGATGAAGTCGCTTCCCTCAAACGGAGTGAGAGAAGGAGTAGAATTGGCTATGATAGGTTGAGAAGATGTGGTGGGATCCCCACTCACAGAATTATGAGAATAACCAAGAACTTCTTGAGAGTACTCTTCAGAAGCAACATCAATGATATCTATGCGGTTAACCGACTCGGAATCATAGTTTGCGGAGTACCTCGAAGTTTGATCAAGGTTAAAGGTGACAGCTTCATTACCAACACGTAATGTGATTTCTTGCTCAAATACATCAATGAGAGCACGGCCCGTTCTCAGGAATCCTCGACCAACAATGAGAGGAACCCGATGATCGGCATCAAAATCAACAACCACGAAGTCAGCTGGAAAATGGAACTTTCCTACTTTCACAAATACGTCCTCGGCAATTCCAAGAGGACGGGATATTGTACGATCTGCAAGCTCGAGAGTCATGCATGTAGGAGTAAGGTCCGGAAGAGAAAGTTTCTTCCATACTGAATGAGGCATCAGGTTTATGCTTGCACCAAGATCGGCTAAGGCAAAGCATTCAACCATTCCTGGAAATACACAAGGTAAGAGGAACTTTCCAGGATCTCCAAGCTTTTCGGGAAGCTTCTTCAAGATAACTGCAGAGCAGTTCTCGTTCAGAGGAGTTTTAGCCATTTCAAACAGCTTTTCCTTGTTGCTTAACATGTGTTTGAGAGTTGATGCAAACTTGGGCATCAACATGATAGCATCCGCAAAGCTTATGTCAAAATGTAGTTCTTGGAAAATTTGAAAGAATTTTTCCATTTGATGACCGGCTTTTTCGCGGAGCTTTTGCTCATTCAAACGTGATGGGTAAGGAATAGAAGATTTGGATTTGGTATTTTCAATGGGAGCTACAGGAGGTTCAAAAACAACTCCTGGATTTGACTTGGGTTTCTGGACAACTTGAGGTTAGACTACCGAAGGTAGGACGTGTGCGGTACTTCGTGGGCTTGAATAATGCACCTTGTCCGTTGTATCCTTGGTAACTTGACTCATTTCTCCTAGTGGAGGAGGCATTGGAGTCGTAGGTCCATTGTGTGTCTTAGGTTCACTTTCCACTACCTTTGGGAGAGAAGAAGAAGAGGTAGTAGGAATAGCGGGTCCATTGTATGAAACACCACTTCTAGTTGTGATCGCCTTAGCATCGCCCCTCGGGTTAGCGATCGTGTTGCTCGGAAGTTTTCCTGAGCCCGAGGGTTGATCATTTAAAGACTTTTTGAGATCAGCAATCTGACTGACCAACAACCTGTTCATTTCATCTTGGGATTTCATGAACTGCTTTAATAACTCATCAGATGATGGTACTGGAGGATGTGGAGGGAAATTCTGAGGTCGGATGTTTTGATTATGACCTTGTTGTTGAAAATTCCCTTGATTAGGATTCACATTCCCCTGAAACTGATTCCCTCGATTGAAAGTGTTTTGATTAAGGTTTCCTTGATGTTGGAAACCTTGATTGGGTCCGGAATAGAAATTACCTTGGTTTTGATAACCTTGGTTCATTCTAGGTTGGTTCTGATTCCGGTTAGGATTCTGGTTAAAACCGGGTGGTGCCTGATAAGTATTAGCACGGTAATTTGGTTCATTTTGAGGACGGTATTGATTACCTCCTTGATTTGAAGTACCGGCTATAGCATTAGCTTCAAACGGACTACCATCGGTGGCGGTACAGTTGTAGTATGCATGAGGACCACCACAAGTAACACAAACTTCAACTTTCTTCACTTCACCATATGATGGTGTTTGTGTGAAAGTGACTTTCTTTTGGTTAGCAAGAACCAAAGCCTGAACAATATCGGTGAGTTTGTCAATCTTAGCATCGGTGCTAGATGTACTCACGGGTTTAGAAGTAGAAGGTCCAGCATTAGACTGAGTCTGATATGTCTTTGTGCGGAAAGGGCGGACCTGGGACTTGTTTTCAATTATTTGCAAGGCTTCTTTTGTGGTCTTGCTCAGGAAATTACCTCCCGCGGAGGCATTTAAAGAGTCTTGGTCACCTTGGTGCAGACCATTGTAGAAAGTATCCATTTGCATTAACTCGGTAAAACCATGATGCGGACACTTGCGGAGCAATTCTTTGTAACGATCCCATGCCTCCCCGAATGATTCATCAAATCTCTGAGAAAATTTCATTATCTCATTCTTAAGACTTGTAGTTCGGGATGGAGGATAGAACTCGTTAACGAACTTGGTGACTAGATCCTCCCATGTCTCAATAGAATGAGGGGGTTGTTTCTCAAGCCAATTCCGGGCTTGTCCCTCTAGAGAAAATGGGAACAGAAGAAGCTTGATAGCTTCATGTGGGACATTCTTGTACTTGATGGTAGATGCAATCTTGTTAAACCATCTAATGTGTGCATGAGGATCATCCCGCTCAAAACCATAGAATTGGCTTTGGGTTACTAGATTAAGTAACCCGGTTTTGAGCTCAAAAGTATCAGCCACGATGGCTGGGACAACAATAGCATCTCCGTAACCCTCGATGGGTGCCTGGAGAAGCTCATTCATCGGCTTGTCTTCTGCCATTACGGCAGGTGGTGGTGGTGGTAGACGTTCCTCGATCACGCGGTGAAGGAGCGAACGTCCTCTACGTCTACGAGGAATCTTTCCAAGTTCTGAAAGTGGACTTGTAGAGCTGGAAGAACGAGTGCGCATGCACTAAGTTTAAAAATCAATTTTCAAAACAAATGTGAGGCAAAACGACAAGTGAACTTAACCAATAATCACAAATGAAATGGCTTCTTTGAAAAAGGTACACCAAATCACAAGGACACAAAGGCAAGTTTTAAATCTGATGTTCGGGAACTTATTATGGTCACACCCCCAGTTAGTAGGTGTACTGCCTTGATTTGCGGTGGTTGATTTTTATGTATATATTAAGTACCACTGAAAAGACGTAGGTATGATTTGTGCAAAGGGTTTAAAACTTTTGGACAATATTTTTGGTATCGTCTCGTTTAACCAAATCGTATTTCTTTAAGAATCACCTCAAAGAAAATACAAGATAGAAAACGTTCCGATTGTTTTGTTGTTTTATATTATTTTTGGTGTTTTTAACACTTTAGGAAAAGTGTTAATGAATTTTTTGATTTTGTTATAACTTTACAAAAAACTTTTTTTACAAAAGGTGGTATATGTGCAAGTACGGGTCTGAAAATGCTTAGAACACGCTTACAGCCTCCCCGGCAGCGGCGCCAAAATTTGATTGGCTCTAAACCGTCAAGTTTAATCACTCAAGCCTGCCACTTGTGAATGGCAAACCGTAACAAACTTAAAACAGCTCAGAAGCAAATGCAATTTAGATCAGGAGAATACAGTGGATTCCCGGGTCGTTAAGTCCCACGGAGGATGACTGGTGTTTAACACAATCAGATGTCGAATAACCACTAAGGATAGTGATCAGTAAGGGTTTTGAGTTATTTTATAAATTACAGGGGCTTAAATGCAAATTAAAGGAAATTAAAAAGATAAACTATCTTAAATAAACGCTATCACTAATTTTAAACTAATTTTTTTTGATTTTATGTTTTTATAAAACTTGAATTAAAAACTACGCGACGTACACAAGAAAATGTAAAACTGAAGCAGTATTAATCCTAAAAATATGAAAATGATATTTTTACAAACCTAATGATAAAAGAAAATTTTAAGAAAAAGAAAATTATTTTTATAACTATTTATCTAATTATTATTAATTAAAAACTAATTTTAACTATTTAATAATAACCTAAATTACAAGAAAATAGGAAATAAAGCTAGAAAAATAAAATTATGACTTAGAAAAATCTAAAATAACAAAAGAGAATTTTCAAAACTATTTTTATATTTTTCTGATTATTTTTTTTAGTTTTTATGAATTTTAAACTATTAAAAACTAATTAAATTACTAAAAATTACAAATTAAACTATGAAAAATCTGGAAAATTACTTTTTTTACTTTTTATATTTATCTAAACCTAAGAAAAATGAAAAATTATTTTTTTGAACTTTTTCTTAATTAATTGTATTAAAAGCTAATTAAATAATCCTAAAAACTGTTTTAAATTAAGAAAAATAGCAAACAGTGTTGGAAAATTATGAAAATTTCAGAAAAAGTCTAATTTAACATACTGGATCTAGGAAAAATATAAAAAACAGGTGTTGTGTGTAGGAAAATGAAACTGCTATTGTAAGTGCTTATAAATAAGCACTTTGAATAAGCCAAATGAACACAACAAGTTACCAAACTGAAACAGAAGCAATGATATGTTATAACTACTCAAATTCAACTAATTGCAACTGGCTTAAACCACTGGAATGCAAGCTGCTTATGATTTGATGGTTTGAGCTAAATTGCAAAAACAGATTTTGGACACTGCTTTGTGGCTTAAGAATAAGCACTCAGACAAGTCCAAACTTAAAACCAAAAGTATGAATCTAAAGTAGACCTGGCTATGTGCTTGTAAACCAAAAATTAGACCAAGAGAAGCTCATGTGGAGCTTTTGACAAGCTCTGCAAGAGCTTGAGAAAACTCAGTATACACTTAGTGCTATGAACAGGGCATATAAGCCTTTTTGACAAGCTCTTTTGAGACTTGAGAAAAAATTCTAAAAATTAATAAAAATCCTAATAAGAAACTAGACTTGGAGAAGTTATTAATCCCAAATTTTTACTTGATTTGAACCAAGAATGAGTCCAAGAAAAATCACTCCAGTTTGGCTCAAAACATGTTTTTCAAGTTTTGACTTTTGAAGGCAGTTGTGCAAAGTTGACTTATTTGAACTTTGAGACCAATTTGTGAGATTATATTGATGTTATATGATGAAGTGTTACTACTGCAAGTAATGCCTATGAGTTATAAACACAAATCAAGATTTTGATTTGCCAAAATCACAACAGTTAAAGAATTAAAGACAGATGAGATGGATTTTGACTTTGAGTGTTTTGCAGGCACAAAATGAGACAGATATGATTGCAAATAGACTTAATCAAGCATGAACCAACAGATAACTACTACTGACTAAACCTCTAACACAGATTACCCAACTAACCAAACACCCTTTTAATAACTGTTTTGCAATTTTAAACTAAGCAAGTTGCTGATTTAACACAAACCAAAACTTAAACTGAATCTAACATCCTAGTTATCATTAATTAAACTTGTTTAAACTGTTTGGTGACCACAAATTCAAACACAAACCCAAACTGCAAAGCGAGCAAAATTGGAAATAAGAAACAGACTTACAAGGGTCCAAGCTTATGTTGCAGCTTAAACCAAATCAAGTACCTACTATTCTATATCAAATCCAACCCAAACACTGCTCTGCAACAACCCATTCCATTTCCAACCTGCTTGAACCAAAACTCCTCCAAGTTTGACTTTTGTTGACCTTTTACCAAAGTTGTTTAAAAATGAATTCCAAGCTTATCAAAAAGCTATAGTAGCTTAAGTAAGCTTTTCTGAACTTAAAAGTAAGCTATTGGAAGCTTGAATTCAAGAACTTGAATCTAACATTTGAAACAGTAAACTGCAAACTTGAAATATAAATGAACCATTGAATTAAGACTTGAAACTGAGTTACAATGATCAAATGTATTAGTCTTAGTACAAATAAGCTTAAGATTACAGATTTTAAAAACTAATTAAGACATTTAAAGAAAATCGACATACAAGAATTTTAAAAAACTAAGTACTTGTCTTCTCTTTGCTTCTTTGCCTCTTTTATGCATTAGAAATCCTCCACGTGTCCTTCTGAGAGTATCCCACCTCTTTGCTTGACCAATGGGTGAGTTTTGAGTGTTTTGGCCATTTTATCAATTTGGCGGGAAAGCTGGATTTGACTTGTAGCTCTGTATTTTATCAACTAGGGGGGGTGGCATTTATTGTAGTGGGTTGTGATGATGAGGGGTGGAGGGAAAGGTGAGTTGATGGGAGAGTGAGAGTTGCAGGCAACTCAAGTGGGGAAGACAGGTGGGAGGGATAAACAGTACAGGTGGAGGGAAAAGGATAACGTTTGACTGGGGGTCCAAAATAAGCTAATGACAGGGGGTCAAAAGGGGTTAAGTGGCAGGGGTCCAAAATGTTTTGACAAGGCTTGGTTTAGGTTTATAATACAAGGACTAAACTTGTAATTCTGATTTTTGAAGGACCAATCCTGCCAATTTCCCAAAGTTAATACAAGGACTAAAACTGACAAACTTCAATAGTACAAGGACCAATTTTGACATTTTCAATTTTCCAAGGACTATTTGTGACAATTTCAAAACTTGAGGGACCTTTTCTGCCATTTGACAAAAGATTTATTCAAGGACCATTTTTGACAACTTAGAATATTTCAGGGACCTTGAATAACATTTTTCTTTATTTTGTTTTACCAGGGACTGTTTTTTGACAGCTTTTGAAACTTGGGGGACTAAAACTGCCAATTATGCAAATTTGATACGTTTTTCACCAGATTTTGATATTTTTGCATTTAAAACACATAAAACACTTATTTGTGATATTTTTATCATTTTGATGCATTTCTGAGTGTTTTCAGATGTTTTTGCAGTTTAAACAGTACAAAAATGATGAGTATTTAGACACTCATCACGCGTCTAGATAAGTATAGAATAGATCTTGTGTATATTCTATTATGTTAGCTTTATACTTATCTTGTAAAGGACTCCTTGTTGTATAAAAGGAGATCCTAGGTCATTGTCTTAGGTACGTATAATATTACAATACATATGAAAGCTTCAAGGTGTAACCCTAGTGATAAGTTAAGATCACTCGTATTATTCATTAATAATATTGGAGCTTGAGTTTTGTATTAACTTGTGTTTATTCTCATACATCATATAATTCGTCTTCTAAGTATTACTTAAGTAAATTCCGCTTGCTTGATAATATCATACAAAATATCATTGACACAAGGAGAGTGTCCTAGATCCATCAGAACCTTTGAAGGTTCAGGCTTCTCCATACAACTCCTAGCTTCCCACTTTTGAACAAACAGGGGTTTGCCATCAACCAACCAGGGACCATTTTCTAGCACATATTGCATACCTTCATCTGCCTTAAACTTAAAAAAGTACAACCCACATTCATTCATAATGATCTCATCCAAATGGAACCCCCTCCACATCCTTCTTAAGTGACCCAAGATCTCCCTATGGGTCATTTTTAAACCAACAAAATACCCAACTAAAGTTCTTACCCACATTTTGCTACCCTCTTCAATAACAGGATCAAGGTCAACCAACTTCTTCCCATACTCATTAACACTAGTAGGGTAGAAACTTAGCCTATTGCTACTATTACCACTCCTCCCCTGTAAAGCACTAGCAAAAGACAATGGCTTAGGAGGGGGAGTATTTTACCTCATCAACACATCACTCATAATTCTTACATCATCAACATTCCCATCTGGCTTACCCCCATTGCTATTGCTTCCCATATTCCCAAGGCTAGGCCATTTACCAACATTATTGAAGGAAAAGGAAGCATTGGCCTTAATACCCCCATCACATAGAGTTTCACCCCTCTTCAATATCCTAGGACCATGGCTAGGACTAACATTAGGATTCTGAATTGGGTTCTCACTGATAGGAACAGGAATATCACCAATGTTTACACTAGTATTCCTAAGCATATCACTATTGGAAAGAGGAATACCAGGATTACCATTATCAGTAGTAGTAGCCCCATGAGACACCTCACTTTTCATACCTTCAACATTACCATCCTGAAAACCACTTTCTGAAACAGCCTCCCCACAACTCTTAGAATCCACACTCTTAGTATCAAAATTGGAGCTTACCTCACCATCAACTCCCTCTTCCTTAACTTCATCAGCTTCACTTTCATCATCCCCAAACTCAACACCCATCATACCATCAGAAGCCTTGTTACCCTTCTTACTTAGATTTTTACCCATTATAATACACATTTTCATATTATGTAAACACTAGTTGTTATACATATGTATTTCTATAAGATGTAAACACTATTACTTGTTTAGTATTTTATATGAAAATGTAAGTGTGTTAGTAAACTATTGGCTCAAACCATTTACGTATTTAATTTGTTTCGTTAAAATGATTTTACGTTTGTGATCGACAAAACATTAGAAGATCGTAAAATATAAATAAACGTTTTTACGGTTTATTAGTATTAAAACACGGGATTGCACACATTACGAATGCGAATTAAAGTTAAATAATTAATGTTAAATGATTACGATTAATTATTACACAAAACTCGAATAAGGATCGTTAAGTATTTAACGGGAAATGACTAACGACCGTTAAATGTAAAGAGAAGGACTAGTAGTGAAAAATCTTAAATAAGAAAAGATTTGGGTATCCTTGGGGTTACTAAGGTGGTCGGCCATAGGGGGTTTCACAACCCTAAACCCTAACTTGTTCCCTAAGATTTTCATTCACTATATATACAAATCAAGGTTAAAGGTTTAGGGTTAACTTTTGTACACACACATTAACCTAAACTTTTCTTTGTTTTCTCTTGCAAAATTCAGCCAACCCTTTCATTAGGGTGTTTGGTTTTGTTTTTCTAAAACAAGGTTTTGTAGATCTAGCAATCTCTATAATTCGTTTGTTAATTCGTGTGTACAAGAACGTGGTGTAACACACTATTGTTACATCAATTGGTTTGAGTTATAAAACGGTAAGGGATAACTCGTTAAACTACTTTGTCACTTGTATTGAAGAGATCTAGTCAATTGCAAGAGGTATGTTACGCATTTATTATTCAGTTAATTAATTGCAATTATATGAAGTCTTCCGCTGTGTATACTCTGTGTTATCTTGTTTATTATTTTGTATGTCAAGTCTTGTTAGGTCACTAGTTTTACAACACAAGCACAAGAGAAGAGATAAAGAAGATCGGTTGAACAATATCCAAGCACACACACACACGTTAATATGAATGGTTAAGCGTAAGGTATGTGAAAGAGATAAATTGAACAACCAACCCTCAAGTGAGGGTTATTACAAGGTATTTATAGGAGGGAAGCTAGGGCAACACTCCTAGTTCCCTTCCTTTTCCTTATTGGACTAGGCCTAGGCTTATGGGCCTTCTACATAAGCCTAAGGCTAATTACTAACATAAAGGCCATATTAAGCTAACTATTACATATGAATCACTAACACTTGATTAAGGTTTAGGAGTGATTCCAACAATCTCCCCCTAAGTGTTGGTGATGAATGAATATGAACGGTTAAGGTGCTGATGTAATAGTAGCTTTGACGTCTTCTGACATTCTTCTTTCTTGTGAGAAGATTTGCCTTGATTTGAACAATCTCCCCAGTGTAGAGAAATTGTTTTCTTTAAACAGTTCTGCTTTGACGTCATCTTAATCTTTGTTCTTTGATCATTGTTCTTTGTGATGGTAGTGATAGTATGTTGTTGTTGTCTGCATCAAGTCTGCCTCAGGTCTGCTTCGCTGCTCCAGTGTCTCCACGTCATTCTTCAACATGCTCACACGCTTTTTGACGTTGGATTTCAGTACTGATGAAGTTCTTTAAGTCTTTAAACTTTGTAGATTCTTTGATTTGACGTAGAATCATTCTGACTTTTGTGTTGCTTTTTGAGAGAACTTCCATTAGTGATGATGTTGGCATGAGCATGTGAAGAATCTGCATGATCAGTCCGCTCCATAGCTTCCATAAGAAGAAAACATGAGAAAGGTTAGTAATAAGCGGATTTCGGCACTTACAAGTTTGAACTTCGAGAGTGTTAACAACATAGTGTGAAAACACAACTCTAATTCTCACAAAGGCCGTTCCTGAACCGGAGTCTCACAAGTGAGATAACACGATGTACCGAAGTACATCTACGGTTCAGATGAGTCACTGAGGTACACCGAAGCATCACCTCACGAATGTAGACCGTTTGAGACCACTAAGCGTAATCCACGGGGAGTTACCGAAGTGACCTGCTGTCAGGGCTGTTTGATGTTGACCCTGGCAGGAGTTTCCATTCAATCACTGAGGATCATAATTGTGAACCTCTCATAAATGTTCTCGACAGATTGCTAAGATCTGTGAAGGACTCGATAACGTACCACTGATGTTCTTATTGTTGAACAGCAAGTGATGAAATGTCAAGTGTACCTAAGAGATCTTTTGATGAATCTCGTGGCTCTAGACTCAATAGTGCGTTTTGGTTTTCCTGAGCGGAGACTAGGGAGAGGGTCTCCTTTTTCAATATCAGCAATCTCTAAGAGAAAGCCGATAGATTATGTAGGGTTCCCTGAGAGAATGAAACAAGCTTCTGTTGAGAGAAACTTGAGTGGCTAAGAAGGTTTAGTGCATGCGTCACTGGGTCCATGACGACTTTTAATCTTCAATACCGATGTCATCAAGTGACAACCAGTAGCATATGAATTGAACCCGGTGTCTGCCCTAAGTTGAATAATTTGGAGGGCTATTTCTTTTCACCCTTTTCTTTGCATTTGTTTTTAATTCTTCAACTCCTTCTTTCTCCGATTCTCATTTTCTCCCTTTTATGATCAAACCTAAGGACTTCTAATTCTAACTATTGGTAGTGTCCTTGGGTAGATCCCTTCGGCTCTGGCGGATCATAGGACGGTTATTCCTAACCTTAATCACCTTATAACTCCATTGCCATAAAACCATTTTCAAGAAAATCTCTCGTAGTGTTTGTGAATAAAAAAACATTTTGTACCACTGTGAGAGTTTTATCTTTTAGCATAAATACTCCCCCTCTACATGTGCTTAAGAGTTATGACATAAATCTGCACAGTGAGGAAAGAGCGCGCACTTTTGAATTGATCGACTCAAGATAGACAATCCCCTGCGAGACACAGTTACGTTGAATAGTTAAAGAGTTACATTATCAGCTTTTAGGTGACAACTAGCTCTAATAACTATCTTGAAGGTGTGGACAAACCTCGAAAGGTTGTCAAACCCATCAAAGATCATATCTACCAGGAGTTTCTCGAATGGTACATTCTACTCGGACAAGTCCTTTGCGAGACACGTTTACATCACTAGCGAACTAGCTTGAAATTATTACCCATCCCGGACAAGTCTTTTCGAGTTACTAACAGTTAAGATCTCGTCAATTCGTTGGTTAAGTCTGTAGCCCAAAGATTCATTTACATTTACACAACATATTTCTTATCACTTAGTTTTCTCCCCCTCAAAAATGGCATATAAATGTTATTTTTTAAGAAATGTTGAAAATAAATATGTCCATTTTGAGTTTTGTGGGAAGATAACACAAAGAACATTTTGTGAACAAAGTTTTTAAGTCAAATACTCCCCCTCAACAAGTGATATAAACAGTTGAGGTTTGAAAATCATAAGGGGAAGTACTTGTTCTTTTGAGCAAAACCTTGAAAAGTGAAAGGTTTGATAGGTTTTACTCAAAAGTAAGAAGCTTTCGCTCCTTTTATAGGATTGTGGCACTGAAGCGTACCACAGGGTCCTTTCTTGACAAGAACGGGTTGTACACTGTTATGTGTGCACAAGCCATCGTCATAAAAATCACACATCCAAATTATATGAAATAGAAGTAGTTCAAGGGGTACCAGGAATTCCATCAATCTTGCCAGAAATGCGAACTGGGCGTTGATAGCCAGCGAGAGCAATCCTAGGTCGACCGCCTACAAAGCTCTCCAGTGTTCTGAACTGGTCCCGTCGATACAACCTTTCATCAATCATGGTGATGATCCTCTTCACATCCCGTCTGTCCTTAGAATTCCATCGCTTTTGTGACCCAATTCCTTCATGTATGTCCTTCAACCTATAAGCCAATCCGTCCCTAACCTTCTTCAGTGTGTGATCCCCAAACTTGTGAAGATCTCTACACGCCATCAAGCAGTTGCGTTGTAGTTCACTATGGTAAACTACTCCGAATGGTTGGCTGATGAGAGTGTATTGTGGAAGTTGGTTGATGTCGGGAAGATCTAGCTGAGGTGGAGTGAAGTTGACACGGGTCTGATATGATTCAACTGCAAGCTAGAGATCTTCTACACGTTCTTTGATTACTATTCTTCTGATGAAGATAAGCAAGGACTTGATGAATTCACGTTGCACTTCAATCGAGAATTGTCTCATGCGACCCTGTACTTTGGCAAGGTACATGTCTTCAATGTCGTTGATAGACAAATTCTCAAAGTCCGCTTCAGAGAATGCATAATCCCTTTCGTCTTGTCTTTTGACCACGATATTCTTGAGAAAAGTGTAGTCCCATTTAGACGAAAGATCAACATGTTTGATGGCAACGATATTCTTAGTACTGAACACTTCATGTTGAGACTTTTGAACCTGGAAGCTTCTGTAGTAGATTCGTCGGCGTTCTGGCCAATGGTGAATCCCATACAGTGCATCACGGTCATACTCTTCCACTTTGTTGGAGAACATGTGGTTAGCTCTTTCCTCGATGGCTATGCAGTTAGAGTATATGGCTGCTGGGAACGGAAGTATCAGGGATGTAGCGTATTTCCTTAAACCATTGCCACCGTGTAGAAGAAATTCCAAGTCTTTGTTGAAGAAATATCGGAATGGAATCCTAGGCTGATCTGGTTGGCCAATTGTTGGTAGAGGTTTAGACCAGTCGGTGTAATATGGAGGATTGTCCCGTTGAGTGAAGTCAATGTTTGCTTCTGGGTTGAGCCAATCCATATTGTTAGACATGGCTCATGCTATATTATCAAGGTGATATTCGACTTCAATAGCACTTTCCGAGCTGTCTTTTAGCAGTTGAAATGCTTCATTCTTGATTCGATTCAACTCGGATTTCGTCATCTTTTTCACACGGAATTTTTCTTGCAAGAACTTAGCATGCTCCAATGTACGACCTTCTACCGCATCTTGACCTTCAGGTGGGTAGGGTGTAGAATCAACAAGCTTCAAGAACCAGTCGAATTCAGTGTTATCCTCGTCTAGCCATGATAAGACGTTAGTCATAGGCGCCTTCTTCTTCTTTTTCTTTGGCCTAGATGAGGATTCTGGTTTCTTGGCTGTGTCAGGAGAGATGGGTTGTTGTTAGGGCTCAGGGATTTCCTCATCGTCACCACCCGTATACTCAAAGTGATCACCAGTTTTCTGAGTCTTGGGTGGTGTCTCAGAATCCTGAGGATTTTCAGTTGAAGAGCGAGGAGGGGATCTTTGTTGAGCTGGAGTCCTTTGGGGTGGAGGCTGCATTAAGTACTGAATTGAGGATGATTCACTAGACTTCTTCGGGCGTTTGGGCTCGTTATCCTTATCCTTATCTTTGTCTTCGTCGTCTCTTGGACGTTTAGGCCTTTCAGCTTCTTCTCTGCAGACAACAACATACTATCACTTTCACCACAAAGAACAATGATCAAAGAACAAAGTTAAAGATGACGTCAAAGCATAACTGTTCAAAGATAACTATCTCTCTACACTGGGGAGATTGTTCGAATCAAGGCAATTCTTCTCACAAGAAAGAAGAATGTCAGAAGACGTCACTGCTACTATTACATCAACGCCTTCACCGTTTACATTCATATATACTTGAGGGGGAGATTGTTGGAATCACTCCTAAATAGTATTTCAAGTATTTATATTTCGTATGTAATAGGTAGCTTTATTATGGCCTTTATGTTTGTTTAAGGTCAAGCTTATGTAGAAGGCCCATAAGCTTAGGCCCAAGCCCAATAAGGAATAGGGAAGGAGAGGGAGTGTTGCCCTAGCTCCTTGCCTATATAAACCATGTAATAACCCTCACTTGAGGGTTGGTTGTTCAAGTTCTTTTCTTTCACATATGCCTCAAGCCTAACCGTATACTATATTGTGTGTGTGTGTGTTTGATACTTGTTCAATCGCCTTATCTCTTTCTATATAACTTGTGTTGTAAAACTAGTGACCTAACACAATTTACCTTCGTAGGAGGCAAACGTTGCAGAGCGTTTCGACATTTGAGCTACCATCCGGTTTACCAATTCATCATCTGAGAAGATTGTGGGTTCAACTGGATTGATGTTTACATTCATTGGAGTTGATTTCATGGTTTGCTTGGCCAAATGCAAAAGATTCGGATAAAGTTGTCTGGTGTACATCTCCTTTGTCAGTTTAGGAACTACGTCAAGAAGGAACTTGTGAGTGTATCCTTTGATCATCTCGTCCATTCTCCCTTGAAGATCATCTTTCATGAGCTTCTGGACATACTCCCTTTCAACTTGCATCTTGTCTTTCTCATCATGAAGATACTGTATCTGGTCAGCAAGAAAATCTAACTTCTTCTTTATAATATCTTTCTCTCTGACCTGCTTGACAGCTTTAACGATTCGTGACTTTGCTTGAGAGATCCAAGATGCAGTTGGCTTCTTCACTGATCTGGATGTGGATCTGGTTGTTCTTTTTGATGGTGGTGGTGAAGAATGAGAAGATGAATCTGATGACGAAGAGACATGAGGTGGCTCGGGGTCCTGAGGAGGCTCCGAGGTTTTCTCCTTGGGACGTGTTGGACTGTCTAGAAGAAACTTATCATACTCAATATCTTCTTCATTTCCAGACTTAGCTTTTTCATCAGCTTTATCTTTCTTGGACTTTTCAGTTTCTGGTTCTTCAATGTTGTAATCAATAGAATCTTCCACGCGCTTTTGTTGTTGCTCCAAAGTGGTGGCACCAGTTCCCTTATCGGGTCGATTAACCGCATCAGGATTTGGTGTAGGTTGAACTCCACCACTTGACCCTCCGGGGCCACCCATTTGATCCTTAGCAAATTCTTTCGCAACGTGTTGAAGTCTAATGAATTTGAACTTTTTCTTGTAACTGGTGTCCAGTTGCTCTTCTTCTGAACTTTCTTCTTCACGCTCAATTACTGGAGTCTTCCCTTTGCCGTGTTCAGCTATAGGACTGGGAGGCTTGACTACTTGAGGAGTCACATCGGTTGCAGTTTCTGAGTAGAAGACCTCTTCGTCTGTTTGTGTATCTTCAGAGCTTTCGTCCACTAGCTGTCTTTGCGGTTCAGGCTTAGGTACGGGAATAGGAACAGCTTCCTTAGAGGGAACTCTTCTTTTGCTTCCAGGTTTCCTCTTGGGGAACTTCCTTTGACTCTCGGTGCTTGCAGCACTTCCTGCACTTCCTCGTCTGGTTTTCCTTGTAGGCGTACCAGAAGATTTTTCATCAAGAAATCCAACTTTGTTCTCTCTTACAGTAACCAGATATCTTTTATAAGAGTAGAGCTTTTTGAGTTCATCTGAGAGAAGGTGATCTGGTAATACAGCACCTTGTTTCTTGGTAGTTGACTCCTTGAATCTGACAGTTAGGGTGGGTTCAGATAACATGTCGAGATTGTCGGGGTCATTGATTCTTTTGGGGATATCAGGGTTATATCCAAGTGCTCTTTGAATCAACAGTTTAGTATATCTGATATAAGGAATCTTTGAGCAATGTCATCATGTCATCCCATATCAGAGCTTCAAGTTCGATGTGCTTCATGTTGATTAGAGCCCAGAAGATTTGCAGTTCTACGAGCTTGGGATGCTCATAGCCGCTGTCACGACCAGAAACCGATTTTGTGATGATGATATAAAGGGTTCTCCAAGGCTGAGGAATGTTCTTTAGATCCACGTGTGAATGCTTATTGATTACTCCTGAAGCTTCGTCGTACCCAATATCAATCAAAAATTGCAGAACAGTCTCTTCAGTAGGTGCAGCAGAGAATTCAGTTGGTATGATGTCAGGAATGAGGAGAACAGCCCTTAAGTCTGCCGGTGTGATGGTGAGTTGTTTGTGGTTGAGAGTTACAGTCAAAGCATTTTGTCCTTTGATCATTTGCATAGTATTCCAGAATTTCTGAATGTAGATCTCCGGAACAGTGGCAGAGTTGGTGAGCATGTTCTGATAAGGATGGTTCTTAAGAATATCCACTGCAATGAGGCAAGAAGATTCCGAGCAGGTGAGGGTTTCAAAGTCGACACGAAGATTATTCTTTCCAATCTTCATCGGATAACCATGAGGGAAAATATCAGCAATGGTGAGAACATTTGGTGCATCCACATTCATTTGAGCTTCCATGTCGTGATCTGAAACACATTTAGCCAACAGAACCAACATATTGAAAGACATAATGTTAGTCAACAGAAGGTTTTATTGTTTGCTTAATGAATGAGATATGTCAATGATTGTTACGAGTCCACAGTCACTTGTTTGTTCAAAAGTCCAATGACGTCGTGATAAGTTTTGTGAGTTAGTTAACTTTAGGTTTTAAAGTTTATGTTATCACATATTTTTCACAACACATTACACATTTAAGCTTATTAGTGACATTATTGGTTTCGTGACGTTATGATTTATTTATTTACAAGTTTGCACGCGTAACAATTCACAATGAAGGTTTGATCAAGGCTTAGGCGTAGAAATGGTAGCTTATGCGTAAACAGGAGTTATACGTGTAAACGCAAGCTTATGCGTAGGAACCTTACTTACGCGTAAGAAATATTACGTGTAGGAAAAAGGGGACCTTATGCGTAGAGGTCACTGTTTACACATATCCTTCACAGGATACGCGTAGTCCCTTTGTAGAACCTTATGCGTAGATGGTTAACAACCTTGATTCTGATTTTTACGAGTAGCAAACCTGAAATAAATTCATCACAGCATCAATATTAACACTCACATTCATTGTATAACAGATTTACTCACAAACACTCAATCAAACAGTTACGCGTAAAGAACCTTATGCGTAAACTAAAACCCTAAAGTTTATGAATTACGCGTAAGAAATCTAGCCATGGAAATTGCACCAAAGTTATTCTGGTAAGTCTAAGATGCCTATAGAGTTGTCTTAGCCAAGTTTTAACATCAAACTTCATGTGAATAAAAAATACCCAATTCGTATGAACTAGAACCCTAAATTTCAATTCTTTCACTTTTGATGTTTCTGGGCAAGTTCTAAGCATGGATATAGTCAATTCATCACATAAACAACATATTATAAGCAACCAATTAGCCAGAAACGTTCACACATGAAAACACCCAATTTACGCATGAACCCTAGTTTTCCTGATTTAATCAATTCGTGTTTCTGGGTAAGTTTTGAGAATAAAAACGGTATCATTGATGTTTTAGAAACGTTTTGATACAATCTTTTTAACCACAAACACATAAACAAGATTATGTGTTCATACGCATACGCGTAGAACACAAAATTGTCCCTATTTTAAGATCTAACCGTTATTTTTCAAACTATTCAAAACCATTGTTTGAAATCTTGTTAAGAACACAAAAACACTTACAGATTGTTGATCCAAAACACGGATTTGCAGTTTAAATCTTAGGCGTAGGATTGGTTTGGTGTGTGTAATAAATGTGAAGATGAAAAGTTAGGTGGGATGTTTTATTAAAATAACTTTTGGATTTTGACAGTTTTAGTCCCTCCACCTTTTCGATTTTCATCCAAAGCCTTTTAACTTCCATTTTGGTTACCAAACGAAGAGATTTTAAGAACGAAACTTGACGACACTCCCCCTCGACTTAAGAAATAAAGAAAGGTTATAAATTTTAGTCCGAGGAGTGTCAGTGAACCAGAAATGTGATCACCAATTTAAAGAAACAACCAGGATAAGGTAACATGCAAGTACAAGGTTATTTTTGAAACAGTTAAGTATTTATTTTCTCCCCCTCAACACTTGATCGAAAAAATACTGAATTTTGAAAGATTAGAGTGTTGAAGGAAGAAATGTACTTGCCATGTATAAAGAAATATAGATAGAAGAATATTTTTGTTGTTTTAACTGATTTTATATTTTTATATTTTGTTTTTGGAAAATATTTACAAAAGAGATTTTGGTGTTTGACTAGTTTTTAAGAATGTTTTAAGAGTTCATCCAGTTCCTCTTGAGTCAAGCACCGCATACCAATCCGGTGGACCAACTCATTAAACCTAGCGGGAGGCAAGGCTTTGGTGAGTAGATCTGCCAATTGGTATTCTGTACCCACGAAGTATAATTCAACTGTACTCTGTTCCATGTGGTCCTTGATGAAATGATATCGAATATCGATGTGCTTTGATTTTGAATGCTGAACTGAGTTGCACGAGATCGCAATAGCACTCCGATTGTCGCAGTACATCAGGATTCTGTCAAATACGTAACCATAGTCTTTGAGTTGTGTTCTCATCCAAATGACTTGAGCACAACACGCCGACATGGCTACATATTCTGCTTCGGTTGAGGACGTAAGAGTTCCACCAGCTTCATCCTTAAGAGCCAAGAGCAAAGCCTCTTTGAAATAAGCACTTCCTCTTGTCCTCGGTTTAGGACATGCATTAGCCAGATGACCCTTTTCATTACAGTTATAGCATCGAAGACCATTAACCCCATTATGAGCATTTCCCTGTTCAACCACTTGAGCCATTTGCTGTTGCGGAGCACCCATGTGATTCCTTCCCATAGCATTTAACCCTTGACCTCCTCCCATCTGACGACCATAACCACGGTTTTGAACTTCAACGCGTCCATTGTTCACAACAGCCTGATTCCTTGTATTAGATGAAGAACGAATGCGATTGTTGGATTTGTTTGTATAACGGACAAATGCTTTAGCAATCATAACAAATCCTTGTTGCAATTCATCGAAGGCATCGGAGTCCTCATCAGCTTCACTGTAAAGAGCTTGAGCAGTGTTGTTGTTGTATGGAACCAATTGATTTTGTTGAGGTTGTTTCTGTGACGGATCATAAGGTGTGATAGTTGCAGTTGGTTGAGGAGCGGGTTGAGGAGCTTGTTGAGGAGGAAGATTTGTTTGAGCCCACAAAGCAAGTTGTTGATTGTCCGGAAGTGATGGTGAAACAGTTTGACCACGGAGAATCCTTTCCTTATCAACTTCTTTTTTGTGAGGCTTCAGATAGTCGTACAATAATCCGTAGGTAGCATGATGCATATCTTTAGCTTGACGGAGAAAAATGACATACTTCTCCCATTCCGGACCAAGACTACTTAGGAACTTTGTGTTGACAGCAATTCGTGGCATGATGATATTGTGTTTGTCCAAATCATTAATGATGTGTGAAAAGCGATTATGATAAGATTCTAATGACTCTCCTGGTTCAATCATGAAGTGTTCATAAGCCAAGTAGATTTTGGATTCCATGTCTTCCTGATTGAGTGTTGTGCCTTGTATAAGAAGATGAATATGTTCCCACATTGCTTTTGCAGTCTTTTGAGCATCAACACTTCGAAGGATTGGATTGGGTAATCCTAAAAGGATGTATTGCATTGCAAGTTCGTCGGCTTCAAAGTGTAGAAGTTGATCACCCGTGAGATCTGCAACAGTTGCAATGTTGGTGACATCATCTCTTGGTGGAACAGCATTAGGATCTCTGGGTGTAACGACAGTAGGCATCTAAAATGGACCTTCCATAATGACCTTCTTTAAAAACTTTCCATGTGGCTTCTTTAGATCACAAAACCTAAAGAACCGAATCACCCATTGATCATAATTACCGGGAGTGAGCATTGCAGGTCTATCAAGTGAGCCAGCTTCATGAATTTATTGTTGGCTACTCAAGGCTTCACACATCTTGCCAAACCATGCAGGTTCCTTCATAGTATTTCTGGATGGATGTTGATTGTAGAAGTTTGTGTAAGGTTGTACTTGAAGACTAGGTGGTGGTTGTACCATTTGAGGTTGTGGAATTGCTGCAAGTAGTGGAGTATGTTGTTGATTAAATTGTTGTTGATAAACTGCTTGTTGTTGATTCCATTGTTGATGTTGTGGACTTAGTTGTTGTTGTTGTTGTTGATTATAAGTGTAAGGAAAATAGTTAGAGTATGGTGGTTGTGACATGTTGAAAACTTGTGTTGTTAAATGGATCTTTGTAGTCGAATGAACCTTTGTTGATGAAGAGTCCTTAGGCGTAGAAATCACAATAAACCAAGTAGAACTTATGCGTAAAAACACCAAAGTTACGCGTAACAGCAAGAGTTACGCGTAAGAAAGGAATAAACACTAAAGTTAAGCGTAAAACAAGAAGTTAGGCGTAGAAAACTTAGGCGTAGGATTACCTTATGCGTAAGACGAAGCTTAGGCGTAAGATAAATCTTATGCATAGAAGTTTCTACGCGTAAGCTTATGCTTATGCGTAATTTTAGGGTTTTGCCCAAATGATCTTTTACACTATCACAGTGCAAAAGATATCCAAAGTCGACGTATTTTCAGGCTTATCCAAGCAAGATAACACGGAGTAAACCACGAAAACTGAAGATCAAACCACGGAATTCTTATGCGTAAGATTAGGGTTTCGTTAGGCGTAGAACTACTCGTAAGAATGACTTTTGCCCAAAGATGTTTCTAAACCAGATTTTTCTGAAGAAATAGCTTCAATATCACCGAAATAACACAAAAGTGTGAAACTTGATGATCCAAAGCTCAAAAACACGTTACGCGTAGGAATAAACCCAAGTTCAAAACCAAGCAAGAAAACACTGATCTACGCGTAAAGGTTAAAACGTTTTGCCAAAAACCGTTATTTTAACACCTTAAAACGTTGAAAGTACAAGAATCTTGGATTAAAAAGTGTAAAAAATACGTTTTTAAGCGAACCAAAGTATCATGTGTTGTTACGCGTAAGACCAAAACTCGCATAAACAACAAACATGATTCACCCAACTATTTGGCGATTAATACCACTGTTAGGTCACTAGTTTTACAACACAAGCACAAGAGAAGAGATAGAGAAGATCGGTTGAACAATATCCAAGCACACACACACACGTTAATATGAATGGTTAAGCGTAAGGTATGTGAAAGAGATAAATTGAACAACCAACCCTCAAGTGAGGGTTATTACAAGGTATTTATAGGAGGGAAGCTAGGGCAACACTCCTAGTTCCCTTCCTTTTCCTTATTGGACTAGGCCTAGGCTTATGGGCCTTCTACATAAGCCTAAGGCTAATTACTAACATAAAGGTCATATTAAGCTAACTATTACATATGAATCACTAACACTTGATTAAGGTTTAGGAGTGATTCCAACAAGTCTAATAACCTCAACAGTGGCATCAAGAGCCAGATATAATCTGTAATTAATTACTGAAAACACATTAAAATCGAATACTTGTATTGTGTTATTATTGTATGTGTAGATCTAGGGTTTGCAAAAACCTAAACCCTAATTTTTTTAGGGGGGGTATTTTTTAGCCCTAATTTTTTATGTTTTTCTAGTTTTTTTTAATTAGATTAAAAAAAACCCTAGGTTGCATGCAATATTATGTGTTTATTGCGTAACTGTAATGTGTTGCAATAATTGTTATGTGTTAACTTCCATGATAAAAACATGCATGTTTTGTCATGGATCTAATTATTGTGCTTTACTTGGATTAAATGTATACATATAATTAATATTTTTGATAGATCTAAAATTGGAGAAGACCTCAATTATTATTAATAGTTCAATTACATGCAATGTGGTATTTGTTTAATTTTGACTTACGCAATCGATGAATCGATGCATGTGGCTCACCTTCTTGTAAACGGGTGAAAGTCTTAATTAAACATATACATTATTCAGATCTAGAGTTGATTATTAATAGGATTTATCAAAAGTTTTGCATGTGGCTATTTGATATGCATGATTAATTGTTAAGTTATGTATTCGTTGTTTATGTGTTTATTTTTTTAAATACTTGCTTGTTTGTTTTGTGTGACAAGTTGTAAACAAGGGTATTTTTTATAAGAAAAATAAACTATTCTAAACAATGGTGAAACATGTGTTTTTTAAGCATAATAGTCATAAATGTTTAATTGATTGATGTTTATGCACAAAATAGTTAGAACGGCGCACCCATTAATGACAAACTATAAGATGGGTATAAGGTTGGTACGCATTAAATTGTGACCTTAAAGAAGAGGGTATATAATTTGCTTCGCGCTGACCTAATTCTCCGGTCGTTTGTGCGTCTTAATGGAGTTACCAAGTATTCCTATATAATGTGCATAAAATCTTAAGGGTGAATTGACCTTAAATTCTACGCACCACTGTTGTGGGAATTATCCGAATAACTTGGGTCTTATGACTCATGCAGCAGTAGGATATAGTGGTAACTAAAGGTAATTCTTTAATTGGTGTAACCAATACCTCGATTAAAGTTTGATGATGAAAAGCTTAAACATTAAAACAAGGATATAACCGTCTTAATAAAATCTTATGCTACAAAAATGAATGCATGACATCTTTGTACATATTTGATTTGACACCAAAAAATAAAATTTATTGCCTTTAATTTTAGTTATATGCCATCCAATGAAACGGAAATACTTGAGATTACCTTTTATTTGCGTGAGAATGTGACTTAGATCGTAATCAAAGGGTAAAATATCCACGTGTCGTGAGAACTGGCATGGATAATTTTGCAGTTTCTTAAGTTGGACAACTTAATTGAGTTAGGCGGTGAGAACTGGCAACTCAAGGCATAAGATGGAGATCAAATATGCTTACATTGCAACTTATGTTGGCTAAATGTAAATCCCATAAATCTAGGAATTGCAATTGAAATTGGCAATTGGGCAAGGCCTTGTACCATTTTGTATATAATTTCATTACTAGCAGATCAACTGAGGTAATGAGATTATGACAATTTGGATCTTAGTTTTCAATGAAAATTAATTTGATATATGAATATGAACCTTGGGTATTTAATTTTATTAAAAAGGAAAATTATCAAAATACTAAATATGGTTTTTTGAACTTTTTCTCTAGATGGCTCATCAACCTGAAAACACTATGAGCTTAATGAGTGCTGCTTTCAAAGATATGATTGGAAGAGACAAATTGACGGGCTAAAATTTCAATGATTGGCATTGTGCACTTAGGATCATCCTTCGTGTTGCCAAAAGACTTGAGATTTTGACTTCGCCTCTGCCTGAAGATCCTGCTAAAACGGCTACTGCTCTTGAAAAAGAGGAGTATCGTGTCGAGTATGAGAAGCACAATGATGTGGCTTGTACTTTCGGGTATGACTGCTCAATTGCAAAAACAATTTGAGCACCATGCGCCAATGATCATGCTTGATGAACTCAAACGTATATTTGAGAAGCCACCAGCAGCTGAATTGTATGAACTAATTCAAAAGGTTCATAATTGCAAGCAAGAGGTTGGTAAATCTGTATCCGACCACGTCCTTGAGATGAAATATCACTGGGACCAATTAGAGAAGCTCAGCTATGGTTACTCCCAAGATGTGTGTGTTGGCCTCATCAATCACTCCCTTAATTAGGAGAGGTTTGGTGATTTTGTGCGCCAGTACAATATGCATTGCACGGGGAAGATGAGTTACATGCAATGCTTGTAGACTTCAAGAACAGACTAACTAAGAAGGCACCTACACATGCGGTACTAGCAATACAAGGTGGTAGGGTAAATAAGCCAAAACCGCAAGCAGATAAGAAGGGAAAAGGAAAAGGAAAGGGGAAACAAGTTGTGATCCCACCAGCTCCTAAGAAGGATTCATCTTGCCACCACTGCAACACATCAGGCCATTGGAAGCGGAATTGTCCATTGTTGCTGAATGAGTTGCTTCAGAATAAAAATAAGATGGTGACTAGGACCTCATGTATTTTTATGTTTGAATTATTTTCTTTTCCTCGTAAGCAAAATTCCTGGATTTATGATACAGGATGTGGTACTCACATCTGTAATTCATCGCAGGGACTTAGAGGTGCAAAGAAGCTGACCTGTGGAGAAAGATACTTGTACATTGGCAATGGAAAGCATGCATCAGTTGAAGCCATAGGGACTTTTGATTTAGTGTTGCCTTCGTGCTTAATTTTTGAACTAAATAATTGTCATTATGCACCCTCCATTGTTAGGGGTGTTATTTCAGTTTCTTTATTGAAAGATATTGGTTTTATGCACACTTTTACCAGTTATGGAATTTCAGTTTCTTTTAATAATGTTTTTTATTTTAATGCAATTCCTATAAATGGTGTGTTTGAAATTGATATGGATGATTATGTGTCCAAAGGAAATAATTCGTTGTATAGCATTAGCAATAAGAAGAGCAAGTCTAACTGGGACTCTTCTTATCTTTGGCACTGTCGCCTTGCTCATATAGGCAAGAAATGCATGGTAAAGCTACAAGATGAAGGGCTTTTACAAAGTGTCGATGATGAATCATTTGACAAATGCGAGTCTTGCATATCTGGGAAGATGACAAGGAAACCTTTTTCACATCAAGTGGAAAGGGCTACAGATCTACTTGGATTGATACACGTTGTGTCACACCCCCAAAGTACCTGTTTTGCAGCGGAATGGAATTCCTGGGGGATGACTGCCATAGCATCACAGTTACAGTTATATTGAACGACCTAATGTGTCGTTTTGAAAATACATCGTTTGATATAATAAAACCTCCAGAGTTTAAAAAAGATAGGTCCCAAAAAGGTAGTCAACATTTGCGGAAATAAGTTTGTTACAATCCAAACGATGTTTTAAAGTGCATAAAACCCATGTGAGACGCGTCGTCACCGCGACACTATGATAAGTCCTTATGCATGCCATGAAGTATATGCCTTAAATACCTGAAAATACATTGCTAAAAGTGTCAACACAAAGGTTGAGTGAGTTCATAGAGTTTATGTAAATGTTTTATACGACCACCACAAGTATAAGTCATGTATGGCAAATATGTCACTTAAAAATGTTACAATTGCTATAAGCACATGACACCGAAGCTAGACTGATCATGATGTTCGCCCCAACAGAGTGTTTTTCCAAACAACTCAAATTATGATATTAAATGAAATGCATCCGTTTGACCAGTTGGAATCCACCAACCCGGATGGAGGAGTCACCCTCAATAGATCTATTCACTCACCCTCGCTTACCCCGTAATTAACGGTTCATGATTATGATATGGGGACATTCAATTGGCAATGAGGTAACTTAAGCAATATAATGAATTTTATATACTTGGGCTCGTAATAAAATGATGTGCAATGTATTCTCCCCCGTAGGTTTGAAATGAATATATAAACTTGAAAAACGGGGCTATGAAAACTCACTTGGTACAATGATATGATCGCAAAAGTGGATACACTCAAATGTGGCGCAATCTCTAACAGCGACCTATTATGAATGATATGATCTAATATAAGTTATGAAATAATGTTATGCATGCAAACTCATATGATATCCATACCACTTGTGCATTTTGAAACTAAAGTTTATCGTCAAAAAAAATAAGTTTATAACGTCTTGTCAAGTTATAAATTACTTTACAAGTACTTACGTTGAAATGATATCCTACAATAGTCATTTAGTGATTTATTAAGAAATTATAGTTTTTCGTCGTAAAATAATACACTTTGACAATTCATGAAAATGGCTAAGTGGCCTCGAGAAGCTAGTCGTAAAATAGTGAATATCGAGTGTTAGGAAACAAACTCAATGATTTTAGAAAGCTTGTAACATTATCTAAAAGTCATAACACTGAACTTTTATCCATACGAGTTCCGATCATAAAGAAAAATAATGGTGAAATGAGGTAGTTGAGCTAAAAATGTAGTTTATGGGTAGTTTTTGGGAAAGTTTAAGAGGTCGTATCTTACTCGTTACAACTCCTTTTGACGAACGGCTGGTCATTTTGGAAAATAGGACGAATGAACTAACTTGTATTCAGAGATACTATTTTACCAAAACCAACTTGATCATTGAGAAAAACGCTCCAAACATGGGGTACCCGAAAAGACTTTCAACACTTAGAAATATTTTAGTAAAAGCTGAAGGAAATAAGTTGTGAACGTCGGTTTTCAAATGCTTGTATCTCGGTCATTATAAGCTCGTTTTCTACGATCTATACATCCTCAGTTTCGCGTTAATGTATACTAAAATATTTTTGATAAATCGACTCATTTAGATAATGCTTAAAACTCATTTTTGCCCCTTAAATAACCCTTGACAGCTTGTATTTTTCAGAAAATTAGTTTTCGTCGTTAAACTTGAAAATAGCGTAATTTCTTCGTTATAAATCCGTTTTAACCCGTTCAAGCGACCACGGTTTCGTTTTAAAGTCAATTTTCTGAAAATATAAACCAAAATATTCCATGACCTGTCGAAATTTCCAGATTTTGCAAACATGGACAGACCTCAATTTCATGTTGTCGAAAATGATTTTTCTAGTGTAATACTTGTTCTAAACCATTCCAATCAACACCAAAACTATTCTAAACCTACCATACACCTTCTTACGGTGTCATGGGTTCCTAAACATCACCAAAAAATGATAGGTTTCATGGTAATAACTATAGGATAGTTAATTCTCATTATAAGTAATAAAAACAAGCAAAAAGTGGTATGATTCATAGAATATTTGCATGTTTTTCTTACTAGATCATAAAAATACATCAAGTAAGAGTTTATAAGAATAGAAAAAATTAGTTGAAGCTTACTTGAGTGATTGAAGAGTTTTTGAGCTAGAAATCTTAATTAATCTATAGGTTTTTATTTCAAAACCTTGAAATAGATTACTAAATGAACTAGAAAAATACTTGAGCTTGAAAAATAATTTTGGTTTCTTGTTCTTGTTCTTCTTGGCCGATCACCACAAGGAAACGGGAGAGTTTCTCTTGCTTTTCACCTTGAAATAATAGGTATGTATGTTTTGTTTGGAAAATAAATGTGCAAGTATTATGAAATATCTAGCCAAAAGGTTAGTGTGGTCATTTAGGTGGACAATTCAAAGTTGGTTTCTCTTGTAACAAGGGGGGGGGGGGCGTGGCATGAGAATGGGGAAGCAAAGGTTTTGTGTATTTTTGATAGTTAAGTTTATTTAAAGTTATGCATATTGTATATTATGTACATGTAATTAATTATTTAGTGTAGCGTTATCTAGAAATCGATTTTAGTGGAACAAAATAAAATATATTGAAGTCATAAAAATTATAAAAATGCATTTCTCGCAAGTATTGAGTGAATAAATATTTATCGATTAGAATTTACGAAAACCGTCGTAAATATATATATATAACAATTTTTATACCAAAATAAATTCGAAACATCGGGTAGACTAATAATATAGTTTTTATAGTTTTAAAATGAGTATAAAAATATATCAGGATAATTGTTGGAAGTGTCGGATCAATTATTCAAAATAAATGATCGTGCGATAGCGTTTATTTAATAATTAAATATACGTTAATGAAATATGCAAACCCATGCATAAACTAATATGAAAATGATGTTACTGATGATATGTAGACTTACTCTAGTCTATATGAAATGTTCTCAATGATATTCCATAAATACGCAGTTTAACCCTCAAGGTTACGCGTATTCGATACTCGTAAACCTAGTTTACGAAAAATGATGAATAGTGAATCATGAATAGTGATTTTTCGTGAATAGTAAAATTTTAAAATAACCTCTCAAAGTCTCAAACCGACTTCAAAAATGATGAATAGTAACCAGTGAATAGTAAATTCCTGAGATGAATAGTGAAATTTTCAAAGTTTGAGAAATGACCTGAAATTACGAGTTGTCACACGTTGATGTGTGGACCACTTAGACATGTGTCAAAACGTGGTGCTACCTACTTCTTAACCTTTACTGATGATTCTAGTGGTTATGGTTATGTTTATTTACTTGAACATAAACATGAAGTCTTTGAAATATTTAAGGTTCTCAAAAGTGAAGTAGAATTACAACTCGGTAAGAAGATTAAAGCTCTTCAATTCGATAGAGGTGGTGAATATATAAGCCAAGAGTTCAAAGATTACTTAGATGAGTGTGAAATTGTCCAGCAACTCACATCTCCTTATACTCCACAACAAAATGGTGTATCTGAAAGGAGAAATCATACTTTACTAGACATGGTACGATCGATGTTTAATCTTACAACTGCTATTCGCATTTTGAATATGGTTCCAACTAAGAAGGTTGTTAAGACTCCATATGAACTATGGAAAGGAAAAGCTTCGAACTTTTCTTACTTAAAGGTCTGGGGTTGTGACGCGTATGTTAAACGTGACTCACCAGATAAGCTCCAACCAAGATGTGTTAAGTGTATCTTCGTAGGATACCCTAAGGAAACTATGGGTTACTACTTCTACTACCTACCTAAGAACTAAGTCATTATGGCTAGGTATGGAGATTTCCTTGAAAGGAATCTCATATCTCAAGAACTCAGTGGGAGAGTATATGATCTGGAAGATGATCATGAAGATACAACACCTTCTGATGATACTAGCCAACTTCAAGATGAGCCAGAAATCCTGGGTGCTCCTCCTGAAGTTGTTCCCATTCGTAGTTCTAAAAGGACTATACGAGCACCTGACCGTCTATGTCTTAACGTAGAGATGGAGGAAAATATGGTTGGGGATCTTAATGAACCTGTCAACTATAAGGCTGCCATGGCTGATCCTGAAAGGGCAAATGGCAGATTGCTATGAATGGGGAAATGCAATCCATGAAAGAGAATGATGTCTGGATTGAAGTTGACCTTCCTCTCAATGCTAAAGTCGTTGGAAGTAAGTGGATCTTCAAGAAGAAAACTGACATGGATGGCAATGTACACACCTATAAGGCTCGTCTGGTAGCTAAAGGTTTTACTCAAACCTATGGCGTAGATTACGAGGAGACATTATCTCTTGTAGCAGACATAAGAACTATTAGGATTCTCATAGCTATAGAGGCACACTATGACTATGAAATTTGGCAGATGGATGTCAAAACCGCCTTTCTAAATGGTCGTCTAGATGAAGACATCTACATGGCACAACCTGAGGAGTTTGTGAATCCACAATTTCCTAACCGTGTATTCAAGCTTAAAAGGTCCATTTATGGACTAAAGCAAGCATCAAGGCAATGGAATAAAAGATTTGATGGAGAAATCAAAAGTTTTGGATTTACTTAGAATCTTGATGAGCCATGTGTATCTCACAAAGCTAGTGAGAGTCATGTTACTTTCCTTATTCTGTATGTCGATGACATATTAATCATGGGAAATCATATACCAAGTTTAAATGAGGTGAAAGCCCATCTTGGTAAATGTTTCTTAATGAAAGACTTAGGGGAAACATCATACATACTCGGAAACAAGATCTACTGGGATAGATCAAGGCGGTTAATTGGTTTAAGTCAAAGTGCTTACATTGACAAAATATTGAAGAGATTCAATATGCAAAATTCCAAGAAGGGATATTTGTCGATGCAAGTGAATCATGGTTTAAGTAGCGAAGCCTGTGCTTTAACACCTGCAGAGGTGGCACGCATGAAGAAAGTTCCTTATGCTTCGGCTGTAGGATCTATCATGTATGCGGTGCGATGCACAAGACCTGATGTGGCGTTTGCTCAAAACCTGACCAGTCGATATCAACAGAATCCAGGTGAACTTCACTGGACTGTTGTTAAACATATTCTCAAGTACCTTAGGGCTACAAGAGATATGTTCATAGTGTATGGGGGAAATCCAGAAGCAGAACTGTGTGTTATAGGTTACTGCGATGCATCCTGGAAGTGTGACAAAGATGATACGAAGTCTCAGACGGGTTACATATTTGTCATCAATAGAGGCGCTGTGGATTGGAAGAGCAAGAAACAGACCACTCTTGCGATGTCTGCTACAGAAAGTGAGTACATAGCAGGGTTAGAAGCTGCCATGGAAGCTGTTTGGATAAGGAAGATTGTTTCGAGGCTTGGAGTGTCACACCCCCAAAATGGGTCGCAGCGGAATGGTAACCGGGGCGTGACTTTCAAGGTACAAAGTTGCAGTTATGTCGAACGACCTACATGATTCATTTAGAACATCATTCATGAATGTGATCGGCAACGACGACCATGAACCATAAAATGCAATCAAGCAAGCTAGATACCTAAGAAATACATGTTGAAAGGTCAACATAATGTTGGTGAGTTCATAGGTTTAACTTAATGTAAAACTTTGTACGGAACACAAGATTTCAGTAGTATAAAAATAAATACAATTGCACTAAGCTCATGACCCCGACGCTTAACATATTTGGTATGCAAATGTGCATAAATGCCCCCAAACAAGTGTTTGCCAGACACTTAATGTAATCCTCAAATGGTATGCGTTCGTTTGACCAGTTGGAGCAACCCAACCCGAACGGTGGTGTCAACCCAATAGATCTATTCAGAACATTCGCGCTTTCTGGTAATTAACGGTTCATGATATAATGTAGGGCACTTAAGTGGCTATGTGGTAACTTAGGCAATGCATCAGTTTTGTACTTATGTCCGCATAAAAACAAGCATGTATTCTCACCCCAAGTATTTGTAAAATATTGTAAACAAGTAAAACGGGGCTATGAAACTCACCTTAGTGAAGCGATCTGAAATAGCGTAAAGTCAGATAGTAGGAGTGCGCAGTACCGACACGCGACCTATAATAGTATGGCATGTCTTAGTTTCTGATTCCTTGTTAGATAAAGTCTACTTTATCTATTTTACAAGTGTTGTCATTGTCGTTGTTGTTGTTGCTGTTGTTGTTGTTGTTTGTGTGTCGGCGTTAGGTTTTGAAAATATCATTTTCAAAATAATGCGTATATTTCGGCTAATAGAACTTGCTTTGAAAACGATGTCGAAGAATGTATATTTCGGCTGAAATGGGTTATGTATGGTGTTTTGACGAAGGTTATATGTAAAAAAATATAAAGTTTGATCGAGAAATAAAGTTTCGTTTATATAACGTTTCATGTAGTGAATATATATATATATATATATATATATATATATATATATAGATTTATGTTCATATGGTGAACACTTTAAAGTGTAAAACAATAGGCACCAATGAGTAAGTAACATGTGGCATTTCAAAATTTAATTATAACTAAAACCGTAAATTAAAGAAAAGGGCATTTAGGTAATTCTATGCTTCCTTGTTTCACTCATGATTCCATATAACGTGATAAATCTGTCGCTATCTTTGCACAAAATAAGGAACCACAACTCCTTTTTATCCCATAATAAACAAGATCTGGAAAAATCAAACTCTACAAGTTCTTCAAATCGAAACCATATTAATCGATCTTTTTTTTCAAATTGATGTCACTACACCATTCGGATTTCTAGTTTTTTTGTTGGAGACATAGCCGCGACTACAAGTCAGATCCTTTCCAAACGGGTAACAAGGCTTCTTATACTTGCAACTACTTCAATTTGGAATTCATAGAACGCCTAATTCCAGCGAGTTCGAATCGTTATATCCTAAAGACGAAGGAAACCTCGATCTGCCTAACCCGACGGGACTTCGAAATTATGTTTGACCCCGACGAGTGTGTTTGAAGTGTGTCTGTATTACTAACGGTCTGCTTCGAAACAGCCTAACCTCCATCAACCATTTGTAAATCTGGGTTTAGCAATATTTCAGATTTACAATAATGGAATTAGACGGTCACTGTTATTTCAGATCCGTTTTTTTTTTTTTTTTTAAATAAATGATACAATTGTCTTTCTTTAATAAAATTGGTGTATATTTCAATTTGTAATTGAGTTATAAGCTTGTACATGTTTGGATGTAGTGTTACAATATTTTTTAAGGCTTCTCATTGTTCAGATCTCATATTTGCGATCTGTTATGTTTTTGTAATTGATTTGTGACTCAGTATTGTGAAATTTAATTATTAGTGAAAACTATAATGTATCATGAAACTATGTATCATTAAAAATATATCAAAAATATTAGTGTGTCACCGTAAATGTAATCAAAAAATTATTGTGTTTCAAAAAACTTCATGTGTGTTATTATAAATGTGTCACTAAAAATGTATCATGAAACTACGTGTCACCAAAAATGTGTCATTAAAAATGTATTGAGAAACTATGTGTCAAAAAAAATGTATAGTAAAACTATGTGTCACTAAAAATAGTGTCATTAGAAATGTGTCATTAAAAATTAACCATCAAAAACAATGTGTCAATAAAAAAACGTCATTAAAAAAATCCAACAAATGAATTCAAGAAAAAAATGAGCACGTGTAAGTGAATTTAAGTCTTCAAAAAGTGGGATACATTATGCCATTCATAACTCATTTAATTACAATATTGCCATTATCAATTAATTGTTTTAAATAAATGCAAATCTCATTCATATAATTGATCCAATGGTCCACAAGTGTGCCTATTATTTTCTATTTTAAAGTGTACACCACAATAACGTCACCCTACTCTATATATATATATATATATATATATATATATAGTGTATCTTTATTATGAGAACCCTGTTAAGTGCGAGAACTCCCATTGTCCAATCAGAATTTAGTAATCTTTTTTTTTTAAATTAATATAATTAATTCGTATGGGCATTATGGGTATTTAACATACACATAATCTTTAACTGAAAATTCAAAATCCTAGAATCATTCTCCACTCTCCTCTCAAAACCTAAAAACTGCCTCCTTCAAACCCTCTATACCGCCTCTCTCTAAACATGATGTTCGGCCATAAAAAAACTTCACCAATATCTCCATAATCGTTTTATGATGAATGGTATAAAAAAGTTTCAACCTGTGGTGGTGGTTGCGTTAAATAATAGATCCAGTGACCTTTATTGCGGTTGAATGCGGTTGACGGGTGATAAAGATGAAAACAAATTAATTTGAATCAGATCCGAAGTCACAAGAGGTACACATATTTTTCATAAAAAAGATATCAAAACTTTTCTTATGGTTATCTCCTCTGTTAATTCTTTTATACTCTTTGTAGCCATGATTATTGATAGTCTATATTTGTGGTTACTGATTATGGTTTTGAATCCCTATTATGTGCTTATAACATGAAATGTTGCTGCCGTTATGAGTATCGAGACGATTGTGTTCTAGGTGGAATTAAAAATGCAGTTTTATGAATTGAAACTGGTCCACTTTTGGTTTACTATATTGTTGAGAAACTATATAGTTATTGAAGCTTTGATTCCTAAGTACATGTTAACTGTTGTCTATTAAAAGTCTGTTAAAGCATTGTTATGTTCACTTTTTGTTTAAGTGTATTTTTTTATCTTCATAGTATATGTTTTACCAAAGGGAATATAAGTGGTGTGCATGTATGTTATTTATGGCACTTCAACAAAAACTAAGGGAATAAATGTGTGCACATATGTTTTGTGATTGATATAAAATCAATGGAAGGGTGTACATGTATGTTATTCATTTTCCTTTAAGAAAGTATAGGTAAGTTAAATTATGTGACGATGTAGTTTTATAATGGTCTATTTATTGTATTAGTTTTCGTTTCTTTTCTTCTCGTACATATATGTTATTTATTTTCCTTTAAGGAAGTATAGGTAAGTTAAATTATGTGACGATGTGGTTTTATAATGGTTTACTATATCAGTAGTGTTTGCCAAGAAATTGAATGTATGTTAATTCACTATATCTTACATCATATTTGTTTTCTTAAAGTGTGTATAATTATTTATATTCAAACAGGTGACCAGAAGAAAAGTACGAGATATTGCCTATGTCCTGTATGGTTTTATGTTATTAAGAAAGGACACCGTAAATAAAACATTCTTATGGATGTAAGTGTTTTTTAGCTTCTACTTTTGTGAACATATGTATCTTAGATTACATTTTGGATCAACTGTTTAGAGGCATGAGGACAAGAAGGAAAGAGTTGAGGGCTCGGGCTAAGATGTAGTAGTATATCTAAACGGGCTAACGGGCTAAGATGTAAGTATGTTTAACATATATGTTATGGGTTTAGCATGTATGTTTTTAACATGTTTGTTCTTGGTTTAACATGTTTGTTTTTGGTTTAGCATATATTTAACATATATGTTCTTGGGTTAACATGTATGTTTTTAAAGTGGTTATACAAATAATTTTAATTTAATGGTTATAGCTTCTTTATTTTCCATTTAACATGTATGTTCTTCGTTTCTGATAAATTTACATTATCTAGAAAACACATAAGCACTTTACTAATTGAAAAACATAAATTGTAAAAATATTATTCCAAAAACATAAATAAAAAAAATTAAATTTAGGCCTTCATACATGTGTTTATACGTGTATATATTAGTTTGCGTTTATTTTTCCTAATTTTTATACTTTTCTTTGTATCAGATGTAGCTGAATTAAAAGAATGATGACAACGAGTGTGCACATTTGTCCGTCTTCTGAAACATTGAAAAGGAGCGTGCACATATGTCCAACTTCTGAACTTTGACAACTACGAGTGTGCATATATGTCTGACTTCTGAAAATGTTGATAACAAAGAGTGTGCACATATATCTGTTTGTGTTAAATATTACTTGTACACACGTGTATAGATCGATTAGATTCATGTATTTCTGCTTCTTAGAAATTTGTGTTTAATTGTATATCAATCAATATTTGATTTTTTATTTAACATGTATGTTCTTGGTTTCATATAAACTTACTTATCTAGAAAACATGTATGCACTTCACTATGAAAAACATGTATGTCGAAAAAACTATTCCTAAAACTAAAATAATAAAATTAATTCATAAAACACATATGCACTAAATCAGTTTGGAAAAAAAATATATATATATATATATATATATAAAAAACCGAAAATTGAATGTTTTTTAAAAATAGGATTTATTTATTGTAAAAAATCAAAAATAATATGAAATTGACTTTTACTATTATACCCTTTTGGATTAAATAAAAGGGTTTAATAATTCAAAAATGCTATGTTGCATTGATATGTTGCACAATATGCATTTCTAGGAGTACATAAGGGGTTCTGGCACTTAACATGATTCTCAAAATAAAGGTCCCCTATATATATATATATATATATATATATATATATATATATATATATATATATATATATATATATATATATATATATATATATATATATATATCTATACTATATAAAATGGAAAAAATGTCAAAGTGGAATGTGAAATATTGAAAGTTGAAAATAGTCAAATGAGAGAGAAATGTGAAACTTAAAATGATCAACTAATTATCTTAGCTAATTAAAAAAAACTTTAAAACACACAATTACTTCGGTTTATAACGTCTTCTAGACTTTCTTTTGTTACTACATTCTTAGTTGGCAGCTAATTATAATGAATTAATTTTTTACGATATACTTTCTTACAATAAATGCTAGCTTTCATTTATCATTTTGGTATATAACTCCTAGCAACATTTAGTTAATATCAGTTGATTCTTATCACAATCCCTACACAAAATTATCCACACTACTAAATAAAAACGATGAGGTGATGATGAGCATGGGACATAATATGAGTTAGAAACTGATTCGAATGTTTCCGGAAGAATAAAAATACCCATATGACGGTGGTGAAAACTTGATAACGATAATGGTTTTAGTTTTGATGGGGTGATTTCAAGATAACAAGAGTGATGGATTACAACAATTTCCATATGAATCAGTGATCGAGATTGAAGCATTTGATGATTAATGCATAGCACATTTGTTTGCTTTGTCTAATTATTTATACTAATGAATACATATCTATATCTTTATCTTTATCTTTACTACATAAAATAAGAAAATATCAACAAGTTAATATTGAAAAAGTGAAATAGTGGAAAGTGCATAGCATGGGCAAAATTCATGTTTCTTTGGCAACTATTCTTGCATGGAAAGTATTTATTTTGATTTAAATGTATTTGTTGCATGATATCTTTGCATGGTAACTATTCAATTTTGACTTCAATGTATTTTCATTTTTCACACTGCGCCAACCATTTCATTGTTTCATGGGCGGGAAAATTGTTTTTTCAATATTTCGTATTTCACCTATATAAACAACCCAAAACAAGTTTGTATTTCACAACAGGAAGGAAACAGAAATAATGGATATGCAAAATCAAAAGGATATTGATGATTATCTCGAGGTTAGTAATCGATTTCTTTTTGATGATCTCGAGGTTACGAAACACTTACCACAATATCGCATATCGTTAATTATATGCCGCTGGAAACCGATGCCGCTAGGCACGTGTACTCGCCTAGTATATATATATATATATATATATATATATATATCTTTACTACATAAAATAGAAAAATGGTCAAAGGTGAAAGTGAAAATTGAAAGTTGAAAATTGAAAGTCAAATATGAGAGAAATGTATAATGTAATTAATACTCTTATTAAAACACCCCATCATTAAAAGTACATTGATTTATTCATATTGTACAACCAACTAAAAGCATATCCACCAAATTAAATACAAACAATTAAAACACCTCATACTAAAAAGTACAATAAAATATTCACAATATACAATTTAAACAAGCTACAACAAAACTAATTAATGTTATTTTTAAAACACCCTAAAATGAAAAGTACATGTTATTATACACATTATACAAATTAATAAAACACACAAAGTTTCATACAAGCTAACAAGTTGGTGGTACGTATAGTTTTGAAAACCGGACCGGACCAACGGGTTCAACCTAGAACCGGTTTCGCCACCGGTTCGACTAACCAATAAAAGTCATCCGAAAATGAACCAGAGAGGACCCGTTGAAACCGATACAAACTGGTAAATCAGGCCTCATCGAGATCTATTTCTGTAGTTAATCGTCACAGGGTACCCGCGTATACTATATATAAAGGAAAAAACAAAAAGTGAAAAGTTGAAACAAAAAATAGAAATGTTGAAAACATATATTTCAAAAGGAAACTATTAATACACATCGAAAACCGGGTTGACCCGGGACGCTTCAAACCCGACGGGTTGACCCGGTTTAATTTCATCCGTGTTCAACCCAACCCGTCGGGTTGACCGGTTTAAATCGATCCATTTTTCGACTAAAACGGTTCAACCAGTTGAACCACCGGGTCGACCGAGTTTCAAAACAATATGTTTAATACCCAAATCTTCAAACTTTTATTATTTTTCGTTTATAACCCACAAACATTTTTATCACTAAGCGATCTGTCGTTATAAAATCCTGTTGCTATGCACGGGTACTCGTCTTTAACTATATGTGTATATAACTACCATTAAAAATTCAAACTAATATTAAATGAAAACAAATTTGGCATATTGAATGTTGGAAAGTACAAATTTTTTTTATTATTATACATACAAAGCATGTATCCATTCAAACTAAAATTTCTAAAATTCCTTTCAAACTAAAATTTTTACATAAAAATTTAAAGAATTTGTCCTTAATGAAATAAATACCATAACAATTCACACCTAAAATTTCAAAGAAATGTATGATAAATTTTGAAAACTTTTACTAATGTAATTTCTCAAAATATATATATATATATATATATATATGTTTTTTAATTTATTTAATCTTAACAGTAATAATTTCTAAAAGTTTATCAAAATATTTTATTTTACTAGACGAATACCCGCGCCTAGCGGCAGCGGTTTCAAGCGGTAGATAATTAACAATAGACGAGTACCCGTGACTATATAATAAATCGCACATTGTTAATTATCTAACGCTAGAAACCGCTGCCGCTAGGCTAACTCGTCTAGTATATATATATATAGATTTATGTTCATATGGTGAACACTTTAAAGTGTAAAACAATAGGCACCAATGAGTAAGTAACATGTGGCATTTCAAAATTTAATTATAACTAAAACCGTAAATTAAAGAAAAGGGCATTTAGGTAATTCTATGCTTCCTTGTTTCACTCATGATTCCATATAACGTGATAAATTAAGCTATCTTTGCACAAAATAAGGAACCACAACTCCTTTTTATCCCATAATAAACAAGATCTGGAAAAATCAAACTCTACAAGTTCTTCAAATCGAAACCATATTAATCGATCTTTTTTTTCAAATTGATGTCACTACACCATTCGGATTTCTAGTTTTTTTGTTGGAGACATAGCCGCGACTACAAGTCAGATCCTTTCCAAACGGGTAACAAGGCTTCTTATACTTGCAACTACTTCAATTTGGAATTCATAGAACGCCTAATTCCAGCGAGTTCGAATCGTTATATCCTAAAGACGAAGGAAACCTCGATCTGCCTCCTAACCGACGGGACTTGAAATTATGTTTGACCCGACGAGTGTGTTTGAAGTGTGCGTATTACTAACGATCTGCTTCGAAACAGCCTAACCTCCATCAACCATTTGTAAATCTGGGTTTAGCAATATTTCAGATTTACAATAATGGAATTAGACGGTCACTGTTATTTGAGATCCGTTTTTTTAAATAAATGATACAATTGTCTTTCTTTAATAAAATTGGTGTATATTTCAATTTGTAATTGAGTTATAAGCTTGTACATGTTTGGATGTAGTGTTACAATATTTTTTAAGGCTTCTCATTGTTCAGATCTCATATTTGCGATCTGTTATGTTTTTGTAATTGATTTGTGACTCAGTATTGTGAAATTTAATTATTGGTGAAAACTATAATGTATCATGAAACTATGTATCATTAAAATATATCAAAATATTAGTGTGTCACCGTAAATGTAATCAAAAATTATTGTGTTTCAAAAAACTTCATGTGTGTTATTATAAATGTGTCACTAAAAATGTATTATGAAACTACGTGTCACCAAAAATGTGTCATTAAAAATGTATTGAGAAACTATGTGTCAAAAAAAATGTATAGTAAAACTATGTGTCACTAAAAATAGTGTCATTAGAAATGTGTCATTAAAATTAACCATAAAAACAATGTGTCAATAAAAAGCGTCATTAAAAAAATCCAACAAATGAATTCAAGAAAAAAATGAGCACGTGTAAGTGAATTTAAGTCTTCAAAAAGTGGGATACATTATGCCATTCATAACTCATTTAATTACAATATTGCCATTATCAATTAATTGTTTTAAATAAATGCAAATCTCATTCATATAATTGATCCAATGGTCCACAAGTGTGCCTATTATTTTCTATTTTAAAGTGTACACCACAATAACGTCACCCTACTCTATATATATATATATATATATATATATTTGTAAATATACATCCACATAAAGAAAACATGTTAAGTTCTTATAAAAGAACACAAGTTGTAGTTATTTCGAAAATGATTAAGTTTATGGTTCATTGATTTATAAAGTATATATATATATATATATATATATATATATATATATATATATATATATATTGAGGGACTTTATTTTCAGAACCCACTTTAAGTGCGAGAACTGCGAGAACCATCTTTTTACAACTAATAATACACAATGTACATCATTTAATGCTCCATAGCATTTTGTTATTTTAATTTAATTCAAAAGGGTATAATAGTAAAAGATATTTTCATATTATTTTTGTTTTTTTTATAATTCCCGATTTTCATAAGTCTTAAAATTTGGTTTTTTTTTTTTTTTTTTTTTAACATGTTTTCAAATAGTCATGGTGCATATATGTTTTTTATACATAAGAATTATTTTTTTAAGTCTCAAGAAGCATGCGGTTTTTTTTTTAATTCTCAAATAGGCAAAGGTACATACATGTCCCCCCCCCCAAATAGTCAACGTGCATACATGTTTTCAATTAGTCAAAAGGCATACTTGTTTTTTTTTTAATCTAACACTTTTTTTATCAACATACCAATATTTTTAAATTATCATTATTTTTTAAAATTCAATCATAAATCATTATAAACATGATATATCATTTCGATCAAGTATTGGCTCATGATAATTATTCATACGATCAAATAACATTATCAATGAACACAAAACAATTAAACACAAACAAATAAAAACGAAAATTAATCACAACAACTAGCTGCATATGGACAATCTTGTGTATATTAAACTAATGATGTAAACTTGTTTTTTAATCATAAACACAAAACATATATGTTTTATAATTCAAAACACAAAACATATATGTTTTATACGTAAACATATATGTATCTTTTCAAAACATATATGTTTTATAATCCAAACACAAAACATGTATGAACAAACCACTCAAAACTGATGCATGAATAACCACTCAAAAAGTTAAAACAATGAATTGTAATTAAGACAACCCTTCATTGTAAATAAATGGATACCTAACTGAGATGGTTTTAATCATCACATTCATGTACAAGGAACAACAATAATCTTTTAAGACTATTCATGTAATTATATACATGTTGACTGAATTATATACGAGGAAAATGGATCACAGGGAGAAAACATTGTGATGCATAAACAAATATAAATCCCAAACCCTTTAAAAATTAAAATATAAGAATTACTTCAAATACAAATGTTGACAAAATTGGATAAAAAATCAAAGACAGATCTTTAATTTAAATTCTTTTTTCTCTTTGTATTTCTTTTAAAGAATGGCTTTCATCAATTCATTTAAAACATAATTTATATTGTCTTCTGTTAAGGAAAAAAATGACGTAAAAAAATGATTACAAAGAACATTACTTACGTAAAAAGAACACTAAGGATAAATAAATGGATACCTTGTTTATATTGTCTTCTATTAAGGATAAATAAATGGATACCTTGTTCATTATTGACGTAAAAAGAACATTACTAATAGGGTTCTATTAAGGAAAAAAAATGATTACAAAGGTGATTAATTCAAACGATGAAAGAAGGAAAAACACTTTAGACAAAACTCATTTTCGATCTAAACATAAAAGACAAAATCAAATAAACTACTTACTAGGAATTTGTAGATTTCCAATTGAGGCTCAAAGGTGAGAGTTAAGATGGAGGAGGCGGCAGTTTTAGAGAGGAGAAAAAATGAACCGTATTTTTTTTAACCTAATTATTACGTAGTATTATTAACTCCTTAATTAGTGGGGACATTTAATATGAATATTATGACTATAATATCCTTTATGCTTTACAAATAATTACCAAATCTTTTAACTATTACATTAATGACCTCAATTATAGCCATTGATCAAATAATTTAATGGTGCAAGAGTTATTACATATATATATTATATATATATATAGTATATATTTATATAAACCTATATATATATGAACCCACTTTAAATGCGAGAACCTTGAGAACTCTTTTTGCACCATTAGATTATTTGATCAATGGCTATAATTGATTGGGTCATTAATGTAATTAGTTAAAATATTTGTAATATTTGTAAAAGCAAAGGCAGATAAAGTCATAATATTCATATTAAATGTCCCCACTAATTAAGGAGTTAATAATACTACGTAATAATTAGGTTAAAAATACTGTTCATTTTTCTCCTCTCTAAAAATCCGCATCCTCCATCTTAATCTTTCACCTCCTCAGCCCTCAATTGATGAAATCTACAAATTCTAGTAAGTAGTTTATTGATTTTTGTCTTTTATGTTTTGATCGAAAATGAGTTTTGTCTAAAGTGTTTTTCCTTCTTTCATCGTTTGAATTAATCACCTTTGTAATCATTTTTTTCCTTAATAGAACCCTATTAGTAATGTTCTTTTACGTCAATATGCCAATGAACAAGGTATCCATTTATTATCCATAATGAAGACAATATAAACAAGGTATCCATTTATTTATCCTTAGTGTTCTTTTTACGTAAGTAATGTTCTTTGTAATCATTTTTTACGCCTTTTTTTCCTTAAATGAAGACAATATAAATTATGTTTTAAATGAATTGATGAAAGCCATTCTTTAAAAAGAAATACAAAGAAAAAAGAATTTAAATTAAAGATCTGCCTTTGATTTTTTATCAATTTTGTCAACATTTGTATTTGAAGTTAATAATTCTATATTTTAATTTTTACTTTGGGATTAGATGATATTTGTTTATGCATCACAATGTTTTCTCACATGTGATCCTTTTCCTTATATTTCACCAACATGTATATAATTACATGAATAGTCTTAAAAGATTATTATGTTCCTTGTACATGATGTGATGATTAAAACCATCTCGTTAGGTAATTATTGACAATGAAGGTTGTCTTTAATTACAATTCATTGTTTTAACTTTTGAGTGGTTTATTCATACCGCTTTTGAGTGGTTTGTTCATACATGTTTTGTGTTTGGATTATAAAACATATATGTTTTGAAAAGATACATATAATGTTTTACGATAAAACATATATGTTTTGTGTTTTGGATTATAAAACATAAATGTTTTGTGTTTATGATTAAAAACAAGTTTACATCATTAGTTTAATATACACATGTAATTGTCCATATGCGCATGCTAGTTGTTGTGATTAATTCGTTCTTTATTTGTTTGTGGTTTAATTGTTTTCGTACATGCTTGTTTCAGATTGATTGATGAAGATGATGATATCATTTAAGATCGGGAAGGATGAATACGACATATTATACATGAAGATAATTTACTTAATTTGAAAGATATATGATTATTGCATGTATTTTTGTAATGTAATCAAGTGAATGTAACATTTAAGTATATCAATATTGTTTTTCTTTTATAATGATTTATTTTCTTTAATTTGTGTTTCAAATTTTAAAAATAATGATAATTTAAAAATATTGCTGTTATGTTGATAAAAAGTGTTAGATTAAAAAAACAAGTATCCTTTGACTATTGAAAACACGCCATGTATGCGTTGACTTGATTTTGGAGGACATGTATGTACCTTGCCATTTGAGAATTAAAAAAACCGCATGCTTCTTGGACTTAAAAAATAATTTTATGTATAAAAACATATATTTGCACCATGACTATTGAAAACATGTTAAAAAAAAAAAAAAAAAAAAAAAACCAAATTTTAAGACTTATGAAAATCGGGAATTATAAAAAAAACAAAAATAATATGAAAATATCTTTTACTATTATACCCTTTTGAATTAAATTAAAATAACAAAAATGCTATAGCATTAAATGATGTACATTGTGATATTAGTCAAAAAGATGTTTCCGAGCTTCTCGCATAGACTTAAAAGTTAATAATATAAAATAAAGTCCTATATATATATATATTTATATATATATATATATATATATATATATATATATATATATATATATATATATATATATATCATTTGTGTTATCATTTTTGAAAATAAATTAATATGTTGGTAAAACATATGAAATGAGATTTATGAAGTTTGAACTCATTTTAGAAACATGGCGTTATGCTTATATACATATATAGTTTTTCTTTAACATAGTATAAAAGATATTAGGTTTTCGTACAAGGAATGGTGAAAGTATATATGTTAGTTTTTGTAATTAACATAATCGTCATTTTTGAAATCCTTAATATTTATACTCACATATATACTATAATTTGGTTTATAAAAGATTTTCTTATTCATTTTAAAATGTATATGTATTTTAATTGATTGTGACGACGTTATTAGGAGTTATATGTCAGGAACAAATTTTTAAAAGACGAACGAGTAGGAACTTCGTGATCGGGTTGTGGCCCGATTGACAAACGAGTGAAACCCCCGGCTAGTTATTGGGTCGAAACCCAGTTGTTAACCTTATGAATCGGGTAAAATCAAATGGGCTGCGGCCCATTATACTAACTAAATCGGACCCTTAAATCTTGACTGGGCTTGAGGCCCCTATACTCTTTTATCCCAACACAACTAGGATGAAATAGATGTCGTGGTGTTATTTTGGACTCAATAAAATGACCAATTTCAAGCTCAAAAACTGGTGTTGAACACGAGACTCACACGAAGTGATAAACACCCCTCGTGGTCTAGTGGTAGCCGAGACTAGACACCCTTCGGGGTGTCTCTTGTTGTCTTGAAACAAGTACAACGATTACTCCAATTGGATACTTCACGCCGAAACTACTAAGACGGCTAAACTTCTACTAACTGGTAGGAACTACGACATAGGCATTTAGGCCATTGTTATGGATGAGCATGGAGACTCAACTCGAGCCACATCTCAGGTTAAAATTGTAATTAAACGAAAATACCAAAATAAAAAGTGAAAATTAGTCAAATAGACTGCGCGCCCTGAGGCTTATCACTTTCCGGACCACGCCCTTTTCTAATTTGAAAATAGACCGGTTGCCCAGCGATTTTCTTGGAGCCAACCATGGGGTGCTACGTGTCCGACAAAGCTATGACACAAGTACGTATTTTGAAAGTATTTATCATGTATTGTAAGGTATTGTTTTTTGGGCAACTTTATATATTTTGGGCAACTGTATTTATACACGAGGAAATTTTAGTCATTTTACATTTGTACTTTTGCAGGCTTATATATATTTTTTTGGCAGCACTAACTATCTCAAATCCTATTCAAATAGAACACAAACACTCATATCCAAAAATCCACCACCACCAAAACTCAGATCTTATTTAAATGTTGAACACAAACACACAACACAAACACTCAGATCCAAATCCACCACAATCGAAACTTTGATTCCGGCACCGTCTTCACCCTAACCGTCGTCGGTGAAATCGATTCCATCGATTTTAACCGGCGATAGCAAAGAAGCTGATGAATCCGGAGGCAGACGAGACACTATGAGCAAATATAGTGACGAACATTGGCACAAACTAATCCAACTCGCAGTATTCTATTGCTGAATATGGTGGACTAGCGACGGTTAATGATGGTGCAATAATTGCGATAGTCATTCACCTCCCTGATGCCATACAAAAGTTTTCACTATTCTTATCAAAGAGGTATGATCATAAAAGTTTACAAGCCATTTCATGTACTATTGACACATACGAATTAAGATTGGAGATTCTTACCGATGTTTATGCTACAAGATTAAATACTATCAACTATTAATTAAGTAAATCATTTAATGAGATAAAAGCGTTACAAATGTATATTCGTGGATGATCTTATAATCATTGTATTTGTGTGTGCGCAATCTACATTTTCTGCAAAACTATAGTTTTACAGTGAGTGATCTTTACCTCGTAATTGAGTTTATATCTTTCAATTTTGATTTTGTGATGGGTTTTCTTATATTTTTGTTCGATTAGGCAGTTGTTGATCTTTACTGAATGTATTTGTTTGATTTTAGAGGAATCTTTTGATAGTTATGAATTTGTAATATAATGTTTTAGGTACGCTTAGAATATCATTAAGATAGTTTGTAGACCAATGAGGTATTTCGCTACTGCTTGTGATTGGTAACAACTGCTAGGCTACTCGTTTCCACTGCTAAGTTATCAGTTACCACTGCTAGCTTGTCGTTTCCACTACTAGGCTTATCGGTTACCACTGCTAGCCTATATTGATACCATGGTGCCTTCTAAAGGGTAAATCATGCCAAACACTTCCTAAATCATTGTCCATTTTTGTGCTAGCCTATATAGATAGGAGAAAGCATGTTTGTGTACATATATAAAAGAAAGTGTCACAGTGAGGTTACCATTGGGTAGAGGAGAATGCTACACTCACATTCTTCAAGCACAAATTTAACATACAGTTTTTTGTGCACATGATTAGTTGGTTCTTTCAAGAAACATTCACTAGGGATCCGAACATCATATAATTAATTGTGTAGTCGTGTAATGCTATAAGATCATACAGTGCTCTTCATAGTTTCCTAGGAGATAGTCATATGATGTGTTGGAGCTACCTATAAAGGGGGTGTGACCTCTCATTTTAGCATCTAATTCAGGAATCAAGAAATAATGAATAAATAATGGGCCTCTATATTCTTCTTGGTGTTTTCGTGTACCAGTATCTAATATTCTCTTACCTGATCTGGTGTCTAGCTCATCTTGGCAGCAGGTACTTCTAGGTGGCTAAAATTAGATTAGTATGTGTATTATGGTGCACAAAGTATTATGATATTTTGTATGCCCTGTTTGATCTGTGTTGTACTAATTGTTAAACATCAACACCATAACAGGTAAAAGGACTTGCTCCTGAAGAGTTTGCAGCTCGTAATGATTTAGTTCAGGCACTTCCTAATAGGATTTAAGCTATACCTGATGGGGGTGCTGCTGCACCTAAAGCGTCTGGAGGAGGCTGGGCAGCCTCCGCATCACATAAAAATAATATCAAGTTTGATTCAGGTGATTATTTGGTTATGTTTCATTAGTGAATATCATTGTCTGATTATGTAATGGTATGTTTGTTTGTACCCTTATTTTTGACTTTCTATTGATCCATGTATTTCATAGATGGATGATTTGATGATGATTACTTCATGTGGGTTACCAGACTTAAGTCAATATGTTGAGTTGGATCATCATGTCTCTGAAGTTTTAAGAATAATGTTGATGTTTATGTAAGCTTTTCTTTAACTATATAATGATGTTTTTTGCAGCCAAGCTTTACTGCAAAAGCGGCACTTTTTTCACTCTCACAGAGCTCAGGTTACCATTTACTCTTATTTATCGGCATTGTGCACTTTTAGCGATGGTTTTTGTATATCTTCTTTGGCAATAAATAACTATACAATTCAAAATTCAGTAGCTGAATTGTTTTCTTATAAATGAATTCTTTTTTAGCCAATGGCATTGGAGCAAGTGATGGCCGAAGAAGATAGTGAAGATGAAGTTGATGACGATCTTGCCGATCTTGAAGACCGAAGAGTATGTTCTGTTTCACTCTTTACCTTACTAACTGAGTATTACATTACAAATAACAAATAATGACATTTACTTTTGATATATTTCAGATGCTTGATGACTTTCTAGATGTTACTCAAGATGTGAAGCACATGATGCATTTATGGAACTCGTTTAAAAGAAAACAACGGTAATTCAACCCTGCTTACTTGTTGTTTTACAGCAAGTATTATGCGGTATATGCTTTGATATACTTGTACTATCATACTTAAGATTAAACCTTGTATGCTTGTGATGGTGTTGTCAGGGTTCTGGCAGATGCACGTGTTCCATGGGCGTGCGAGGCATTTTTCATACATTCACGGAGAAGATCTTGTTCAGAACCGAAAATTGAACTGGTATATTCTTCATTAATATCTTGAGTAAATGAACTCTTAAATGTAAAAATATACTTGAATTAACTGGTTGCATGTTTATAACAATGGATAACTTGTCAACTGATAGGTGTTGGAGAGTATTCATGATTAAGCTATGGAATCATGATCTTCTTGACGCCAAAACGATGAATAGATGTCACTTGGTACTTGTGACAACTCGTAAATTCCTCGATGCGTCTTAATTGAAGAAACGTCGATTTGAGCAATCGTTTGATTTAATTTGAGACACGAGTCGTATTTTATATCGTTTTTAATGGAAATAATATTTTAAAAGCAATGGCGTAACTCTCGAGTCATGAATCCCTCGTTTACTAGTCACAACGAGCCCCGAACCTAATATAACAGAAGTTTTACGAAGTTACATCTAGGGTCCTTATGTTATGTTTCATCTTCACCCTTGTGTTTACTCAAATTGCAACAATGGTCCCTTCAGGGGTATAAATACCCCCACACTCCCACTTCCTCCCATTTCACTCATTTTCTTTTTCTCTCTAATAAACACACACACAAATATTTCTCTCCTTTCTCTCTCTACAAAATCCGGCCACCCATTTCTAGGGTTCTGGCGCCGTCATCTTTTCCGGCCAATTTTCCGGCGACCTTCTCTACTTACACCACCTATCTCAAATGATAGATCGGTGTCTTGTGACCACGATGGTGCATGATAATCACGTTCAAACGTCCACACGCGCATCTAATCTTGAATATAAGTTTCGTTAACCTAGGGTTTCAAATGAAATCTTGTGCTAAAGTCTTTCGTGGTATTGGTATACGAGTTGTACTCGTATGGGACACCAACAACGCTCGTTCATCCCTCCTTTCTCTCGGTAAAACCACGACCCACTCCATATTCTTGTTATTTTATTTAAACGATTATTATGTTGTGTGTTCGTGGGTATGTTCGTGATAAAACAAGATTTAAAAAGTGTCACTTTAACTTAACGTGTGGTAAACAATTATAAAACGTTTTGTTGAAAGTTTCGTGTGGTAAGAAATGATACATGAGTTTTAATAAGGCTTGATGTTGTTCGGATTTGTGATTGGTCATGTGGCGCTAAGTATAAAATGGTGAAGGAGTTTTGTGAGTCTCGGATTGGGATGGGGATTTGGGTAGTGATAAAACGGATACCATTGTTGCTAGGGGTTGTGGTGGAGTCGAGTTGGGTCGCTGGGCTGTGTCGGGTCAAGCCTTGGGTCGGGTCAGCGTGTAAGTCTTGGATTTGTGAAGTTTTGGTATTGGTTATTTGGGTACCCGGTCAACAAGTCAAATGATGTTTCGATGGAAATCTTAAACGTTGTATCAACACGTATAATATATGCAACTTACAAAATACGTAAACAATGATCAAGAGATTCACCATGAGAAACTTTAAGTTACATATAAGTTTGTTATAGTAGTCAATATCCTATTTAATATTATAATTTACAATTATATAATAGATAATTATTTATCACATTACAGATTGGCTCTAAACGTTTGTAACTTGTCGTTTTGAATTATCTATGTGATATTAGATAGGAGCGTGAGACATCAGTTGGGGTTTAAGTCCGATTTGGGCTTGGATTCGACCCATAGTTGGTCATTATAATGGATAACGAAGTTAATAATACAAGACAATAAGTTAACTATAGGTGCATACATATATATACTTAGCGACTCGATATTGTAACGAATTAACCACAAGATAATAACGGAATAACATTATTAGGATATATGATGTTGAATGTGAATTAACAACGATGGTACTATTAAAAGTGGGTGATAAACATTGAAAAATAACTACGTAAATTATAATTAGTATCAGATATTACGGGTTATAAGCTTGAAGTAACATTGGATATACAAATTATATATTGGGTATAACTCTTGATAACGGGATTATATGGGTATTAGGTTGCACTTTATTAAACGTTTTGAAGTAACCGAATATAATATGTTAGACATGACGCAAGTTTAATATATTTGTTTCGTGATATGCTTAAATGTTCCATTTTCTCATATTAACTAATGACGAGATGTTTTGATATATAAATTGTCAACGAATACGGTTTTATTTAAATTATAAACCTTTATTTACTACGATAATAACTCATATTCTATAACAAATGTAGCTTGTATAAACTTGTTTGGAAATATTATTTTGATAAGTTAACTTATTAAAGTCGTAATGGTTTGGGAATAAACGAACGTGTCATTTATAGTACACTATTTGTTAATACAAATAAACCGTAAAAACGTTTATTAATATTTTGCGATCTCTTTGTGTTTTGTTGATAACAAATATAATGTTATCTTAAGTATAATTATAAGGATACATGTGACTTTTGTAAAGTATTTACATATAGCCATTTAAATACAAAAATGTAGTAATTAAGCATTTGTTGTAATAGTTTATTAGGATGGGTAAAAACCATAACCCATGGATCTTAACCCATACCAAAGAAGACTTGATAAAATGTATACTTAGATACATTGAATCTAAAGAAAACCCATGGACCAACCCATAACCCATGACCCATAACCAAAAAACCCATGGGCAAAGAGGAGCGTTCCACGGATCCCTGATTTTGTGCTAGCCGGATCCCAAGTGGAAGGGATCCGTGGGATCCGGGTAACAGTGAAGATTTTTGCCTATAAATAGAGAGCCATTTCTTCATTCTAACTCACCCCCTCTTCTTACTAAATCTCTCATACACTCTCATTCTCTTCTAACATATAGATCACTTGATCTAGAGAGTTGTTCTACTTTCTTTCTATTTGTGATCCTCATATAGGTCCTTCTCTAAGGCGAGATCACGAGCATTCTACAAGTCATCCAATCAAGGGGTCCTTGATTGATTTGTCACTCCGCAAGATTTCTGTAGCAAAGATCTTGTATTAGATATTTCACATACTTGTTGTGTAATAGTTGTGTTGGTTTGGTCTACCGTGCTACGGACTCGGTATTTAGCTTTGTACCGGAAAAAGTGTAAGCGACGTTGTGAAGGCTTCTCTGCCAAGTGAAGGAGTTTGTTGACATAGTGCTTGAACTCTCGAGTAGGTGACTCGGGGAGTGGAGTAGGGCAAGGAAGGTGTCCTTGTAGCCGAACCACTATACATCGGTTGTGTCTTTTCTTTCCCTTCGCTTTACTTTATTTACTTGCTTTATCATTAGATCTATACTTTCTCTACATCCATAAGATCTCACATATTAACGAATCTAAAAGTTTTTGAAACTAACTTAAAATCGGCAAAACTATTCAACCCCCTTCTAGTTTTCCTCAATTGGCATCAAGAGCTAAGTTTATAAAAGTTTTAAAATAAAATTGTATTTTAAAAACTTTTGATCACTGTGGGTTCTGAAAATTATAAGGAAGGGCAATCTATGCAACGACCACCACTACTTGAAACTAATGGTTTTATATATTGGAAAAATAGATTCAAAACATATGTGAAGTCTAAAGATATTGATATTTGGTACATTATTGTTGAAGGTGATTTTGAGGCTACCTCAAATGATGATAAAGGAAATTTAGTTCACATACCTCATGATAAACTAAACGATGAAATGAAGAAAAAGCTTTCTAAAAATAGTGAAGCAAAAATGGTTTTATATAATGCTTTACCGAAAAAGGAATCCGAAAGAATTTCTATGCTTAAAACCTCTAAAGAAATTTGGAATTCTTTAGTTGTAACTCATCAAGGCAACCAACAAGTTAAAAATAATAAAATTGATTTATTTGTTCAACAATATGAACAATTTTCAATATCGGATGAAGAAACTATAGATCATTCATTTGCTAACTTTAATACTATTATTACATCTTTACAAGCACTTGATGAATCTTTTTCTAGCCGTAACCATGTTAGGAGATATCTAAGGGCACTTCCATCGAAGTGGAGATTCAAGGTGACGGCGATCGAAGAGTCAAAAGATTTGACAATCCTCACCCTCGATGAACTCATAGGCAACCTAAAAGTCTACGAGCTTGTCCTTGCTAAAGATTCCGAAGCCTCAAAGGTGAAAGAGAAACACAAATCTCTTGCCCTTAAAGCCAAAAAGGCTTCGAGCGATGAGGAGAACTCCTCTTCGAGTAGTGACGACGAAGAGTACGCTATGGCGGTAAGGGACTTAAAAAGTTCTTTAGAAGAAAGGGAAGATACGTCAAACAACCGTATGATGATAAGAAAGGCTTTCGGAAAAGCAAAGAGGACGAGAAGCCAAAGGATGATCGTACTTGCTTTAAATGCGGGGACCCAAACCACTTTATTAGTAAGTGTCCCAAACGGATGATCAAAAGGCGTTCGTAAGCGGCACGTGGGGAATGAGCGACGAGGAGGACTAAGAAATTTGTCTCATGGCAAATGACGAGGTATGTCACGAATACTATAGTAGCTCATCACTTGATGACGACTCATTGCATAATGAATATGATAAACTATGCAATATTAGCTTAAAACTAGTTAACAAAAACAAACTTTTAAAGAGTCAAAATCAACGTTTAGATAAAGAAGTCATAGAATTAAAAGCAAAACTAAAACGTTTAGAAAAGGGTAAAATAGCAAGTGGTGAATGTGAACTTTATGCGTCAACTTCAAACACTAGTGGATCACTTAGATTCTAAAATTTCTAGAATGAGTACGAACACTTTAGATACAATACTCGATGGTGTTAAAACCGGTAACAATCAAAAGGGTCTAGGTAGTCAACAACTTGATCCATCAACTAGTGAAAGTAAAGAAACAAAATTTGTTAAGGAACTAGAAAAACCAGCCACTGTTGTGGCGGATCCCACGGATCCCCTAAAAAGGGAACCGCTAGTGTACGTAAGGGATCCGTGGATTTGCTATAGCAAACAGTAGCAATAACGTAGCTTCTTCATCTAGAACTGAGTTTGTTAAAGTTAATAGGAAGAAACCAAATCATGTCACCACTAGACAACCACCTCCAAAATATAATCCTACTTTTGCAAGAAACAAAGCTCCATCTTTTTCAAAACCTAATTCATTTAGGAGACCTAATAACATTTACCCGAAAAGTAACCATCAAATGGGATTGAATCAAAACATGCAAAACGGTTTTCCTTTTCAAAACTTTGCTCCATGGAATGCATACTCATCTTATCCATACATGTCGAACATGAATGGAGTGTTTAACACTAATGGACCCATGAACAAATGGGGACCAAACTTTTGAGTTTATTATTGTTTTAGGTGTGCTTAAAGGTCGACCTAGACCCCGATGAATGGGTCAAGGATAGCGGATGCACGAGGCACATGACCGGCAATAGGGATCTATTCTCCACATATGAATCCATAAATGGAGGTAATGTGGTGTTTGGAAATAGAAAAAGTAGAATCATCGGTAAAGGTACGATTTCTAACAAATCTCTAACCATTAACGATGTGTGTCACATAGAAAACCTAAACTTTAATCTCTTAAGTATAGGACAAATATGTGATAAAAAGTGCAATGTACTTTTACCAAAACCGGTAGTAAGATATTAAAAAATTGCATAACCATAGGAAGAGGAATTAGGAAACATGGAGTCTATGTCATTAAAATCGGTAATGAACCTAAAGAAAAACTATGTCTTACCTCTATGGATGATACTTCGACCTTATGGCATCGAAGATTGGGTCACGCCAACATGCGACTTCTTCAATCGCTATCATGTAAAGATCTAGTAAGAGATCGTACCTAAGTTAAAATATGAACATCATTTTTGTGATGCTTGTAATGTAGGAAAACAAGCTCATTCGAGTCATAAAGCTAAAAACATGGTGTCCACAACTAGGTGTCTAGAATTACTACATATGGATTTATTTGGTCCATCCGCTATCCAAAGTTATGGAGGCAACTACTACACTTTGGTAATAGTGGATGACTACTTTAGGTATACATGGACAAAATTTTTAAAGAACAAAACGGAAACCTTTAACTATTTTGAAATATTAAGCAAAAAGATCCAAAGACAACTAGGAAGTCCCATAGTGTCTATTAGAACGGATCATGGTAGGGAATTCGATAATGAAGTGCAATTCGAAGCTTTTGTGACGCTAATGGTATTACTCACAACTTCTCGGCTCCACGCACTCCACAATCGAATAGGGTAGTAGAAAGAAAGAATAGAACCCTACAAGAAATGAGTCGAACCATGCTTAATGAACAATCCATACCTCAAAAGTTTTGGTGTAATGCCGTTGATACCTCAACGTACATACTCAATCGAGTCTTAATTAGACCAATCTTAGGAAAAACTCCATATGAGTTACTTCGAGGCAAAAAGCCTATGTTAAATCACTTTAGAGTCTTTGGTAGTAAATGTTTTATTCTTAACACTAAAGATTACCTTACAAAATTTGATCCTAAATCAACCGAAGGTATCTTTTTAGGTTACTCGCCAAATAGCAAAGCTTACGTCATATTAAACAAAGAAACAATGAAGGTAGAAGAGTCATTAAATATAAAATTTGATGAAAGTCCACCCAAACCCTCTCCACCTCTTGTCGATGACGAGATTATAGAAAGTGAAGCTATAGTAATAAAGAAAAAGATAAGTGAAGAAGAAGAACCTCTAAGTGATGAAATAATAAACATTAAAGAGTCCAAAGATCACCCCATAGATAAAGTCATAGGAAAACTAAACGAACGAACATTAAGGTCTCAAGTTCAAAACCAAAGTAGCTTGTTTTGTTTCGTTTCAACCTTAGAACCTAAGAATACACAAGAAGCCATAAAAGGTGAGAGTTGGGTAATGGCTATGCAAGAAGAACTAAATCAATTTGTTTCTAATGATGTTTGGACACTTGTCCCTCCACCTAGTAATCAAACCATAATAGGAACCAAATGGGTTTATAAAACAAATTAGATGCAAACGGAGTAGTGTCTAGGAACAAGGCTAGACTCGTTGCTCAAGGGTATAACCAACAAGAGGAATAGACTTTGATGAGACCTATGCTCCCGTGGCTAGATTAGAGTCTATAAGAATACTTCTTGCGTATGCTTGTGCTAATGATCTAAAGCTTTATCAAATGGATGTCAAAAGCGCTTTTCTAAATGGTTTCATAAATGAAGAAGTATATGTAGCTCAACCTCCGGGCTTCATTGATTTTGAAAAACCCAAACATGTGTATAAATTAAAGAAAGCCCTTTACGGTCTTAAACAAGCTCCAAAAGCTTGGTATGATAGACTCAAGTCATTTCTAGTTAAACACAACTATACCATGGGGTTAGTTGACAACACACTTTTTACTAAGAAAAGAGAGTCACATATAATCATAGTACAAATATATGTAGATGATATTATATTCGGATCCACTTGTCAAGACATATGTGATGATTTCTCTAAAATCATGCATGACGAGTTCGAGATGAGTATGATGGGAGAACTTTGTTTCTTTCTTGGTCTACAAATAAAACAAGTAGAAGATGGTATCTTCTTCAATCAATCTAAATACATCAAGGAGATGTTAAAGAAATTCGGTCTAGAAGAGTCGAAACCAATTAGGACTCCAATGTCATCCGACACCAAACTCACAAAAGATGAAGACGGCGAATCCGTAGATAATACTAAATATCGTGGCATGATAGGTAGTCTTCTCTACCTATCGGGATTGACGAATCCTGTTTGTGTTAGCCGGATCGGTAACCAAACGCACTTTATTTGAATTACCTAGGTATATGGCAAATACCTACTCGGGGCATGTTACTTATATCTATATATATCGTCCGGTGATATATATACAACAGTCAGTCATGAGTTCCATGAGCTTAGAGCAATAATAACTTTCAAGAAGATAATTGTACACATTGCAATTATACTAAAAACTATTGTTCACTACTGTTTACAAAACTATGAGTTCACTCAACCATTGTGTTGACTTTTTGGCATGTTTTATCTCAGGTCCGTAAGATATGTCTGGCACGCGAATGAAGGCACATGGAATAGGCATTTTGAAGACTATGCATATTATCATTCGAAAAACTTTTAAACTTATTATGTACATTATGGGACCTCTACTCTGATATTATGAATAAATTCGAATGATAATGCATTTTAAAACGTCTCATGTAGAGTCGTTTTCTGTAATGTGTACTTTGTGCGAATAAGTAATATCCTCGATTAGCTTCCGCTGCTATTCAAAAACTGAGAGTGTTACAGATTGGCATAAGAGCTACAGTTATAGAGAACCAGATAGCATTATATACCTAGACTATAACTACTATATACTGATTCACTTATTATAGTCTTTACATTCCGTGTGCCATGCCCACTATTTGACATATCACTGTTTAAATTGCTATGAACGTTTAACTAACTCTGAATATGAATACTCTTATGCAGACATTATGTATGTACCACCATCTCCAAATCACGATCTCGTTATTCCAAATCAAGCTATACCAGCTCAACAAGAGCAAGTACTTTCGGCTCCCATCCAAGCACAGAATCCCCTGGATCAAGATGATGATTATCTTGATGTTGTGGACTATGGGGATGACGAGGATGAGGAACCAAATGAAAATTTAGCTGATGAAAATGAACCCGAGGATGATCCGGACGAAGATCCGAAAGAAGATGAAAATATGATCTTAGATGATGATGATGATGACATGGAAGTGATTTCCGATGATGATGAAGAAGAGGAAGAACCTCTTCAAGCGGATGTCATATTCAACGGATCTCCACCTCCACTGTCACCAATGTCACCATTTATTCCTGTTTCGGTTACTCCTGCTACTGGGGAAAGGCCTTATATCATTAGGGGCCCTTCCTCTACCTATGAAGTTGGAGGACCATCAAATACTTTTCCGAACTTCCCTAGGTACGAAATGGGATGTCTGAGACAAGATGTCACTGTACTTCAAAATCATGTCCACTTTCTGTCAAGGGCAATGCATCGTCGTGAAACAGAGATCTCTTCGATAAGATTTGAAGCCGTTAATGCTCGAAAACGAACTGATCTGAAAATCTTGGATATGAGTGATATCCAAAAGGGCCTTACACGTGTGGAAGACATTGTCTTGGATCCTATAAACGGATTTCCAGTGCTTAGGAACAAAGTCACCCGTATGGATAGAGCACAATATGAAGACGGCGAACAGATTAAAGAGTTGGAACGCCGTGTAGCTTCAACAGAAATGAAGCTAGAAATTGCTCAAACCGATCGATGTAGGCTTGAGATCGATCTCTACAATGTACGGGCAGAAATGCAGATCATGTTTCATGAACTAAGGGGCTCTAGGGAGTTTCGCCCAAATGACGCCATTGATGTGTTGGCCGCTCATGGAAATAACAATCAGCCCGAGCCGCATCAATCCCCGAACTCTTGAAAAACTAGTGTTGTTATAATAGTTAGTAAGATATGTAATAGCTAGTAAACAATGTAATTGCTGACTGATAGTTTCGTCAGTAAAATTTTGAAGAAACCTGTCACGGGTTTTGATTTTGTAACTCCGATATTATGTATATAAATGTAACTTTTGTTGTATAAATTTATCTCGTCTTGTGTTGTGATTTAATTTCCAACGTTGTTCTTCTATCAATTCTAATCGTGCTTATAATCCAACATCATACTTATACCACATCTCTTGTATAATTGATAGAACCATGCCACCTAAAAAGAAAAGCCAAGCTGGTATTGATAAAATGATTGCCAATCAAGTGGCTGCCGCACTTAGAACGGAGCGTGCAACTGCAGCTACAAATACAGCCGCGGCCGCTGAGGCGGCTGAAACTGCAAAAACTGCCGTTGTGGCTGAAGCACTTGCAACCGCTAGGGCCACTGCAACTAATGTTGGAGCAGGAGGTGCTAATGCTACGGGACCAGCTATTGGTGCCGAAAGAATAAATGTTGAACCAATGCCAAGGGGCTGCTCATACAGCGAATATATGAAATGCCAACCCATAAATTTTAAAGGCATTGAAGGAGCTGTAGGGTTAACCCGCTAGTTTGAGAGATCTGAATCTGTATTCCTGATCAGCAACGTCACTGAAGACTGCAAGGTCAAGTATGCCACCAGTACTTTAATGGATGAAGCTTTGTCGTGGTGGAATTCTGTAGTGCAACCAATCGGCATTGCAAATGCCTACAGAATTTCCTGGGTCGAACTCAAAACAATGATGATCAAACAATATTGTCCTCGTAATGAGGTACAGAAGTTGAAAATTGAATTCTGGAACCACATAGTTAAGGGCACTGATATCACCACATACAATCGTCGATTCAATGAATTGGCAATCTTATGCCCAACAATGGTTCCAACCACTGAGAAGTTACTGGAGAGGTACATTTGGGGACTTCCACAACCTATACAGGGAAATGTGACCTCATTTGATCCAAAAACGATAGATGATGCAATAGGAATGGCTCGTAGACTGATGGATCAAGCGGTTAGAGCAGGAACTGTTCTGATTCATGACATTAACCTCAACCGCAACAACAACAACAACAACCATCCCAATAACAATATCCACAAAAACAACAAGAGAAGATGGAATGATAGCCGAAGGGGTAACAACAACAATCCCAACCAACAAAACCGAAACACAAACCACCACAACCAACAAAACCGTAGGCAAGAAAATGCCAGAGATACTGTTGCTGCTGTTGTTGCACCAGCTGAAGGAGGAGGTTATCAAGGAAATGCTCCTTTGTGTTATAGATGCAAGTTACATCATGAAGGCCCTTGCACCGTTAGATGCAAGAATTGTCAAAAGACAGGGCATCAAACCAAGGACTGCAGAGGAAAGGGGCCTGCTACTGGTGCCAACATCCAACCAGTATTGACTTGTTTTGGGTGCGGAGAACGTGGACACATCAAGAGACAATGTCCCCGAAACAATGGTCTACGAGAAGGAGTAGCTCGTGGTAGGGCGTATGTATTGGGTGATAAAGATGCGCAGTAGGATCCGAATGTGGTTACGGGTACGTTTCTACTCAATAACCATTATGCAAAAATCTTATTTGATTCGGGTGCTGATAAAAGTTTTATATCTACTGCATTTGCATCTTTATTTGATATTGCACCCACTACATTAGACACCGCCTTTACCATTGAGTTAGCAAATCGGAATCTTGTCACCACCAACATTGTACTTCAAAACTGTACACTAAACTTGTTAGGTCATCCATTCAAAATAGACCTCATGCCAATAGAACTCGGAAGTTTCGATGTTATAATTGGTATGGAATGGTTATCGCAACAAAATGCAAATATCATCTGTGGCGAGAAAGTTGTACATATTCCCATCGATAATGAAACATTGGTTATCCGAGGGGATCAAAGTGGAACTCGCCTAAACATCATTTCTTGCATTCAAACTCAAAAGTACATCAAGAAGGGATTTGATGTCTTCTTAGCCCACGTGATGGAGAAAAAGTTAGAGGAGAAGCGACTCGAAGACGCACCTATCGTACGTGATTATTCTGAAGTCTTTCCTGAAGACTTACCCGGACTTCCTCCACCTAGACAAGTGGAGTTCAAAATCGAATTGGTGCCAGGTGCCGCACCAGTTGCTCGAGCACCCTATCGCTTAGCTCCTTCGGAATTGCAAGAGTTATCTAACCAATTGCAAGAACTTACGGATAAAGGTTTTATTCGACCAAGTTCATCACCATGGGGAGCTCGATTCCTATTCGTTAAAAAGAAGGATGGATCCTTCAGAATGTGCATTGATTACAGGGAGTTAAATAAACTAACTGTAAAGAACCGATACCCACTTCCAAGAATCGATGATCTTTTCGATCAACTCCAAGGTTCAAGCGTATACTCCAAGATCAATCTGCGATCAGGATATCACCAACTTAGAGTTCGAGAAGAGGATGTATCGAAAACGGCGTTCAGGACTCGATATGGTCACTATGAGTTTCAAGTTATGCCATTTGGTTTAACTAATGCTCCAGCAGTATTCATGGATCTCATGAATCGAGTGTGTAGACCATATTTGGATAAGTTTGTGATTGTGTTCATAGATGATATTCTAATTTACTCTAAGAGTAAAGAAGAACATGAAAGACATCTCAAGCTGATCCAAGAGTTACTCAAGAATGAGAAGTTGTACGCTAAATTCTCAAAATGTGAATTTTGGATCTCAAGTGTACAATTCTTGGGCCACGTAATTGATAGTCATGGAATTCCTGTGGATCCCGCCAAGATAGAGTCCATAAAGACTTGGGCTGCCCCTACAAATCCAACGGAAATACGTCAATTTTTAGGACTCGCTGGATATTACCATAGATTCATTGAAGGTTTTTCCAAGATAGCAAAGCCTTTAACTAAATTGACTCAAAAGAATGTGAAATTCGATTGGGGCGAAAAATAAGAGAAAGCGTTTCAATTTCTAAAGGAGAAATTATGCAGTGCACCTATCTTAACGTTACCCGAAGGCAACGAAGACTTTGTTGTTTACTGTGATGCTTCGTATAAAGGTTTGGGAGCAGTTTTAATGCAAAGACAGAAGGTGATAGCTTATGCCTCAAGACAACTTACAAAGCACGAGAAAAACTACACCACTCGTGACTTAGAGTTAGGGTCAGTCTTGTTTGCTCATCGAATCTGGAGACATTATCTCTACGGCACAAAGTGTATAGTATACACAGATCACAAAAGCTTGCAACACATTCTGGACCAGAAAGATCTAAACATGAGACAACGCCGCTGGCTAGAATTACTTAGTGATTACGACTGTGAAATTCGTTATCACCCGGGTAAAGCAAACGTCGTGGCAGATGCTCTTAGTCGAAAAGAACGACTCAAACCTCTAAAGGTTAGATCATTGGGAATGATGATCGTATCACCACTACCCTCACAAATCCTTGCAGCACAAACTGAAGCTATCAAAGAAGAAAACCGACCCAAAGAGAGTCTCTACGGTATGTTAGAGAACAAAAACGGTTTTGTAAAGCGTTATAATAGAACGATATGCTTCAAAGACAGAATTTGGATACCACTCTATGGAGGTGTACGAGATTTGATTATGCATGAATCGCATAAGTCAAAGTACTCCATTCATCCAGGGTCTGACAAAATGTATCATGATCTCAAAATGCTATATTGGTGGCCTAACATGAAGGCAGATATTGCCAACTATGTTGGTAAGTGCCTGACATGTTCTAAGGTCAAGGCCGAGTGTCAAAAACCATCAGGATTACTACAACAACCCGAAATTCCTATGTGGAAATGGGAAAGAATCACGATGGATTTTGTTACGAAATTACCCAGAACACCGAGCGGTTATGACGCCATTTGGGTAATTGTTGACCGTTTAACAAAATCTGCTCATTTTATTCCAATCAAAGAAACTTATGAAATGGATCAGCTGACCAAGCTGTACATCAAAGAAATAGTTTCTAGACACGGTGTACCAATTTCAATTATCTCAGATAGAGATAGCAGATTTACTTCAAATTTTTGGCAGTCACTTCAGAAAGCTTTTGGAACTAAACTAGACATGAGTACTGCCTATCATCCACAAACTGACGGTCAAAGCGAAAGAACCATACAAACCTTGGAAGATATGCTAAGAGCTTGTAATATCGATTTTGGTAAAAGCTGGGACTATCATTTACCATTAGTTGAATTCTCTTACAACAATAGCTATCATTCCAGTCTTAAATCATCACCGTACAAAGCATTGTATGGTCGAAAGTGTTGTCTCCCGTATGCTGGAATGAGGTTGGCGATGTTCAACTCACCGGCCCAGAAATTGTACGGGACACCACTGAAAAGATTATTCAGATCAGAAGCAGACTACAAGCTGCTAGAGATCGCCAGAAAAGTTACGCTGACACTAGGCGAAAACCCTTGGAATTTCAAATTGGAGATAGGGTTATGCTGAAAGTGTCGCCTTGGAAAGACGTAATCCGTTTTGGAAAACGTGGGAAACTAAGTCCACGATATATTGGACTATTCAAAATTCTAGAAAGAGTTGGTCCGGTAGCATACAAACTCGAGCTACCTCAAGAATTAAGTGGAATCCATAATACGTTCCACGTGTCAAATCTTAAGAAATGTCTATCCGATGAAAGCCTCGTCATTCCACCAGACGAGATTAAGCTCGATGACAAGCTACATTTTATTGAGGAACCTGTTAAAATAATGGACCGTGAGGTCAAACAATTGAAACAAAGCCGAATCCCCATCGTCAAAGTACGTTGGAATTCTCGCCGAGGGCCTGAATACACCTGGGAAAGAGAGGACCAAATGCGAGTAAATATCCGTGATCTCTTCTCGGGTACATCAAACTAAATCATGAGGACATGATTTCCGTAATGGGGGAAGGCTGTAGCACCTCGCATAATTCAGGTCCATATTTTACTATTTAATGTTATATAAATTACTTCTAATTGTTTATATAAGTAATCTCAAAAATTAAATAGTGTAAATTATCCTCACAACCAACACAAGACTAGAAAAAGTCTATGTGATCAAAAATACTTTAGTTCCACCACTAGTCATAATTTATATGACTTATTGCCACTTTGCTAATTTTAGATACACATTTTACCTTTAAGTAATACGCGTACCCGAACCTACGTTATTAGGTTTTAACAACATAGAAACACCATATAAGACTTATCATACTTTTAATATACCTAGTTGGAGTATGTTGATAAGTTTTAACATTTTTGGAAGTATTACATTTTTACGTTACCCGGTTTTAAGTTTCGCGAATTAAGGGCTTAACATTAGTAATTACTAAGACCAAACTATACCCTAAAAACTAATCATTATCAAAAATCTCACACACTACCACCTCAAATTGAGGTGGCGTGTAAATGGCAATATCACAAGCCATGTGGCTTGTTTTCCTTTCACTTGCCGACTTACTCATCACCCCTTGTCCCCCCACTAAAGAGATATCACCTCAATCACTTATCACTTACATGTAAAACACACAAATCCTCTCCTCCCTACTCCTCTTTGAACGTCCAACATAATCACACAAACATCAATATTTACTTTGATTCATACTTCAAAAATCACTAAGAAGATGGAGCTAGGGTTGGTTGCTACATGATCCTAGGGTTGTTTTATTGATTTCAAGGGTGAATTTAGAGCTACACAAGGAAGTTAGGGGCTGAATTAAAAGGGTTTATTGCAAGGGTAAGAAGGTTGGTAAAGCTTTGGTTAAGAGGTTGAAGAAGGGTTGAAGACTTGGAAGGGTTTAGGCTTGATTGTTCTTGTGACTATTCAACCTAACTCTTGTAAGAAGTTGTTTAAGTTTCATGTCAATCAATATGGTTGTAATGATATTTATGATTATTTGATGTATTTGATATAAGTAGTACATGTAATAAGGATTGCATGATGTTGTACATAAAATTGATGGGTAAAAACTAGTGTAGAAACCCATTAAGACAACTAGTAAGAAACTAGTGAATTATTATGAGTTTTAACATAAAAATTACAAAGTTTGGAATTGATTAAGTTTAAAAAGTTGTTAGAGGAAGTAAAAACTAGAATTTGAGCTTTTGAATCACTTGAATTGGATTTATAGATTAAAAGTTATGGTTAAAAGAAGATGGCTGGATGAAATTGGTTATTATGTCAAAAAGTCTTCTGAAACGATTTTAAAACGCGATTTAAACCCTTTTCTTGTCCGAATCAGCAAAAGTGTAAAACACGAAAGTTGCTCGGAATGAAAGTTTCTTCAAAAACTCAGGAGCACATGAGCACAAAGTGAACGAAAAGTCAAAAACTACACGGACCTGTTGTGACCAGAAAAACAGCCATGGTTAAAGAAAACTTAGTTGTATTTTTTTGACTCTTTGAGACCAAAACCAAGATATGGTTAAACCAAGACTAATACCTCAAGCTATTTTAACTTGAATATGACCACTAAATATGACCATGATTGTTATTTCAAAGTTGTTAAATTATAACTAAGCCACATGACTAGTTTGGGTATGTTGACCCAAAAATTGTTCCAAAAACTTGTTTATTAAATGGAGCTTTACTAGACTTTGACAAAATGACTATATGACACATAAACTATATAAATACCATTTTCACAAGTTTCAACTTCTAAAATCATGAACATATTAGTCTAAAAATTTCTTTTGAAACCATTATATTTCGCAACATGATAATATAACACGCCGAAATCACAAAACTCATTAAGTGAACAACACTTGCACATGAAATGCTTCACGACACAATTTATACTATCACGTCACCACTCAAATAGTCTTTGACGAAAGACGACATATGTTTTGTACAACATTTGTCTCGTCAAATACTTACTTATAAATGATAAATACTACAATAGTAGGGAATTTCATTATCATAAAGAGGCCTCTTCTGGGTGTCGTATCGACGAGTTGTGGATTTACGATTTAAAGTGTCCTGGCTCCTCGTGCGATTACTACATGACCTCTTGATTTTGATAGCCCGAACGGTGGTACGAGGTCATTTATAAAAAAGGCTATGAGCCAAATCAACACTTAAGCGATACCTTAGCTTAATATCCATGTACAACATCATAAGCCAACAAATTACATATACTTGTACACTTATGTTGAAAACTATACTAAAAAATAATTATTATACTTTCGTAGGTAATCACTAAAGATCGTTGTCTCGACATACACTTTTATTGCTATAATCTACTACTGATAACTACGGTGAGTTCATAGCCCCAACTTTTGTTTAACTGTTTTATAAACTACTTGGAGGAGATACATGCTAAATGTTTTATTATGGACAATTACTTGAAAACTGAATGCCTTGACTGTATTATTGCATACCACTAAGTTGTTTATGCCAAAAGTCCCCTACATCATGGACCACTAATCACTGGGAGTGAGCGCAAATATAGTGGATAGGCCTATCGGGATTGACGAATCCTGTTTGTGTTAGCCGGATCGGTAACCAAACGCACTTTATTTGAATTACCTAGGTATATGGCAAATACCTACTCGGGGCATGTTACTTATATCTATATATATCGTCCGGTGATATATATACAACAGTCAGTCATGAGTTCCATGAGCTTAGAGCAATAATAACTTTCAAGAAGATAATTGTACACATTGCAATTATACTAAAAACTATTGTCCACTACTGTTTACAAAACTATGAATTCACTCAACCATTGTGTTGACTTTTTGGCATGTTTTATCTCAGGTCCGTAAGATATGTCTGGCACGCGAATGAAGGCACACGGAATAGGCATTTTGAAGACTATGCATATTATCATTCGAAAAACTTTTAAACTTATTATGTACATTATGGGACCTCTACTCTGATATTATGAATAAATTCGAATGATAATATATTTTAAAACGTCTCATGTAGAGTCGTTTTCTGTAATGTGTACTTTGTGCAAATAAGTAATATCCTCGATTAGCTTCCGCTACTATTCAAAAACTGAGGGTGTTACAAGACGTGATTGCTCTTGCAGACTGATCATAACGCACCATTAGTTATTTATGGAAAAAGGGGTCCTAATGATCCGACCTGACCTGTTTTGACCCATATTAAAAGTTACTCATTCTGATCTGTTCCTCGATCCGCTCATATTGCCGCCTCTAGTTTTATTTGCTGGTAGAGTTTTAAATTTATGTTGTGTTCCAACAGGGGTGGGGGACATTCACTTTCAACACGTGAAAGGAATTTATCAAAGTTAACAAAGCTTTCCATAAATAGTACTAGTAGAAGATTTGATGGGAGGACACCCGATTCTCCAGCACCAGTTGCAAATCAAGTAAACACTACATCTCCATCTTTTTTTTGTTCTGTTAAACTTTGTTTCTTTATTAGCACTCATTTCAAATGTTAATTTGTTATAGGGAGTGATCACTCACTTATCAGAACAAATTTCCACTCTGAACGAAAGAATGGATGACTTTACATCTCGCATTGAAGAGCTAACTTCAAAATTTTCACAAAGAATAGTACCAAGCCATCAAAATATGGCTAACCAGACTGAATCATGCAACGGGTCTGCAACTTCACTGTGTAACACCCCCAAATTTGGTTAAGCGGAAGCATACGTGTTATTTGGGAGCGTTACGGGATCGGTAAATCATAACACAAGTAATAAAGAACGGAATACATACTTCGTTTAATAAAATATTTTAAACCATTGTCTTACAATATTGTTTTAAATAAATGGGCACATCCCATAATTTTTAGTGGTCCCAATGTAAAACATCATTTCTGTGTAAAAACACTTCTTTAATACTACTACGACCATTTACCCGCTTCTTGCCTTGCCTTCATGATCATAACTTAAGCACCTGAGAAAATATGCTAAAAAGGTCAGCTAAAAGCTGGTGAGTTCATAGGTTTAAGTAAAATAGTGAATTTGGACCATAAGCAAAGTCATATAATCATTACAACGAATATAATGATATATGGATGAAAGTCTATTACGTTAGCTCTAAGTTCATGCAACCGATACTACGACAGTTTCTGTATGCTAAAACATGTCATACAATATAGGGGCCCATAGCAAGTGTTTTGTCCCTCAACACTTGGTTCCGACATGCAAAGTTGTCAAAATCGCGCCTAAGGCGCACGAGGCTCTAGCCTTTGGGCTTTTTTTAGATCGAGGCTCACAACATGCATGAATCCAAAAGCTCAGCCTTGGGATTTTGCCTTGCGCCTTTTTGCCTAGACATGTTTTTTTGGGATTTTTTGGGTTTTTTTTTTTTATGTCATTTGCTCTTATTTCTTTACTTTCTCACCTGCACACATGCACTTGCCGGAGGTCTCGTGGAAGTCTCTACCCACGGTTTACCCTGGTGTATTAAGTATTTTATGACATATTATCATGAAACTATGACATTATGCCTGAATATTAATGCATTGCCGATATTTTGGGTTAAATTGTGAGCTCTGTTAGATGTAAGTCTGCACGTGCATGACACAAGCATATTTAGTCTAATATGGATTTTAACAGGTCATTGAGCCAAAGAGTTTATCCATTTGAGAAGTGACAACTGATCTATTTTAATATTTATGATGACAATATGTGTCATGTATTAAGTATTTTTATGTTATTTTGTGTTATTTAAGCTACATATATGGTCACCTATGTGATAAAAAATTTAATTTATTTAGTGCGCCTCGTATTCATGAATCCCGCGCCTTGAAATGCGCCTCGCCTCGAGGCTCTATGCCCCTGCCTTAGTGCGCCTTGAGCCTTTCAGAACTATGCCGACATGGTATACGTTTCGCCTTGGCCTAAGCATGGCCAACCGAACGGAGGAGTCACCCTCAATAGATCTATTTATAACATTCGCGTTTCCCAATGGGTAATTGACGGTTCATGAAAAAGGGCATTCTCTAGGGACATAAGGGTTTAGGCTAAACCACGTAATAGTAGTCATGTAATAGTTTTGGTCCATAAAAAGGTTTTTTCATATTTCTCACCCCAAAGTGTATAAAACAGTTTATCATGTAAAAGAGGGGCTATGAAAACTCACCTTAGCAAATGTGCAATCCAAGTGTGGGATTAGTGATTGTTGTGGAGCGGCACCGACACGCGACCTAGATAAGGAGGGTAATGTTTTAGTTCATTGTTTTAAGTATTGCTTACTCAAAATAGTTTAATTGTGTTAAAACTAAACTTTAGTTTGTAAAAGTTGTAAAAAAATGATTTGTGTATACGAAATGTATGTATACTTTTCATGTTGACATTAATATGGTTTTAATATCCAAAGTTTGATATGAAAATAGTTATAACATTTAACTAGTAAGTATATAGGTGTGTATATACTTATTTAAGTTGACACAAAATGGTATTGTCAAAGTTTATAACTAATTGGGTTCATTTTCCAATTACCTTTAGAAAATGTTTATGTTAAATTGAAGCTTTAAATTTTAATATATATAGTGAAATGACATTGTGGTCTTTAGTTATTCATCAAACTAGTCTTTAACATATAAGTTCTAAACGTGACGTTTACTCGGCGTATATTTGTTTACATATGAATGCTCAATTTTGACGTAACTGTTATTAAATGAATCACCTTAGTTGTTCATGTTCAACCTTTGTATTTTATTTCGTTACATTACTACAAGTGTACACGAATGGCGTTAATACGATGCATGCGAAGTGAAAGAAAGAATTGATGGAGACGGGTTTAGTGTTTGTTGTCCGATAAGTTCTTCGGGTATAACCATGCTCGATATACTCACTGTTTTGGTAAAAAGAAAAGGTCTATGGGTTGTGGCCCAAAACAATATACATCATGGTGTTAAGGGTTGGGCTGGGCCCAACGTTTTGGTTATAGCGAGGAAGAGAGAAAAGGGCTTAGGCCCAAGTTCACTTCTGTTACAAACTATCAAACCAACTTTTAGAATAAGTAACTTTTCCAAGTTTTATGTCAAGTTCACTTGTTATCTATAATATCTAACGTGAACATCCTAGTTCGAGTCGTTGGTTCCGAACAATGGTTAGCTATCAACAAAACTAGGAAGTGAGCAAGAGAGTAAATGAAACCTTGTACAAGTCGAGTACTACTTCAACTTGACCTCAATCTCGTCTACCCTTATGCATTTCGTCACAACCATGGACTGCTCAACATGTTTGTAGTGACTAAGCCTATTCGACTTGAGCTCTCCTAGGCGTTCATATGAACTTAGGCACAAGGTTTACTTCTAAAAATTTAGTCACAAGCAAATGAGATCCTAGTATGCTTATCACGTTTAAACAAGGTAGAAATGGAAGTTCGATATACTTTACAAAGACATGAGGGTCGACTTAAAATGTGAGCATCGACTGGTTACTAGTAGGCTTCACACCTAATTCATATGCTTCATCTTGTTCCTTTATCTCGTTAGAGAAAAATAAAACAAACGGACTCTTGTGCAAAAAGACTTCACGAGTTTCATGTGACTAAGGTTGTTTACTAGTACTAAGGGTACACTTGTACAAACACAATCTTTCTAGTTCTTGGTTTAGTGGGTTCGACAAGACTTAAGATTCAACATAACAATATCAAAAGACTCCACTTCTACTTTTTCTTGTTTCAAGCTCTCGACAAAACCCAATACACATTCAAGAGACAATTTATTTTCGACATAGAAGATTTAAGAAACTAAACACGGTGAAGGTTTTATAACATCATTTTAGTACAAGACATTAACTAAACCACATAACAACAACAAAGGAGTATTACAACAAGGAAAACTCATAACCTCAACTCGAAGACGTCGCGTGAGTACGAGAATGACTACTTGGTTTTGGACCAAATGAGACTTGAATTAGCTCCTCCACACCTCCAATTTCAAAACCCCCAAATCAATTTTTGAAAACCCTAACTTTTGTAAACCCTAGTTTTTGGTAAAACTTGATGAAAACTGAGTTTGGAGTCTTTGAAATCCGACTAGAGATATAGGAGTAGATTGAGGAGGAGTTTGGTTAACTTTCTTCCCTTTGGTCTTGGTTTGAAGCCAAATTCGGCTATCTTCCAAAAGTTAAGAACATCTTGGACCTTTGGCTTAAGCTAAATATGTAAAGATATGATTCCTTGGACGATTTTGTTTTGATGTCTCTCTTGGATTCGTACGTGGGATCGTAAAGCATCAAAAAGGGGATTTGTGAAACAAGAACTTTCATAGATATTGTAAGAGAGATGAGGAAATGAAGGTTTAGACATGTTGGTTTATCTCTTTTGGGAGATTTGGCCTAGGTAAATGCGCAGGTCTAGAGGAAGAAGATGGAGATATGGTATCTTGATTTTCTCTGCTTTTGGGTGTGGGTTTTGTCGTGTGTGAGGGAAAAGAGACAAAGGAGATTTTATCACTTCTTTTTATTTGTGTATATTTATTCATTCTTTTGTTGTAAGTATATGTAGGTAGGATAATTATTGTATAAAATGTATGTTTATACATTATTCCTATGTATGTTTGTACTTGAGTCTTATAAAAGTTATTGTTTGAGTGATAGTGTGTTAAACATTTTTGTGTCCCGCGAAGTCATATTGCGACCAAAGTATCATTGTTTGATAACTTTTAGATGTAATATCTTACGGTTACGTATCGGAGATATTTTTATTTTTGTAATCTTTTTCTTTACGGTTGTTTGTCATTTGTTTTATCAAACCCTTGTCTTAGTGTCGGTACGCGTGCAGTGTCGGTCACTGGGGAAAACGAGATAACCTCTCGTCTTACAATTTAAATCATAAGACCAAATGGAATATTCATAAAATGATATGAATGCAAGAGTGGTGAAATTTTTACTGTATGCGAGTTATCTACTCAAATGATCAGGCAAAGCTTATGTATGCTTAATGAATTAGGCTTAGTAATAATAAATTACTAATTATCAGTTAAATTTTAGTGAAAATTTACCGTGTGTCACATCCTCCCCGCCTTGGGAGAGAAAACCGTCCTCGGTTTTCAGTTAGGATTACTTGTTGAAGTAGAGAAAAGGTGTGGGTATTTGCGCTTGAATTGGTATTCACGTTCCCACGTGTATTCTGGACCTCTTTGAGAGTTCCAACGGACTTTGACGATCGGGATGCGGCTTTGCTTAAGCCGTTTGATCTCTCTATCCATAATTTCGATGGGTTCCTCGACAAAATTCAATCTTTCGTCAACTTGGATTTCTTCCAAAGGAATAGCAAGAGTTTCGTCAGAAAGACATTTCTTCAAGTTGCACACGTGAAATACGTTATGCACAGAGCTGAGTTCTTGTGGTAATTCGAGTCGGTATGCTACCGGTCCGATTCTTGCGAGAATTTTGAAAGGTCCAATGTAACGAGGATTTAACTTTCCACGTTTTCCGAAACAGATCACGCCCTTCCACGGCGCAACTTTGAGCATAACTTTATCTCCCACTTGAAACTCAAGTGGTTTCCTCCTTTTATCCGCGTAGTTCTTTTGACGGTCACGAGCTGCTTGCAGTCGGTTTTTGATTTGTACAATCTTCTCGGTAGTTTCTTGGATTAATTCCGGACCAGTAAGTTGGCTTTCTCCAACTTCGGCCCAACACACAGGTGATCTACACTTCCGACCATAGAGTGCTTCATATGGTGCGGCTTTGATACTTGTGTGATAGCTGTTATTGTAAGAAAACTCGGCTAGTGGCAAGTGCTTATCCCAGCCATTTCCAAAGTCTATCACGCATGCTCTTAGCATGTCCTCCAATGTTTGAATGGTTCTCTCGCTTTGTCCATCGGTCTGAGGATGATAAGCGGTGCTCATGTCGAGGTTAGACCCTAAAGCATCTTGAAGTGATTTCCAGAAATTCGAGGTGAAACGGCTATCTCTGTCTGAAATGATGGAAATTGGTACACCATGGCGTGCGATGATTTCCTTCAGGTATAATTGAGCAAGTTTTTCCATTCCATCACTTTCTTTCATCGGTAGGAAATGTGCTGACTTGGTGAGACGATCAACTATTACCCAAATAGTGTCGTAGCCTCTAGAGGTTTTAGGTAACTTAGTGATAAAGTCCATTGTTATACGTTCCCATTTCCACTCGGGGATTTTGGGTTGTACTAGTAGACCTGAGGGTCTCTGATGTTCAGCTTTAACCTTTGAACAGGTTAAACACCGGCTGACATATGTTGCAATGTCGGCTTTCATGTTTGGCCACCAGTACAATTTCTTCAGATCAAGGTACATCTTGTCGGATCCTGGATGAATGGAGTATTTAGACTTGTGGGATTCGTGCATAATAATGTCGCGAATTCCCCCGTAGAGTGGTATCCAACTTCGCTCCTTGAAACACAAGATTCCATCCGACCTTTTTACGAATCCATTTTCACTTTCTGGCATTCCGTAAAGGTTCTCATTAGGACGATTTTCCTCTTTGAGTGCTTCTGATTGTGCCTCCAAAATCTTGGATGGAAGAGGTGAACTGATTGTCATACCCAAGGATCTGGATCTAAGAGGTTTTGGTCGCTCTTTTCTACTCAGAGCATCAACAACTACATTCGCTTTACCCGGATGGTAACGAATCTCGCAGTCCTAATCACTGAGTAATTCCAACCATCGGCGTTGTCTCATGTTCAGTTCTTTTTTATCCAAAATGTGTTGTAGACTTTTGTGATCGGTGTATACGACACACTTTGTGCCATATAAATAATGTCTCCAAATTCTGAGTGCGAACACAACTGATCCTAACTCCAAATCGTGCGTTGTGTAGTTTTTCTCATGGGTCTTTAGATGGCGAGAGGCATATGCTATCACCTTCTCTCTTTGCATTAACACCGCTCCTAGCCCCTTATGTGAAGCGTCGCAATAAACAACAAAATCTTCACTACCTTCCGGTAAGGCCAAGATAGGTGCACTACACAACTTTTCTTTAAGGAGTTGAAAAGCTTCTTCTTCTTTTTCTCCCTAGTCAAACTTGGTGTTTTTCTGGGTTAGCTTGGTTAAAGATTTGGCAATCTTTGAGAAACCTTCAATGAATCTTCTGTAGTATCCAGCGAGTCCTAAGAATTGGCGTATTTCAGTAGGAGTTGTGGGTGTCGCCCAATCCTTTATTGACTCGATCTTAGCGGGATCTACATGAATACCCTGACTGTCGATTACATGACATAGGAATTGCACAGTAGATATCCAAAACTCACACTTCGAGAACTTCGCATATAGTTCTTCCTTCTTCAACAATTCCAAGATCAATCTAAGGTGCTCTTCGTGTTCTTTCACACTCTTGGAATAAATTAGGATATCGTCAATGAATACGATCACAAATTTATCCAAGTAGGGTTTACACACTCGGTTCATGAGGTCCATGAACACAGCTGGTGCGTTGGTTAACCCAAAAGGCATGATTTGGAACTCGTAGTGTCCATAACGAGTTCTGAAGGCGGTTTTGGGAATGTATTCTTCCCGAACTCTTAGTTGATGGTATCCGGACCTTAAATCAATTTTTGAATAAACACTTGAACCTTGAAGTTGATCGAATAAGTCATCGATCCTCGGGAGTGGGTAACGGTTCTTAATGGTTAGTTTATTCAATTCACGATAGTCAATGCACATTCTGAAAGTTCCGTCCTTCTTTTTGACGAATAAGACTGGTGCTCCCCATGGTGATGAGCTCGGTCTAATGAACCCTTTTTCCGCAAGTTCCGACAACTGGTTTGACAACTCCTGGAGTTCCGTTGGAGCTAATCGATAAGGTGCTCTTGCTACTGGTGCGGCACCGTGCACTAAATCGACCGAAATTCAACCCGTCGGATCGGGCGGAGTCCCGGCAAATCTTCGGAAAGACTTCGTGAAATTCCCTTACTATTGGCACGCCTTCCACATTTTTCTTCCTTTTCTTTTTCGTCTTTTCCAGTGACTTGTGCTAGAAAGATGTGACATCCTTCCTCGATACACCTTAACACCTTGGTACAGGAAATGACATGCAGTTGAAACGCTTCTTCTGTCACTTATGTCCCCTTCTATTGTTAGGATTTCATTTCCATAGGGTAATTGGACTAGTTTCTCGTCACAAATGATGGCAGCATGATATTTTGCTAACCAATCCATTCCGACGATGACATCGAAACTACCCAATGCTACGGGTATTAAGTCGATATTGAATGGGTCGTTTAACAGGTTAAGGGTGCAACCTCTTATGATGGTATCTACCCTTTCTACGTTACCGTTAGCTAGTTCCACGTTGTATGCATTTCCTAATACAGTTGGGGCAATATCGAGTAGTGGACTAAATATATGAGAAACAAAAATCTTATCGGCTCCCGTATCAAACAATATGGATGCATAACGGTTATTTATAAGGAACGTACCCGTCTCAACATTCGGGTCTTCCTGAGCTGCCACTTTGGTTACGGCATAGACTCTTCCACGAGCTCCTTCGCCATTTCCCTCGATTACTGACCGTCAAAGATACCTGAATCCCGCCATTCCCATGGCTTCCTGGATATCCTCGGTTTCCTTGGTTCCTGGCATTTCGGCATTCATTCTTATAATGTCCTTTCTCACCACAACCAAAGCAAGTTATATTAGCTTTTGGGTCCTGAGCTGGAGCTGTTTGAACTGTCGCCAATTATTTGGACCTGCAGCTCTCGGTTAAGTGTCCGATTTTCTGACAAGCATTACGGCACTTGATCAGTACACGCCCCTTGTGATGCAGTGTGCATCGATTACACAATGGTGCAGTCCCCGAGTACGGTTTCCTTTCCCCAATACCCGCTGCATAAGCCCTAGCAACATTTTGCCTCTTGCTTTTATTGTTGCTGTTGTTCCTACTGTTGTTGCCACGGTATTCATTGTTGTTGTAGCCTTGAGAATGGTCGTCCCATTTCCTCTTATTATCAACCACTTTGTCCATGGAATCCTCAATCACTTGGTCCATGAGTTTGTTGGCTACTTCGATAGTTTCATGAAGATCGGCAGCCTTAGAAGTGGTGACATTGCCCTTGATAGGTTGGGGACATCCTCCGATGTATCTCTCCAACAATCGGGTCTCAGTGGGGACCATTTCAGGACACAATAAGGCTAGTTCTTGAAATCGCCGATTATAAGCTGCCATATTGGTGCCTTGAACCTTGAGGTTCCAAAACTCATGCTCGAGCTTCTTAATCTCATTACGAGGACAGTACTTTCGAAGTACCATTTCCTTGAAGTTCTCCCATGGCATGGCATAGGCAACATCGAAACTAGCAGATTTCAGAAAATTGTTCCACCAGGTCAAGGCAAGATCTCGTGAAAGTGAATGATGCATACTTAACCTTAGACTCTTCTTCACAATTGCAGATTCGAACACGCCTCGAGCTTTTCGATCCATCCGTCGACCGAAAGCTCCTTCGGTTCCACTAAAGCCTCCATCCATGGTTTTACGAAAGTCCCGATAAGTACAAGTGCGGATGTGAGTGGGTGGTCTCGGTTCCAAAGATTAGTAGACGAGTGGTTTGCCGCAGCTAAAGCGGCGTTCACTCGCTCATTGACTAGTTGGTCAATCATGGCTTGATTCATGATAGGTTGGATTGGAGTAGCCCTAGCAGGAGTAGTGGCTTCAGCAGTCTGATCGTGTGTGACTCTGTTTGGAATAGCAGCGTTTGCAGCTTGGTTGCGAGTAACCCTCGCTGAAATAGGAGCATTGGAAGCTCCACCGTGGTTGGTATGTTTCGATCTTCGTTTTGGCGGCATTTCTGCAGTAGGTAAGGTGATAAGATATATAACCTTTTGAACAAGGTAAGTGCCAAGTAATAGTGTAAATATCGCAGATAGATCATATGAGCAATCTATAAAAGAAGAGACAATTGGATAGGAAAATAAGTCTGACATAGATAGAATTTCGGTTACAAGGTTCCTACGGTACATGATGAGATACTAGATGGAATACAACCGAAATACAACGGAAATACAATGGAAATACAAACTGAAGTACAAGAGTGATAACTAACACTAACTGTTATAAATCCAGTTTAGTGTGATACATCATACAATCGTATCTAAGAATGTCCATGCTCGGTACGAAGTCGCTCAATGGTAGCAATCAACTCTCGCTGCGTATCCTCCAAACTCGCGATACGTCTCATCTGAGATGCTAACATAGACTCTAAACCAAGAGTCCTCTGCCACTCTCTCTCGGCAAGATCTCTAGCCATCCACCGGACGCCTCTAGCTCCTCTAATCGTCCGTGCATCTGGCTTGACCTCTGCCCAAAGCTCGTGGTCCGCTATCCAACTCTCTAACATCCTCGACCCGAGTCTCAACCCTAAAACCTAGTCGAATCCGCTGGTTCTCGAGCTCCATGCTCTCAAACAACACATCCGTAACTCGGTCTAAACCCTCAACACGCTGCTCGCAGGCTTGCAAGCGTGTTGGATCGACTCTCTCTAGCTGACAAGATGGACTCTAGCGAGTCTCATGAGAGTCCAACGAATAAATATCCTCTCGTGAGGGTCGATCACCATCCGGAGATCCCGATAGGTCTCGCTCGGACTGTGTCTCAACCGGTGCAGCCTCAATGGTCTCAAGTGTCTAGTGGCGCGCAAGGCGCCCATGTCCGCTGCAGATGGTATGAATGAAGGTGATGATGGACTATAGCTCGGACTGGCGATGTGTGGTACAGAACTGATCACACAATCAATATCTCTCTAAGTAATCTCATTACTTTCCTCCCCGCTACGGAGGAAAGCAGCTTTCTGTCCCAATCCAAATGGTGCATCAATGTCCATGTCATCGCTCAATCTCTGAGCCATCCTGGAGCTTTGTCCTAGCTCCTGAATACTATGGACAATCTCCAGACCTAGTATATCCATATCTGCTGTTGTGCTAACATGTCCAGTGGACACTCTCGAGGCATAGGCTCGTAGTTCCTCCTCAGATCCTCTTCCGGATCTTCTTCCCGGTCTTCCTCTGAGTAGGAATCAGAGATCTCCCGAGTCTCTGATGAGGTGGTGACTCACGGATGATGGTGTCAGTGACTCAAGTAGTAGAAGGACCCATTTAAGCAGCGCGGGTCATCGAGAAGCTAGTGCAGACACAAATGAATACCGCTCTCGATATCCAGGTACTCTCACAATCATGCGGGGTTTTTGCATGCGTGTCAACAAAGCTGATGGAGTGGTGGTAAGGGTAGGTATAGATGGAGTAGGTACAATAACTGGCTGAGCTGCTAATGTGGCCTTAATATACGGATCAGTGGCTAAGTGTGCAAGCTAACGGGTGGTAGGTGAGTGAGCTAGTAGGATATCCTCCTGAACATCGTGAGGGAAGGCTGGTGAAGGCATGGTCTGTGACAAGACGGTGCATATGTGTAAGTATGTGGAAAAATATGCTCATAATGAATATGAAACAGTGCATAAGTAAATAGGAAATAAAACATGTAATCCTATTTAAATGAATTCTAAGTAAAATAGCAAGTAAGGCAAGCGGCAGTCGGCGGTCGTAGTATGATGTTTTTGGTGAAAAGTAGTTATAGTTTAGGGTTTATATGTACCTAGTTCTCTATAACCTTGGCTCTGATGCCAATCTGTAACACCCCCAAATTTGGTTTAGCGGAAGCATACGTGTTATTTGGGAGCGTTACGGGATCGGTAAATCATAACACAAGTAATAAAGAACGGAATACATACTCCGTTTAATAAAATATTTTAAACCATTGTCTTACAATATTGTTTTAAATAAATGGGCACATCCCATAATTTTTAGTGGTCCCAATGTAAAACATCATTTCTGTGTAAAAACACTTCTTTAATACTACTACGACCATTTACCCGCTCCTTGCCTTGCCTTCATGATCATAACTTAAGCACCTGAGAAAATATGCTAAAAGGTCAGCTAAAAGCTGGTGAGTTCATAGGTTTAAGTAAAATAGTGAATTTGGACCATAAGCAAAGTCATATAATCATTACAACGAATATAATGATATATGGATGAAAGTCTATTACGTTAGCTCTAAGTTCATGCAACCGATACTACAGTTCCTGTATGCTAAAAGATGTCATACAATATAGGGGCCCATAGCAAGTGTTTTGTCCCTCAACACTTGGTTCCGACATGGTATACGTTTCGCCTTGGCCTAAGCATGGCCAACCGAACGGAGGAGTCACCCTCAATAGATCTATTTATAACATTCGCGTTTCCCAATGGGTAATTGACGGTTCATGAAAAAGGGCATTCTCTAGGGACATAAGGGTTTAGGCTAAACCACGTAATAGTAGTCATGTAATAGTTTTGGTCCATAAAAAGGTTTTTGCATATTTCTCACCCCAAAGTGTATAAAACAGTTTATCATGTAAAAGAGGGGCTATGAAAACTCACCTTAGCAAATGTGCAATCCAAGTGTGGGATTAGTGATTGTTGTGGAGCGGCACCGACACGCGACCTAGATAAGGAGGGTAATGTTTTAGTTCATTGTTTTAAGTATTGCTTACTCAAAATAGTTTAATTGTGTTAAAACTAAACTTTAGTTTGTAAAAGTTGTAAAAATGATTTGTGTATACGAAATATATGTATACTTTTCATGTTGACATTAATATGGTTTTAATATCCAAAGTTTGATATGAAAATAGTTATAACATTTAACTAGTAAGTATATAGGTGTGTATATACTTATTTAAGTTGACACAAAATGGTATTGTCAAAGTTTATAACTAATTGGGTTCATTTTCCAATTACCTTTAGAAAATGTTTATGTTAAATTGAAACTTTAAATTTTAATATATATAGTGAAATGACATTGTGGTCTTTAGTTATTCATCAAACTAGTCTTTAACATATAAGTTCTAAACGTGACGCTTACTCGGCATATTTGTTTACATATGAATGCTCAATTTTGACGTAACTGTTATTAAATGAATCACCTTAGTTGTTCATGTTCAACCTTTGTATTTTATTTCGTTACATTACTACAAGTGTACACGAATGGCGTTAATACGATGCATGGGTGAAAGAAAGAATTGATGGAGACGGGTTTAGTGTTTGTTGTCCGATAAGTTCTTCGGGTATAACCATGCTCGATATACTCACTGTTTGGTAAAAGAAAAGGTCTATGGGTTGTGGCCCAAAACAATATACATCATGGTGTTAAGGGTTGGGTGGGCCCAACGCTTTTGGTTATAGCGAGGAAGAGAGAAAAGGGCTTAGGCCCAAGTTCACTTCTGTTACAAACTATCAAACCAACTTTTAGAATAAGTAACTTTTCCAGGTTTTATGTCAAGTTCACTTGTTATCTATAATATCTAACGTGAACATCCTAGTTCGAGTCGTTGGTTCCGAACAATGGTTAGCTATCAACAAAACTAGGAAGTGAGCAAGAGAGTAAATGAAACCTTGTACAAGTCGAGTACTACTTCAACTTGACCTCAATCTCGTCTACCCTTATGCATTTCGTCACAACCATGGACTGCTCAACATGTTTGTAGTGACTAAGCCTATTCGACTTGAGCTCTCCTAGGCGTTCATATGAACTTAGGCACAAGGTTTACTTCTAAAAATTTAGTCACAAGCAAATGAGATCCTAGTATGCTTATCACGTTTAAACAAGGTAGAAATGGAAGTTCGATATACTTTACAAAGACATGAGGGTCGACTTAAAATGTGAGCATCGACCTGGGTTACTAGTAGGCTTCACACCTAATTCATATGCTTCATCTTGTTCCTTTATCTCGTTAGAGAAAAATAAAACAAACGGACTCTTGTGCAAAAAGACTTCACGAGTTTCATGTGACTAAGGTTGTTTACTAGTACTAAGGGTACACTTGTACAAACACAATCTTTCTAGTTCTTGGTTTAGTGGTTTCGACAAGACTTAAGATTCAACATAACAATATCAAAAGACTCCACTTCTACTTTTTCTTGTTTCAAGCTCTCGACAAAACCCAATACACATTCAAGAGACAATTTATTTTCGACATAGAAAATTTAAGAAACTAAACACGGTGAAGGTTTTATAACATCATTTTAGTACAAGATATTAACTAAACCACATAACAACAACAAAGGAGTATTACAACAAGGAAAACTCATAACCTCAACTCGAAGACGTCGCGTGAGTACGAGAATGACTACTTGGTTTTGGACCAAATGAGACTTGAATTAGCTCCTCCACACCTCCAATTTCAAAACCCCCAAATCAATTTTTGAAAACCCTAACTTTTGTAAACCCTAGTTTTTGGTAAAACTTGATGAAAACTGAGTTTGGAGTCTTTGAAATCCGACTAGAGATATAGGAGTAGATTGAGGAGGAGTTTGGTTAACTTTCTTCTCTTTGGTCTTGGTTTGAAGCCAAATTCGGCTATCTTCCAAAAGTTAAGAACATCTTGGACCTTTGGCTTAAGCTAAATATGTAAAGATATGATTCCTTGGACGATTTTGTTTTGATTTCTCTCTTGGATTCGTACGTGGGATCGCAAAGCATCAAAAAGGGGATTTGTGAAACAAGAACTTTCATAGATATGGTAAGAGAGATGAGGAAATGAAGGTTTAGACATGTTGGTTTATCTCTTTTGGGAGATTCGGCCTAGGTAAATGCGCAGGTCTAGAGGAAGAAGATGGAGATATGGTATCTTGATTTTCTCTCGCTGGGTGTGGGTTTTGTCGTGTGTGAGGGAAAAGAGACAAAGGAGATGTTATCACTTCTTTTTATTTGTGTATATTTATTCATTCTTTTGTTGTAAGTATATGTAGGTAGGATAATTATTGTATAAAATGTATGTTTATACATTATTCCTATGTATGTTTGTACTTGAGTCTTATAAAAGTTATTGTTTGAGTGATAGTGTGTTAAACATTTTTATGTCCCGCGAAGTCATATTGCGACCAAAGTATCATTGTTTGATAACTTTTAGATGTAATATCTTACGGTTACGTATCGGAGATATTTTTATTTTTGTAATCTTTTTCTTTACGGTTGTTTGTCATTTGTTTTATCAAACCCTTATCTTAGTGTCGGCAGAGTGTCGGTCACTGGGGAAAACGAGATAACCTCTCGTCTTACAATTTAAATCATAAGACCAAATGGAATATTCATAAAATGATATGAATGCAAGAGTGGTGAAATTTTTACTGTATGCGAGTTATCTACTCAAATGATCAGGCAAAGCTTATGTATGCTTAATGAATTAGGCTTACTAATAATAAATTACTAATTATCAGTTAAATTTTAGTGAAAATTTACCGTGTGTCACACACTGTTCATAGCTGGTTTGGGAAATTGTTCATTGACTGGCCAACTGCTTCCTAATTCTGGATCTTCCAACCAGTTGACACGAGAGACCCCCCTCATGGAAGAGGTGAACCATTCATCTTATCAGTTGTTATACTCAGAAATGTTAATTTTGACCAATTACAACTTGTGTTGTGAATTTTATCTCAAACAGATGGAGCAAAAACTTTTATTTAAAAAAGGGGGATTGAGTCGGAACGTTGCTCAAAATCTATTTTCGATGCATACAACCTCATTGACACACTAATTTTGCAAAAAGTGTTTACGGGTCAACCTGAGACATGTTTTGGGATGTATTTAAAAGACCCCTTTCAACAAGAACCCATGTTGATCTATAGTTAAAAAAAAATCCATTTCTACGAGAACCCGTGTAGATATGTTACCCAACCCATGCATAACTCTCGTAGCCCCTAAAGATACAAACTTGGAAGTTCTTTCTCACATAATATGTGTGATTGGTGACCATTTTTCTTTAGCAGGTGTTACTCATTGCAAGGGGACAACGTCAACTGATGCATCAGCTAGATAACTTAAGTAGCCTATTACGTGATTACACGACAGAAAAGGCTCACCAAGGAGGTTCTGATCGAGTAGAAAGGAGCAGCAGGCTGACCGATCTCGAATCCTTTGGACTTCCCTTGAATGCAACACGCAAAAGGAGTTGCAGATGCAGCACCTATAAGAGAGTCTACCTGGGATGAAAGACTGCTTATTCACATAAGTTTATGTCCAAGGAGGTAGCTTCGTGTGTTCTCTTTACTCCTTGTAACTGTGTTTTCTATTAACATGGTGGCTTCTAATCTTGCTTAGGTGGACATGTCGAAATTGCTCGTGTTGAATGTTCGTTGGCTGATGCTGTTGAGAGACTGAATTTGGCAAAGATGGAGCTTGCCGCAAAGCTAAGGGAAATTACTTCATTAAAATTCACGGATTTATTGATTCATTTTTGTATATTTTTTGCTGATTAGGAATTGAACCATGGTCCTTCAGACAAAAGTTGGGCGATGCAGTTTTTATACCCGCTGGTTGTCCTTATCAAGTCAGAAACTTGAAGGTCGAATTAAATACTAATCATCGAATATTAACTTGTTGAATTGTCTTTGTTTGCTAATTTAACTTCCTTGTTGAGTTGTAGTCATGCACGAAGGTTGAAGTCAACTTTGTTTCACCGGAAAGTGTCAGTGAATGCATCCGCCTACAAAACGAACTCCGTATGTTTCCCGATAATCACAGGGCCAAACAAGATAAGCAAAATGTAAGTTTTTCCACATAATCTTGTCATTACTTAAACTAATCTTGTAAGTTTTTCCACATAATCTTGTCCTTCAGACAAAAGCTGGTCCATGCATGTATTGATTATAAAGTAGTAACCTTGACTCGCAATGAGTGTGAATAAGCCAATTGCTGCGATTTATATATATGTTTTCTACAGATTGGGAAAATGATGATTAGTGCATTAGACCAAGCTGTGGCGGATGTCTCAAGCGGGTTCGGAGATTCAAATGATGATCATCAGTTTGGCAAGGAGCCTGAGATGTTAAATGGTATGTAAACTGGGACCCTAATCTTCTGATTATAGTCCAAAAATCGAATTGTTGGGTAATAGCCAAACGAGCTGGCTCAGAACATTTGAGATTTTCATATGTGCAAAATACACTTTCTTGTATTTTCTTTCTTGAAATACACATAGTAAATAAACTTTCGGCAACTTTCGAATTTCTTTTCCCGTTTACATTTATGCCACCTTATTTCTAAAACGGCGTTCCTAATGCATGTGGTTGGTTCTGATTGCATATTAGACACTGTTGTTGCAGGTGACGATGCAACTCACACCAATGGTGATACTGAGACTGATCACAGTTGCCAACACACCAACATCGACAGGTTAAAGCTCATCCGAGAGGAGATGCAGATTGAGGTGATCAGTGTAAGCACATGTTCAAGTCAGAGTACACCAAGCTCTTCGTCTTCTTCTGATGGGTCGCAGCCACTCCATAGTGACCATACAACAGTCAAACCAACTGCTACCTGTGAAGATTCTGCAGTAGGATTGTGGCGGGAAAATGATGTTGGATTAGCGGCAAAAGAGCTACTGCAGGTTGTTGAGCAATGTTACCCTGAAACATTCCAAGGGGTCCAAATTTGTTCTAAACCAATGTGGCGATCAATATTGAAAGAACTCCATCTGCTCATCAAAGGTTTCCTGGAAACATCTATGCACGAACTCACAGAAGATCAAATAACTAAGCTTCGAGAGGATTTCAATGAATTTGAAAATTTAGGATTTAATTTCTCGTGGGCCCAGAAAAAGCTAGACACGGTTCAGAAGATTAGATTTGGAAACGAACCATTGTTACAAGAGATTATGACCCTAGAAGAATCTTTAAAATCATCAAAGCAGAAGTTTATTGAGATGAAAAAACAGTTTGAGGAAGCTCGTGAGAAGCTAGAGAAGACTAATTCAGAATACGAAAGTATTGCAGATGCTAAAAACAACAAGGCACGTGAGCTGGCAGAGGCACGCAAATTTGGAGATGGACATGATGGTCAACTTGGTTTCAATATGCTTCCTGGGTACCAGCTTAGCTAGCTCACTTAGTTCAGTAAAGATTTTCAGCTCTAAGATTACCAAGCAGTGGTTATTGTAAATGGTAACTTGTCTATATGACCAACTGGTACTATTTTGCGGCCAGAGAATATGGTGTTATTGAAATGATATTATCTGGTATCTCCTAGTAGCAAAATCTCAAGATTAATCAAAATTTAGTGAATTTATTTGAATATGTGAATAACCAAAATATCATGATGCATACATAAGAAGTATGATGGTAATGAAGAACAACAAAGAGTACGATTAAATGTTAAAATTGCCATTGCCAATTGTCCCGATGGTTGTACAAGAAGAACTTTCAAACAACAGTTCAAAAGGAAACATAAGTCATGGCCTAAAAAATAATCATATTCCTAACCTGATGCCTCTTAACATACTAACTATAACAAAATACCATTAAATTAACTTGCTTTGGTCTGGTTTGAGAAAGGTCAGGGATCATCATTTCAGGTCAATAATCCTTGGAAGGTGATCCTCGTGTTCGATCTGCACTACCTGCGACAAGAACGGATGGTTGAAAAGAAGGGATCACAAACGCCACAACCAAGCAAACAACTACAAGTATCACAACCCACCAGGATTTGTGTGGGATACCCACCACTAGCACATCACAAACTGCCACCAACAATATATAAATAAACCCATTTAGTGTCCAAAATCTTGACATAACCGGGGTGGGAAGTGACAATTTTGATGAATTTACATAACGGGTTAGGGGGCCATGTTTAGTCTCTAACGGGTCAAATGAGTTAACTTAAAGTACACGTTGAACAACTTTCAACCCATTTCCTTTTTAGCTAAATCCTTTTAGCGTAACCTATTTGACACGTTTAGAGATAAAACATAACCGAAATTGAACTATTTTTAAGTAAACGGGTCGAAATTTCAACATCTACAACAATGTATGTGCTTAACGTTTCGAAATGAGATATAGGTTACCTATGTTATAAACGACCATTTCCTCTCTTTGCGCTTTGGTATTGCCACCACTCCTTCAGGCTCCACAGTCAAGCACGACATACGCCCCACTCTAAAACCAAAACCTCAATTCACACACTTCTCAAAACAAGCAATACAATAATAAACAAATAAAACCTTTTCGTCATTCTTGAAAATCAGCTTCTCAGTATTGAGCAACTTCCTGTGTCGTTTCAAGGGTAAGTCTAAATCCCCTTTGCCTAGTTGCAACGAAGCTAGCGGTATCTGTTGTAACACATATATACATTTGTTTAGCCAAAAGAAGTTTAAAAAGTTAAAGACAAGGCCCTCACCCGCTCGAGAATGAACATTTTATTACAAGAGTGAGGTATAAAGATTTTAACTGAAAAGTTAGTACCGTATGTGGACTTCAAACAACATACCATTCACGACAGTCTTTCGACTAGTGAGAAGCTCGTCTAGACCGTTGCCACCTTCTGGGGTTGTAATTTCCCATGAATAGCCTTGATTAAAAAAAACAAAACACGTAAGCGCCCATACAATTTAATTTTATTACTTACATGATGATCACATAGTTTCACCAAAGTGGGTGATTTAATCTTCTCATTACCTGACTAACTGTCAGTATCCGATCAGCAGTGACAATTGCACCTTTTAGAATATTAACAGCTTCACCGGTGTCAAGAGCATGTGTTCTTGCCCACGTAGGAAAAACCCATCCCAAAGCTCCATACCACTCTGGGGCAATCGAAATTACTGTAAGTTGATGCAGGCTCAACTCCCTATATAATTAACAAGATAATAACAAAATATCGGAATGAAAACAGTTTTCTAGCATAAGCTTTGCTTGAATACCATAAAACTCATGCATCACAGTACATGATAAGCTAGTATGTCCGCCATTTAGTATTTTTCACTTTGTGGGTCTCATTAATGAATATAACGATGGATCATATATAGTCAGAGGAAAGGAGCTTAAGAATAGAGAATCACAAAATGGAAAATTAAGGAAAGGAAATGGCACGGAATTACGTTGTAGTATTATTATTAACTTATTCTTGTCTTGAACAGCATTGCCGTAATACATCATAGATTCAGAAACTTGCTTAGGAATAAAAGATGAGAAGTAGCTACTACACAAATTTAACAGAGCAATACGGCAAAACAACTGCTGCTGAAAATTTGTGGCCGTGACTACCAACCTTGTCTCTCCCCAACTAAGAAAAGAATATTACCTGGTGTGCAAGATTGTGTATCACAAAAATACTCCTAGCATCCTTGTATACTCCATAGGGACGATACTTCGCTGCCAATAGTCTAAACCATGATACAAGTCAAGTTCTAGAATTTGCATTTTTCTTTAATTTTACAAATTAAACAAAGAAAACTAATTTTGTTTTAGAAAGAACAAAAAGTGAAAGTATCGAGTGAGGTGATGACATACACTGGCACAAGACCCGCGTGCCAATCGTTGGCAAGGAACAGACATTTTTCACCATAAGTAAACCCTCCTAACGGAAGTACTAAAGGAGCCTCACATGCTGCATCACAAAGTAATGTGAACCGAAACTGCTCCAAAAGAATAGAATGTTATTGTTGATTAAAAAATATATATATTTAAGTAGTCAACTACAGTTTCGATCCATTGGTACGGATTATCACCGAATGCACCATAAGCATCGCCATATGGATTTCCAGGACGGTGGAAAGAAGGGTGATCCACAAACACCTGAACACACCAAAAATAGTTGCTATAAGATGATCAAAGTATGCGATAGAGGTGGCAACTTTGACCCCTTATGAATGGGTCACGTTGAATTATGTCAATATATAAGCTCAAACTTTTCGGTTAAAACTTATATAAGCCGAAACAAACACCCCCCAAAATCTAAACTTTTATATCAACTAAAAGCTTTATATTCATGAAATCTAAATTTATTACTGCATCATCTCAAAAAAATCTGAGAAACGTTTAAATCCTAAAAATTATATATTATTTTCGCAAATTCATCTAATTAAAAACCAGTTTTCACTATAATCTCCAATTTTTATACCTAAATCATATAAAACCTTCTAATTAAGTCAAAACATAACAATTATAATCTCATACCCAAAACAAACCCTAATTCATCAACAAACATAACAAATCTAATTATACAAATATATAAATTATCAACATCAACAAACACAAAATCAATAAAATAAACCAGATCTATAAATAAAATTATACCTTAGGCGGAGTGGCAACCACGTCCCATCCCAACCGTTGATGTTTCCTGGGCTGGAGATCCAACTGACTCATCGGAAACTCAGTTACACGTTCAGTCTCCATCTGATTTAGATTACCGATGGAAATCGTCGTCATCGGTTGGAGATTTCCGGCGCCGATGAGCGTGTGAGAGATTTGGGATTGTGGTAGAGTAAATCTGATTTGGGTGGGATGATTTTTATGGGTTTTAGTAAGCAAAAGTTTTAATAAGAAGTTGCCAAAAATTTTGTACGTAGTGTATGTAAAATGACAAAAAAACCCTTTTTAAAAAATTTGCCCAGCGCTTTTTAGTTGTCCAAAAAATAATACCTTACACATACGGGATACTTGTCACAATTTTGATGAGTTGCCCAATGACAACGGTTGCCCTCGGTCCATTTTCAAATAAAAAATAAAAGTGGTCTGGAAAGTGACTAGCCTCAGGGCGCGCGGTCTATTTGCATCATTTTCCCAAATAAAAATCGATTAACAACTGAGATTCAAATACAAAGAAGTAGTAATTCTTACAAACACTTGTGGGTCAATTAGGAGATGAACCGAACGAAAAACCAATTAAACACGAACAAGGATGAACTAGGACAAATTGAAGCTTGATTCGGACTCTTTAGACCTTGAATAACAAAACCCCTAACACAATTTTGATAACCCCTTTGATTTGTGGAAACCCTAAT
>OU343224.1:131236102-131338602 GCA_910596185.1 Chrysanthemum makinoi | reverse complement strand
CATGTATCTCCCCCAAAACAGTTATGAAAGCAAGTAAAAGTAGGGGCCATGAAAACTCACTTGGTAAACCGACGAAATGACAAGAGTGAGTACACTGAGGTATAATGTGATGCGTTATCCGGTACCTAGTACCAATGATATGATCTGATATGAGTTGCAATGTAATGTTATGCATGCATTTCGTATGTTATTTATACCATTTACGAGTTTTGAAAATATTACTCGTCGAAAAATACTCTTTTGACGTCCTGACCCGTCGAAAATGACTTTACATGTTTTACATTAAAATGTCATCCTACAATGGTTTTATAATGATTTTTAGAGAAATTACCACTTTTCGCCGCAAAACAATGTCGTCGGAAAAATCATGAAATTGCCAAAATGGCTTTGGAAAACTAGTCGTAAAATGGTGTACGTCGATCGTTAGAGAACGAACTCGACTGTTTTGGAAAGTTTGTATCGATATCTAAAAGTTTCAGTTCAGGAGTTTTCGTCCAAAAGGTCTCGAACATAAAGATAATAAGGGTTAAAGATGGTGGTTTTGGCTAAATGTGTGCAGAAAATTAGTTACGGCAAGTTTATGAAAAAGTGCATATCTTTGTCGTTTCAAATCCGTTTTCTACGTTTAATATGTCCTTAGCTTCGTATTGAAGTAAACTAATATATTTTTGAGAAGTCGAAATAATTTGTGAAGCTTAAGGCTCGTTTTGACCCGAACAAACTAAAAACTGCATGCTGAATTTTGAGAAAATAATATATTTCGTCGTCAAACTTGTAAAATCCATAACTTATTCGTTATAAGTCCGTTTTATTCGTTCAAGCGCACGGATTCGTTTTAAAGTATATTTTCTAAGTATCAAGGCCAAAAAGTCGTACCAACAGTAGGTTTTTCCAGAAATTCGAATTAAAGACAGAACATAAAATATAGTTATCGAAAATAGTTTTTCTCGGACAAAACCTATTCTAATCCCTTCAAATCAACTCCAAAGCTAATCTAATCCTACCATACACCTTCTTAGGGTGTCATGGGTTCCTTAATATCATCAAGACCAATATATAACAAGGGGATAATTATAGGATGACTATATATAATAAACTCTAAAAATCAAAGATAAAATGGTATAAACAACACAAGTCTTGCATGTTTTTGCTCAAAAATGATGAGATGAGTATGAAATGAATATGTAAGATGAAAATAGATATGAGATGCTTACAAGTGATATGATGAGGTGATTAGAACCAAGGATTAAACCTAAACACCCTAGGTTTTTATTTCAAAACCTAAACAAGAGTGTAAACTAGATTGTATATAACTTGAACTTGAAAAACTTTGATGATCCCTTGGTGAAACCTTGTAGAACCGGTCATGATGAAGAAACAAGGAGAGAATAAGATTTTTACTAGACTTGTGAATTATTGGAGTGAATAAGTGAAGTGAATGGAGTATGGATCTATATATAACCAAGAAAAATTGTCCAACTACAATAAATGCAATCCCTCCCCTAGAACCGGTTATTAGGGGGAGGTGTTTCAAAATATTATTATTTTTTTTTTTTTTTAAATGTATAAACTTGTATATAATTTGTAAGACTTTGACAAAAGTGTAAGTAATAGTGTAGAGAATTGTAACTTTTTGGTACAAGTAAGTTTTTAATAGGTCAAAATAGAATGTAATGAGATACTAAAAATTGTAAAAATACATTCCTTGTGAAAATTGAGTGATAAAATAATTATCGTATAATTTTTAAGAAACACAACGTAATAATTTAATTTTAACGATTTAAGTACCAAATAAATTTGAAACACTAGGAAAACTAAAAATATAGTTTTTATGAACTAGATGTAAGTTTAAAAATACCTCGGGATCATTTTTGAAAGTAACGGATTAAATATTTAAAATAATAACTCACGCGATAAAGATTATTAAATATAAAAATTACGCGTAAAATATGAAATGAAATGTCATGAATGTACTAATGAGATGCACATGATGTCAATGAAATGTAGACTAATCATAGTCCATATGAAATGTACGTGATGTCATGATCATGAATTCGCCGCTAAACCTCCAAGGTTACGCGAATTTGAAACAAGTAAACCAAGTTTACTATAAATGTTGAAATTGTGAGACATGAATCGTGTCGAGAAATGACCTGAAAGTACGGGTTGTCACATTCGCCCATCCAAAAAGGAATTCAGTCCCTGAATTCAGTTCGTGTTAGTCTAGCGGGTTTAGGGTTTGATGTGGCAAACTTTCCCATTCCCGAGCAAAACCCTCAAAGGACTTTTTGTTAACCGATTTTTACTTAATCTCACAACTCATCAAACAAGAACTGTCATGAGATTAGGCTAAATCGGTTTAGGTAACAACTTGTTTCTAGCCCGATCTTTGCAACTCATCAAACAAGAACTGTCACGCGGATCAAACTGGAAACAAGTGGTTTGAAGAAAATCTTTTGAAAATTTGGCTCGATTACGGAATTGCTTACACATATAAGCCTACTACTCCCTTCATTGCATGATTCTTCCTGAATTAGACATAGGTGATCAGGCTATGTATAATTTAGGAGTAACTATGCAATGCTTGGACTAATCGACTCATATGATGTTTGGTGCTGAGTCAACTGATGTTAAAATTGTGATGAACATCGAGGAGAGAAGACATGGAGAAGTGTCGTTGAAACGATAGTTAAAGTAAAAAGAATGAAAATCCTCGTAAATGATAACAAATCGGAGAGATAATAAAGTACGATAGATGAGAATATTTTACAACGTGTAGTTTAGCAAAAGTAGTACATCTTAGGTTATAAAGATTCGGATACGATGGAAAACATAAACTTAGTACGACATAGAACATAAGGAGAAATAAGACTGTTAGTTTCCGAACTTCTTCAGTCTTCCGCGTCGTTGATACCTTGATGAGCTCCTCCTCCTCCTTCTAACATATATACATTCCCATGAGCACCTTCGACTTGTTGACCTTGGTTTTGAGGACATTGACTTCGATAGTGTCCTTGCTCCCACATCGAAGCACGTAACTATGGTCTTGCCTCTACAACTCCTGGCATGGTGTCCTAGTTTTTGACATTTGTAGCACTTAACAGGGCAAGGACCCGTGTGATGATACTTACATCGATTACATAGTGGGTAGGTTCCAGCATAACCTCTGCCTTCTATTGGTGCAGCAACATAAACCATTGCAGTTTCTTGCCCTCTATTCTGTTGTTGATGATGGTTAGTGTTACGGTTTTGGTTGTTGTTGTTATAACCTCCTTGATCGTCTTCCCACTTTCTTTTGTTGTGGTTGATTTGGTTATCGTCGTTGTTGTTGTTTTGGTTATTGTTGTAGTTGGTGCAGTTGTTGGGGTTGTTGTTGTTTTGGTTGGTGTTGGTGTACTTGCCTCTCTTCACTACTTGGGCCATGAGCTTTTGAGTCAATCGAATAGCTTCCTCAATCGTTTTCTTTGGTCGAAGAAGTCACATCTCCTTGAATAACCTCGGGAAGTCCGTCAATGAAAGCCTCCAGTAGCTTCTCATTATCCGAAACCATAGATGGGCATAACACGGCCAATTCTTGGAATCTCCGGATGTAAGTGTCGACATCATACCCAATAGTTTTTAGTTCATAGAACTCCGTCTCCAACTTCTTAACCTCCGTACGCGGACAAAACTTCTTTGTTACCAAACCTTTAAATTGCTCCCAAGTGAGTTTGAAAGCATTCTCTATTCCAATCGGTTGAGCATAAGAATTCCACCACGATAATGCTCCATCGAGTAATGTGCTCGTAGCAAATTTAACCTTACTATCATCCGGACAGTTGCAAAGCAAAAACACTGACTCCAATTTTTCAAACCATTGAACCATTGCTGTAGCTCCCTCGGTACCTCTAAATTTCGTGGGCTCACCACTCTTGAAGTCCTTGTACGAACATTTCTTAACTCCGGATCCTTCGGCATTTCGAAACAGCAGCTAGCCTAGCGACTTCGGCGGCGGCAGCGGCCTCAAAGGCGAAGCAACCACATGTTTCCGTTCAACTCTTAAAGCATTAGCAATGCTATCATTCACCAACTTTTGAATTGCTGCTTGAGTCATTTCAACTGTAGCTTTCTTCGGTGCCATATCTTCTTCAAAACAAGAGGAAATGTGAGACGTAGCAAAAATCCGATGTTAATAATAAACGCTCCAAAGAGATGTGATAAGAAACGATAAGTTTGAAGTTATTTTTCGAAATGATCGACGGGTTCCGAAAAGATGGGTTATAAGGTGTTGTGAGTGCTTCAATGTATGATGGTTTAGAGACTTAATGTGCAAATAAAGTGTAACTCGACATGTTAGTGGTGAAACAAAGGAGTGAAAGTGACTTCGCCCTATATAAGGGTTTATCTCGGCATTCGACGTTATCGGTGATGAATCAGCTGATATAAAAATTGTGATAGGGAATGACAAGGAATTCTCCACGTTAGAGTATGAGGAAAAGATAATGGGATGGGCATTTGAGGGCATCCATGTGACAATCGATGTGAAATGAAAGTAATTAACTCGAAAAACGTACGTAAAAACCGCATGTAAAGTGAACATTCATTTATGATGAAATGATGAGATGCTATGATGATGTAGTTATAGTCTAGGGTCAATGATGCAACCTAGTTCTCTATAATGAAGCTCTGATGCCAATCTGTCACACCCCTAAATTACTGTTTTGCGCGGAATGGAATTCACGGGGTTGACTGTCATAAGATCACAATCACAGTTATATTGAACGACCTAAAGTGTCGTTTGGAAAATACATCGTTTGATTTAATAAAACAATCAGAGTTTACAAAGTAGGTCCCAAATGAAAATCAACTTGTGCGGAAATAAGTTTGTTACAATTCAAACGATGTGTTAAAGTATGTAAAACCCAAGTGAGACGCGTCGTCATCGCGACTCCATGATGTGTCCAAATGCATGCCATGAAGTGAATGCCTTAGATACCTGAGATAAAGACATGCTAAAAGTGTCAACACAAAGGTTGAGTGAGTTCATAGAGTTTGTTTTGAAATGTAAAGCCTTTCAAAATCGTTTATGCAGCAAAGGCATTGTAAATCGTTGAAATGTAAAGATTATCAAAATCGTTTATGTAGCAAAGGCATTGTAAATCCACTCAGTTCCAAGTCCCGCCCATACAAAACTTGCAACCTGTGTGTTCACAACCCACTGCCGGAATGTGTGTAGTTTATGTTCCAAACATATGATATCAAATGAATTCACAAAAATAGTGCATGGCTCAATGTATCGAAATCGTTTATGCAGCAAAGGCATTGTGAATCCACTCAGTTCCAAGTCCCGCCCATACAAAACTTGCAACCTGTGTGTTCACAACCCACTGCCAGAATGTATATAGTGTATGATCAAATCGTTCCAAGACCATTAGTCCATGAATATACCAAGACCGTTAGACCAATGAATATACCAAGTCCGTTAGCTCAATGAATATACCAAGACCATTAGACCAATGAATATACCAAGACCATTAGACCAATGAATATACCAAGACCATTAGCTCAATGAATATACCAAGACCATTAGACCAATGAATATAATATGGAAGTTCTAAGTATGGCAAAACGTTTTACGCATGACTAAGCATTGGGCTAAACATGTAATTTGTAAATAATCATGAATGTAATAAAATAGTCGAGCATGTATCTCCCCCAAAACAGTTATGAAAGCATTAAAACAAGAAAAGTGGGGCTATGGAACTCACGGTAATTCATATAAGTTAAAGTACTTGTGAAAGTAATGAAAACAGTTTGAGCATGTATCTCCCCCAAAACAGTTATGAAAGCAAGTAAAAGTAGGGGCCATGAAAACTCACTTGGTAAACCGACGAAATGACAAGAGTGAGTACACTGAGGTATAATGTGATGCGTTATCCGGTACCTAGTACCAATGATATGATCTGATATGAGTTGCAATGTAATGTTATGCATGCATTTCGTATGTTATTTATACCATTTACGAGTTTTGAAAATATTACTCGTCGTCGAAAAATACTCTTTTGACGTCTTGACCCTTCAAAAATGACTTTACATGTTTTTACATTAAAATGTCATCCTATAATGGTTTTATAATGATTTTTAGAGAAATTACCACTTTTCGTCGCAAAACAATGTCGTCGGAAAAATCATGAAATTGCCAAAAATGGCTTTGGAAAACTAATTAAGTCGAAAATGGTGTACGTCTATCGTTAGAGAACGAACTCGACTGTTTTGGAAAGTTTGTATCGATATCTAAAAGTTTCAGTTCAGGAGTTTTCGTCCAAAAGGTCTCGAACATAAAGATAATAAGGGTTAAAGATGGTGGTTTTGGCTAAATGTGTGCAGAAAATTAGTTACGGCAAGTTTATGAAAAAGTGCATATCTTTGTCGTTTCAAATCCGTTTTCTACGTTTAATATGTCCTTAGCTTCGTATTGAAGTAAACTAATATATTTTTGAGAAGTCGAAATAATTTGTGAAGCTTAAGGCTCGTTTTTGACCGAACAAACTAAAAACTGCTTGCTGAAATTTCAGAAAATAATATATTTCGTCGTCAAACTTGTAAAATCCATAACTTTTTCGTTATAAGTCCGTTTTATTCCGTTCAAGCGGCCACGGATTCGTTTTAAAGTATATTTTCTAAGTATCAAGGCCAAAAAGTCGTACCAACAGTAGGTTTTTCCAGAAATTCGAATTAAAGACAGAACATAAAATATAGTTATCGAAAATAGTTTTTCTCGGACAAAACCTATTCTAATCCCTTCAAATCAACTCCAAAGCTAATCTAATCCTACCATACACCTTCTTAGGGTGTCATGGGTTCCTTAATATCATCAAGACCAATATATAACAAGGGGATAATTATAGGATGACTATATATAATAAACTCTAAAAATCAAAGATAAAATGGTATAAACAACACAAGTCTTGCATGTTTTTGCTCAAAAATGATGAGATGAGTATGAAATGAATATGTAAGATGAAAATAGATATGAGATGCTTACAAGTGATATGATGAGGTGATTAGAACCAAGGATTAAACCTAAACACCCTAGGTTTTTATTTCAAAACCTAAACAAGAGTGTAAACTAGATTGTATATAACTTGAACTTGAAAAACTTTGATGATCCCTTGGTGAAACCTTGTAGAACCGGTCATGATGAAGAAACAAGGAGAGAATAAGATTTTTACTAGACTTGTGAATTATTGGAGTGAATAAGTGAAGTGAATGGAGTATGGATCTATATATAACCAAGAAAAATTGTCCAACTACAATAAATGCAATCCCTCCCCTAGAACCGGTTATTAGGGGGAGGTGTTTCAAAATATTATTTTTTTTTTTTTTTTTAAATGTATAAACTTGTATATAATTTGTAAGACTTTGACAAAAGTGTAAGTAATAGTGTAGAGAATTGTAACTTTTTGGTACAAGTAAGTTTTTAATAGGTCAAAATAGAATGTAATGAGATACTAAAAATTGTAAAAATACATTCCTTGTGAAAATTGAGTGATAAAATAATTATCGTATAATTTTTAAGAAACACAACGTAATAATTTAATTTTAACGATTTAAGTACCAAATAAATTTGAAACACTAGGAAAAACTAAAAATATAGTTTTTATGAACTAGATGTAAGTTTAAAAATACCTCGGGATCATTTTTGAAAGTAACGGATTAAATATTTAAAATAATAACTCACGCGATAAAGATTATTAAATATAAAAATTACGCGTAAAATATGAAATGAAATGTCATGAATGTACTAATGAGATGCACATGATGTCAATGAAATGTAGACTAATCATAGTCCATATGAAATGTACGTGATGTCATGATCATGAATTCGCCGCTAAACCTCCAAGGTTACGCAAATTTGAAACAAGTAAACCAAGTTTACTATAAATGTTGAAATTGTGAGACATGAATCGGGTCGAAATGACTTGAAAGTACGGGTTGTCACATTCGCCCATCAAAAAGGAATTCAATCCTGAATTCAGTTATGTTAGTCTAGCGGGTTTAGGGTTTGATGTGGCAAACTTTCCCATTCCCGAGCAAAACCCTCAAAGGACTTTTTGTTAACCGATTTTTACTTAATCTCACAACTCATCAAACAAGAGCTGTCATGAGATTAGGCTAAATCGGTTTAGGTAACAACTTGTTTCTAGCTAGATCTTTGCAACTCATCAAACAAGAACTGTCACGCGGATCAAACTGGAAACAAGTGGTTTGAAGAAAATCTTTTGAAAATTTGGCTCGATTACGGAATTGCTTACACATATAAGCCTACTACTTCCTTCATTGCATGATTCTTCCTGAATTAGACATAGGTGATCGGGCTATGTATAATTTAGGAGTAACTATGCAATGCTTGGACTAATCGACTCATATGATGTTTGGTTTTGAGTCAACTAATGTTAAAATTGTGATGAACATCGAGGAGAGAAAACATGGAGAAGTGTCGTTGAAACGATAGTTAAAGTAAAAAGAATGAAAATCCTCGTAAATGATAACAAATCGGAAAGAAAATAAAGTACGATAGATGAGAATATTTTACAACGTGTAGTTTAGCAAAAGTAGTACATCTTAGGTTATAAAGATTCGGATACGATGGAAAACATAAACTTAGTACGACATAGAACATAAGGAGAAATAAGACTGTTAGTTTCGAACTTCTTCATCTTCCGCGTCGTTGATACCTTGATGAGCTCCTCCTCCTCCTTCTAACATATATACATTCCCATGAGCACCTTCGACTTGTTGACCTTGGTTTTGAGGACATTGACTTCGATAGTGTCCTTGCTCCCCACATCCGAAGCACGTAACTATGGTCTTGCCTCTACAACTCCTGGCATGGTGTCCTAGTTTTTGACATTTGTAGCACTTAACAGGGCAAGGACCCGTGTGATGATACTTACATCGATTACATAGTGGGTAGGTTCCAGCATAACCTCTGCCTTCTATTGGTGCAGCAACATAAACCATTGCAGTTTCTTGCCCTCTATTCTGTTGTTGATGATGGTTAGTGTTACGGTTTTGGTTGTTGTTGTTATAACCTCCTTGGTCGTCTTCCCACTTTCTTTTGTTGTGGTTGATTTGGTTATCGTCGTTGTTGTTGTTTTGGTTATTGTTGTAGTTGGTGCAGTTGTTGGGGTTGTTGTTGTTTTGGTTGGTGTTGGTGTACTTGCCTCTCTTCACTACTTGGGCCATGAGCTTTTGAGTCAATCGAATAGCTTCCTCAATCGTTTGGGTCGAAGAAGTCACATCTCCTTGAATAACTTCGGGAAGTCCTTCAATGAAAGCCTCCAGTAGCTTCTCATTATCTGAAACCATAGATGGGCATAACACGGCCAATTCTTGGAATCTCCGGATGTAAGTGTCGACATCATACCCAATAGTTTTTAGTTCATAGAACTCCGTCTCCAACTTCTTAACCTCCGTACGCGGACAAAACTTCTTTGTTACCAAACCTTTAAATTGCTCCCAAGTGAGTTTGAAAGCATTCTCTATTCCAATCGGTTGAGCATAAGAATTCCACCACGATAATGCTCCATCGAGTAATGTGCTCGTAGCAAATTTAACCTTACTATCATCCGGACAGTTGCAAAGCAAAAACGACTCAATTTTTCAAACCATTGAACCATTCTTTGTAGCTCCCGGTACCTCTAAATTTAAGTGGGCTCACCACTCTTGAAGTCCTTATACGAACATTTCTTAACTCCGGATCCCCGGCATTTCCGATAGCAGGCGGCTAGCCTAGCGACTTGGCCGGCGGCAGCGGCTTTCAGCAGGCAGGCAACCAGTTTCCGTTCAACTCTTAAAGCATTAGCAATGCTATCATTCACCAACTTTTGAATTCTTGCTTGAGTCATTTCAACTGTAGCTTTCTTGGTTGCCATATCTTCTTCAAAACAAGAGGAAATGTGAGATGTAGCAAAAATCCGATGTTAATAATAAACGCTCCAAAGAGATGTGATAAGAAACGATAAGTTTGAAGTTATTTTTCGAAATGATCGGCGGGTTCCGCCAGAAAAGATGGGTTATAAGGTGTTGTGAGTGCTTCAATGTATGATGGTTTAGAGACTTAATGTGCAAATAAAGTGTAACTCGACATGTTAGTGGTGAAACAAAGAGGTGAAAGTGACTTACGCCCTATATAAGGGTTTATCTGGCATTAACGTTATCGGTGATGAATCGGCTGATATAAAAATTGTGATAGGGAATGACAAGGAATTCTCCACGTTAGAGTATGAGGAAAAGATAATGGAATGGGTATTTAAGGGCATCCATGTGACAATCGATGTGAAATGAAAGTAATTAACTTTCGAAAAGCGTGCGTAAAAACATGTAAAAGTGAACATTCATTTATGATGAAATGATGAGATGCTATGATGATGTAGTTATAGTCTAGGGTCAATGATGCAACCTAGTTCTCTATAATGAAGCTCGATGTAATCTGTCACACCCCTAAATTACATTTTTGCGCGGAATGGAATTCACGGGGTTGACTGTCATAGCATCACAATCACGATTATATTGAGCGACCTAAAGTGTCGTTTGGAAAATACATCGTTTGATTTAATAAAACAATCGGAGTTTACAAAGTAGGTCCCAAATGAAAATCAACTTGTGCGGAAATAAGTTTGTTACAATTCAAGCGATGTTTTAAAGTATGTAAAACCCAAGTGAGACGCGTCGTCATCGCGACTCCATGATGTGTCCAAATGCATGCCATGAAGTGAATGCCTTAGATACAGAGATAAAGACATGCTAAAAGTGTCAACACAAAGGTTGAGTGAGTTCATAGAGTTTGTGTTGAAATGTAAAGCCTTTCAAAATCGTTTATGCAGCAAAGGCATTGTAAATCGTTGAAATGTAAAGACTATCAAAATCGTTTATGTAGCAAAGGCATTGTAAATCCACTCAGTTCCAAGTCCCGCCCATACAAAACTTGCAACCTGTGTGTTCACAACCCTTCTTAGGAATGTGTGTAGTTTATGTTCCAAACATATGATATCAAATGAATTCACAAAAATAGTGCATGGCTCAATGTATCGAAATCGTTTATGCAGCAAGGCATTGTGAATCCACTCGGTTCCAAGTCCGCCCATACAAAACTTGCAACCTGTGTGTTCACAACCCACTGCCAGAATGTATATAGTGTATGATCAAATCGTTCCAAGACCATTAGTCCATGAATATACCAAGACCGTTAGACCAATGAATATACCAAGTCCGTTAGCTCAATGAATATACCAAGACCATTAGACCAATGAATATACCAAGACCATTAGCTCAATGAATATACCAAGACCATTAGACCAATGAATATAATATGGAAGTTCTAAGTATGGCAAAACTGTTACTACGCATGACTAAGCATTCAGTTCGGCTAAACATGTAATTTGCAAATAATCATGAATGTAATAAAATAGTTCGAGAGCATGTATCTCCCCAAGCGATTATGAAAGCATTAAAACAAGAAAAGTGGGGCTATGGAACTCACGGTAATTCATATAAGTTAAAGTACTTGTGAAAGTAATGAAAACAGTTTGAGCATGTATCTCCCCAAAACATTATGAAAGCAAGTAAAAGTAGGGGCCATGAAAACTCACTGGTAAACCGAAATGACAAGAGTGAGTACACGAGGTATAATGTGATGCGTTATCCGGTACCTAGTACCAATGATATGATATGAGTTGCAATGTAATGTTATGCATGCATTTCGTATGTTATTTATACCATTTACGAGTTTTGAAAATATTACTCGTCGTCGAAAAATACTCTTTTGGCGTCTTGACCCTTCAAAAATGACTTTACATGTTTTTACATTAAAATGTCATCCTATAATGGTTTTATAATGATTTTTAGAGAAATTACCACTTTTAAATTAGCAAAACAATGTCGTCGAAAAAATCATGAAATTACCAAAAATGGCTTTGGAAAACTAGTCGTAAAATGGTGTACGTCGATCGTTAGAGAGCGAACTCGACTGTTTTGGAAAGTTTGTATCGATATCTAAAAGTTTGATTCAGGAGTTTTTCGTCCAAAAGGTCTCGAACATAAAGATAATAAGGGTTAAAGATGGTGGTTTTGGCTAAATGTGTGCAGAAAATTAGTTACGGCAAGTTTATGAAAAAGTGCATATCTTTGTCGTTTCAAATCCGTTTTCTACGTTTAATATGTCCTTAGCTTAGTATTGAAGTAAACTAATATATTTTTGAGAAGTCGAAATAATTTGTGAAGCTTAAGGCTCGTTTTTGACCGAACAAACTAAAAACTGCTTGCTGAAATTTCAGAAAATAATATATTTCGTCGTCAAACTTGTAAAATCCATAACTTTTAGATTTATAAGTCCGTTTTATTCCGTTCAAGCTGACCCACGGATTCGTTTTAAAGTATATTTTCTAAGTATCAAGGCCAAAAAGTCGTACCAACAGTAGGTTTTTCCAGAAATTCGAATTAAAGACAGAACATAAAATATAGTTATCGAAAATAGTTTTTCTCGGACAAAACCTATTCTAATCCCTTCAAATCAACTCCAAAGCTAATCTAATCCTACCATACACCTTCTTAGGGTGTCATGGGTTCCTTAATATCATCAAGACCAATATATAACAAGGGGATAATTATAGGATGACTATATATAATAAACTCTAAAAATCAAAGATAAAATGGTATAAACAACACAAGTCTTGCATGTTTTTGCTCAAAAATGATGAGATGAGTATGAAATGAATATGTAAGATGAAAATAGATATGAGATGCTTACAAGTGATATGATGAGGTGATTAGAACCAAGGATTAAACCTAAACACCCTAGGTTTTTATTTCAAAACCTAAACAAGAGTGTAAACTAGATTGTATATAACTTGAACTTGAAAAACTTTGATGATCCCTTGGTGAAACCTTGTAGAACCGGTCATGATGAAGAAACAAGGAGAGAATAAGATTTTTACTAGACTTGTGAATTATTGGAGTGAATAAGTGAAGTGAATGGAGTATGGATCTATATATAACCAAGAAAAATTGTCCAACTACAATAAATGCAATCCCTCCCCTAGAACCGGTTATTAGGGGGAGGTGTTTCAAAATATTATTTTTTTTTTTTTTTTTAAAATGTATAAACTTGTATATAATTTGTAAGACTTTGACAAAAGTGTAAGTAATAGTGTAGAGAATTGTAACTTTTTGGTACAAGTAAGTTTTTAATAGGTCAAAATAGAATGTAATGAGATACTAAAAATTGTAAAAATACATTCCTTGTGAAAATTGAGTGATAAAATAATTATCGTATAATTTTTAAGAAACACAACGTAATAATTTAATTTTAACGATTTAAGTACCAAATAAATTTGAAACACTAGGAAAAACTAAAAATATAGTTTTTATGAACTAGATGTAAGTTTAAAAATACCTCGGGATCATTTTTGAAAGTAATGGATTAAATATTTAAAATAATAACTCACTTGCTGATAAAGATTATTAAATATAAAAATTACGCGTAAAATATGAAATGAAATGTCATGAATGTACTAATGAGATGCACATGATGTCAATGAAATGTAGACTAATCATAGTCCATATGAAATGTGCGTGATGTCATGATCATGAATTCGCCGCTAAACCTCCAAGGTTACGCGAATTTGAAACAAGTAAACCAAGTTTACTATAAATGTTGAAATTGTGAGACATGAATCGTGTATTAAAATGACCGAAAGAAATACGGGTTGTCAGCATTAATCAAAAGGAATTCGTCCCCGAATTAGGTTAGTGTTAATCTAGCGGGTTTAGGGTTTGATGTGGCAAACTTTCCATTCGAGCAAAACCCTCAAAGGACTTTTTGTTAACCGATTTTTACTTAATCTCACAACTCATCAAACAAGAACTGTCATGAGATTAGGCTAAATCGGTTTAGGTAACAACTTTGTTTCTAGCCGATCTTTGCAACTCATCAAACAAGAACTGTCACGCGGATCAACTGGAAACAAGTGGTTTGAAGAAAATCTTTTGAAAATTTGGCTCGATTACGGAATTGCTTTCACATATAAGACTACTACTCCCTTCATTGCATGATTCTCCTGAATTAGACATAGGTGATCAGGCTATGTATAATTTAGGAGTAACTATGCAATGCTTGGACTAATCGACTCATATGATGTTTGGTGCTGAGTCAACTGATGTTATCTGGTATCTCCTAGTAGCAAAATCTCAAGATTAATCAAAATTTAGTGAATTTATTTGAATATGTGAATAACCAAAATATCATGATGCATACATAAGAAGTATGATGGTAATGAAGAACAACAAAGAGTACGATTAAATGTTAAAATTGCCATTGCCAATTGTCCCGATGGTTGTACAAGAAGAACTTTCAAACAACAGTTCAAAAGGAAACATAAGTCATGGCCTAAAAAATAATCATATTCCTAACCTGATGCCTCTTAACATACTAACTATAACAAAATACCATTAAATTAACTTGCTTTGGTCTGGTTTGAGAAAGGTCAGGGATCATCATTTCAGGTCAATAATCCTTGGAAGGTGATCCTCGTGTTCGATCTGCACTACCTGCGACAAGAACGGATGGTTGAAAAGAAGGGATCACAAAGCACAACCAAACAAACAACTACAAGTATCACAACCCACCAGGATTTGTGTGGGATACCCACCACTAGCACATCACAAACTGCCACCAACAATATATAAATAAACCCATTTAGTGTCCAAAATCTTGACATAACCGGGGTGGGAAGTGACAATTTTGATGAATTTACATAACGGGTTAGGGGGCCATGTTTAGTCTCTAACGGGTCAAATGAGTTAACTTAAAGTACACGTTGAACAACTTTCAACCCATTTCCTTTTTAGCTAAATCCTTTTAGCGTAACCTATTTGACACGTTTAGAGATAAAACATAACCGAAATTGAACTATTTTTAAGTAAACGGGTCGAAATTTCAACATCTACAACAATGTATGTGCTTAACGTTTCAGTAAATGAGATATAGGTTACCTATGTTATAAACGACCATTTCCCTCTCCTTTGCGTTTGGTATTGCCACCACTCCTTCAGGCTCCACAGTCAGCACGACATACGTCCCACTCTAAAACCAAAACCTCAATTCACACACTTCTCAAAACAAGCAATACAATAATAAACAAATAAAACCTTTTCGTCATTCTTGAAAATCAGCTTCTCAGTATTGAGCAACTTCCTGTGTCGTTTCAAGGGTAAGTCTAAATCCCCTTTGCCTAGTTGCAACGAAAAGCTAGCGGGTATCTGTTGTAACACATATATACATTTGTTTAGCCAAAAGAAGTTTAAAAAAAGTTAAAAGACAAGGCCCTCTCACCCGTTCGAGAATGAACATTTTATTACAGTAGTGAGGTATAAAGATTTTAACTGAAAAGTTAGTACCGTATGTGGACTTCAAACAACATACCATTCACGACAGTCTTTCGACTAGTGAGAAGCTCGTCTAGACCGTTGCCACCTTCTGGGGTTGTAATTTCCCATGAATAGCCTTGATTATAAAAAACAAAACAAGTAAGCGCCCATACAATTTAATTTTATTACTTACATGATGATCACATAGTTTCACCAAAGTGGGTGATTTAATCTTCTCATTACCTGACTAACTGTCAGTATCCGATCAGCAGTGACAATTGCACCTTTTAGAATATTAACAGCTTCACCGGTGTCAAGAGCATGTGTTCTTGCCCACGTAGGAAAAACCCATCCCAAAGCTCCATACCACTCTGGGGGCAATCCGAAATTACTGTAAGTTGATGCAGGCTCAACTCCCTATATAATTAACAAGATAATAACAAAATATCGGAATGAAAACAGTTTTCTAGCATAAGCTTTGCTTGAATACCATAAAACTCATGCATCACAGTACATGATAAGCTAGTATGTCCGCCATTTAGTATTTTTCACTTTGTGGGTCTCATTAATGAATATAACGATGGATCATATATAGTCAGAGGAAAGGAGCTTAAGAATAGAGAATCACAAAATGGAAAATTAAGGAAAGGAAATGGCACGGAATTACGTTGTAGTATTATTATTAACTTATTCTTGTCTTGAACAGCATTGCCGTAATACATCATAGATTCAGAAACTTGCTTAGGAATAAAAGATGAGAAGTAGCTACTACACAAATTTAACAGAGCAATACGGCAAAACAACTGCTGCTGAAAATTTGTGGCCGTGACTACCAACCTTGTCTCTCCCCAACTAAGAAAAGAATATTACCTGGTGTGCAAGATTGTGTATCACAAAAATACTCCTAGCATCCTTGTATACTCCATAGGGACGATACTTCGCTGCCAATAGTCTAAACCATGATACAAGTCAAGTTCTAGAATTTGCATTTTTCTTTAATTTTACAAATTAAACAAAGAAAACTAATTTTGTTTTAGAAAGAACAAAAAGTGAAAGTATCGAGTGAGGTGATGACATACACTGGCACAAGACCCGCGTGCCAATCGTTGGCAAGGAACAGACATTTTTCACCATAAGTAAACCCTCCTAACGGAAGTACTAAAGGAGCCTCACATGCTGCATCACAAAGTAATGTGAACCGAAACTGCTCCAAAAGAATAGAATGTTATTGTTGATTAAAAAATATATATATTTAAGTAGTCAACTACAGTTTCGTCCATTGGTACCTGATTATCACCGAATGCACCATAAGCATCGCCATATGGATTTCCAGGACGGTGGAAAGAAGGGTGATCCACAAACACCTGAACACACCAAAAATAGTTGCTATAAGATGATCAAAGTATGCGATAGAGGTGGCAGTTTTGACCCCTTATGAATGGGTCACGTTGAATTATGTCAATATATAAGCTCAAACTTTTCGGTTAAAACTTATATAAGCCGAAACAAACACCCCCCAAAATCTAAACTTTTATATCAACTAAAAGCTTTATATTCATGAAATCTAAATTTATTACTGCATCATCTCAAAAAAATCTGAGAAACGTTTAAATCCTAAAAATTATATATTATTTTCGCAAATTCATCTAATTAAAAACCAGTTTTCACTATAATCTCCAATTTTTATACCTAAATCATATAAAACCTTCTAATTAAGTCAAAACATAACAATTATAATCTCATACCCAAAACAAACCCTAATTCATCAACAAACATAACAAATCTAATTATACAAATATATAAATTATCAACATCAACAAACACAAAATCAATAAAATAAACCAGATCTATAAATAAAATTATACCTTAGGCGGAGTGGCAACCACGTCCCATCCCAACCGTTGATGTTTCCTGGGCTGGAGATCCAACTGACTCATCGGAAACTCAGTTACACGTTCAGTCTCCATCTGATTTAGATTACCGATGGAAATCGTCGTCATCGGTTGGAGATTTCCGGCGCCGATGAGCGTGTGAGAGATTTGGGATTGTGGTAGAGTAAATCTGATTTGGGTGGGATGATTTTTATGGGTTTTAGTAAGCAAAAGTTTTAATAAGAAGTTGCCAAAAATTTTGTACGTAGTGTATGTAAAATGACAAAAACCCTTTTTAAAAATTTGCCCAATTTTAGTTGTCCAAAAAATAATACCTACACGGGATCTTGTCACAATTTTGATGAGTTGCCCAATGACAACGGTTCTTGCCCTTCCATTTTCAAATAAAAAATAAAAGTGGTTCGGAAAGTGACTAGCCTCAGGGCGCGCGGTCTATTTGCATCATTTTCCCAAATAAAAATCGATTAACAACTGAGATTCAAATACAAAGAAGTAGTAATTCTTACAAACACTTGTGGGTCAATTAGGAGATGAACCGAACGAAAAACCAATTAAACACGAACAAGGATGAACTAGGACAAATTGAAGCTTGATTCGGACTCTTTAGACCTTGAATAACAAAACCCCTAACACAATTTTGATAACCCCTTTGATTTGTGGAAACCCTAATTTACATAGAACCCTAATTTTGAAATTGATTTTGGAGGTGATGAAGAGGACTGAAAAAGACTCTCTATTTATACATAATTGAATATATTAGACAAAAAAACACTTTCCTTGCCTATAATACCTATTCTTGGATCCTCTCATTGTCTTGATCGCGGCTGGAAGCTCTTGGGAGGACGGTTTTTCTATTTTTGATAATAGAAGAAGATGGTTTTTAAGTTTTACTTTTATGAAAGAGAGATGTTATCATCTTTTTTTGGGTAAAAGGTTAAAAAATGGCTTCGCCCCGTCGATGTGAGCTCTTAGGGAAGATCAGCCTGTTATCCCTAGAGTAACTTTTATCCGTTGAGCGACGGCCCTTCCACTCGGCACCGTCGGGTCACTAAGGCCGAATTTCGTCCCTGCTCGACGGGTGGGTCTTGCAGTCAAGCTCCCTTCTGCCTTTGCACTCGAGGGCCAATCTCCGTCCGGCCCGAGGAAACCTTTGCACGCCTCCGTTACCTTTTGGGAGGCCTACGCCCCATGTTACATTATTACCAACAGAATAGAACAAATATGAACCCTTACGTTGAAAAAAGCCACTAAATAGGGGGGTCCATAACAAAGTCATAGTATAGTCTTTTCCAATGCAATAAAGTTACGTAATGTCTTTTTTCTTTCATAAAGGGGTATTTCCATGGGTTTTCCTTGGTATCGTGTTCATACCGTTGTATTGAATGATCTCGGACGGTTGCTTGTTGTTCATATAATGCATACAGCTTTGGTTTCTGGTTGGGTCGGTTCGATGGCCCTTCTTTTGTTTGTGTTTATGTCGAGAAGAGGAAAAGAAAAAGAGGGAAGAGGAAAAGTGGGACATGGACGGTTCAGGTGTAGGATTAGGATTAGAAGTATTATTATTTTTATTATAAAGTGTATACTATCTACCTCGTACTGTATATATTGTACCGTAAGCGATGAAGTTTCTCCGTGTAATATACTTTCTGGGTATCCGTAACGTATGAATTTTATATCTTTAGAAACATTTATGAAAACCTGATAATATGGTTTTGTTGTTACCTAACGGTTGATTCATTTCTGTTTTTGTTGTTAATAAACCGTAACAATTATTTTTCTGGAAGCGTGTTTGTATTTGAGATATAAGGTTAAGATCTTTGACTCCGAAAGTGATTATTGAATTCCGTTGTTATTAAAACACCGTAGGCACGCGTGTGGAATTGTTTATCGGGACCATCCTTCGTTGTCGTGATTTGTTCATCAGTAATTACTGAAAAATAAGTAATTCGCGTTTTCCTAACAAAGTGAAACAGTGATGTCATTAAATAGAACGAGAAATTTGCCGGTTGTCACATGGAGTTATGTTGTCAATTGAAATCCTATTAAAGTATATTGTGACAACTCTGCTGCAATTACTTTTGCCCATGAACCTGGAGTCATGAAGGGCACCAGACACTATCCTCGACAATATCACTATGTTCGAGAACAAGGCGAGATAGGTGAAATTGAGTTACTCAAAGTTCACACAGATGATAACCTATAAGATCCTTTGACGAAGGCCTTACCTGGTGAAAAACTTAATCATTCGTCTGATAAGTTTGGACTTCGTTTAGCTAGTAATTTCATGCCCATCTGTGACTAAGTATTTTAGATAAAAGGATATTGTAGACATTATTATTCAAATGAAATAAAGTATTTTGTTATGTTTATTATTCATTTATTGTGATGTTATCATGTATTTGCATGTTTAAATCCTTGAATAACTTAAGTTATTCTAAATAGTCCATTGTCGATCAATAACATGGGAATGGTGTTGAATTAAGACAAATATGAGTATTAGTTTGAATATCCTTGAAAGTATATTGATGCGTAGCATGACTAATTTCAGATGATATTCAATGGATTGAGTATAGGACTTATCTCAACCACATGATGGTACTTATGGATCTTTGTCATTAAGTACATCATGAATATTTATCCTCAGACTTGAGATACAAGAGAAATGTCATGGATGTAGTGCATTTATGTGAGGAAATCTAACGCTGTAAATAACTGGTAGTTATAAGGGCTGTTTTCAGAAGTGTTGCGAAATTTATGGATTCTGCCTGTAGTCAAAAAGTGATTTGTTTCCTTCAAATTTGTTTTGAAGTTTAATACTGCTAGGCCCCTCGTAGGGTTTGTCAAGATGGTTGCATGGCCATGCTCAAGGTCTTCTGGAATACGTTCAGAAGAATTAGTAATCTTGATCAATCATATTAAACGAGAAACAGAATAGTTAATTACGAAATGAGTAAGGTCCATATTCTTATTAACATGGTATTAGAAACAAAAGAATGAATATGATGATGAATCATCAAAACGGTTTTTCTCCAGAAAACCATACACGAGTTGTACTTGGGGCATTGGCGTGTTTCTAGACGCTAACCAATGTCATTGCATGTTTTGTAAACATATCCAAGTGGGAGCTGTTGGAATATGTCTATATTTACAAAACCGTGTATGTCCGGATTCGAACTCGTGACCACGGGATTGCACACATTACGAATGATAATTAAAGTTAAATAATTAATGTTAAATGATTACGATTAATTATTACACAAAACTCGAATATCTATCGTTAAGTATTTAACGGGAAATGACTAACGATCGTTAAATGTAAAGAGAATGACTAGTAGTGAAAAATATTAAATAGGAAAAGATTTGGGTATCGCTTGGGGTTACTAAGGTGGATGGCCATAGGGGGGTTTCACAACCCTAAACCCTAAATTGTTCCCTAAGATTTTCATTCACTATATATACAAATCAAGGTTAAAGGTTTACGGTTAACTTTTGTGCACACACATTAACCTAAACTTTTCTTTGTTTTCTCTTGCAAAATTCGGCCAACCCTTTCCTTAGAGTGTTTGGTTTTGTTTTTCTAAAACAATGTTTTGTAGATCTAGCAATCTCTATAATTATTTTGTTAATTCGTGTGTACAAGAACGTGGTGTAACACACTATTGTTACATAAATTGGTTTGAGTTATAAAACGGTAAGGGATAACTCGTTAAACCACTTTGTCACTTGTATTGAAGAGATCTAGCCAATTGCATGAGGTATGTTATGCATTTATTATTCAGTTAATTAATTGCAATTATATGAAGTCTTCCGCTGTGTATACTCTGTGGTGTCTTGTTTATTATATTGTATGTCAAGTCTAATAACCTCAACAAGATCACGATGACCATTCGGGCCTAATGACTTAGTACCACTACATAATATGAGACATAGGGACTAGATCCTCGTGTTAATAATGTAGTAACTAGGTTAGTACATCTTTCTTCCTTGATAGTTTGAACATTTCCATTTCCGTTATTCATTTCTAGTAAATTAGTTAATTAAAGAAATAACTCTTTAAACTGTGACAATTAGAAATCAAGTTAGACTCCGCTTATAGCTCTTGGGACGACCTCGATTTTACCAATTTCTAGACTACTCACGACTGGGTACACTGCCCGTTAGTGAACAAGTAAATCATAGGTAAACGAGATAATATAAATTTAAAACGTGATCTAGAAAATAAGCATGAATGACAAAATCACTGTCTAGAATAAAGTACAAGTAGATCAAACAATACACACATGTTCATTCAATACTAGTGTACAATAATATGTCTACAAGTTTATGCCAAATTGGAATATATATTTATTTAAGAGTAAATTGCAAAAAATGTCCCTAAAATTTCTCATTCTTGCAAGAAATGTCTTTCAACAAAAAGTTATGCAATTTGTGTCCTTGACGTTTTCTTTTTTTGTGAGAAATGCCTTTGAGCCGTTAAATCCCCCCTTTTTGCTAACAATCGTTAGCTTTTTCCTTTAGTGGTCATGTGAAATGACTAATTTACCCTCCATTCAAACAACAAAAACAAAAAAAAAATCAAACACACACTAGTTCATCTTCTTCACCCCTACTTCAAAACACCACCTCATTCCAAATCACTCAACACCAACCCTAAATTTTAAGACTGTACATCTTCTTCATCCCAATCTTCACCAATAAAATTGACTCAGATGGCTAGCAATTATTTTAAGCCTCGTCATATATTTACATGATTCATTATTTTAAATCTCGTGTAATGATCACTTCAACCGCATATCTAATTCTAAGCAATGTAACATTTGTAAACTCACTCGCATTTGAGAGAACTCTTAAAGTTGGAAAATGGATCGGTTTAGGGGAGGGGTGAAAATGAGATTGGGTGAGAATGAACAGTTCTTATTATGGGATGAAAGGGGTCGCATTGGGCCGACCCACAAAACATTGTATAACATTTTTCGCATTTTCTTGTTTTGGTTCTGTATGTAGCTTAATGTGTTAAATATGATTACATAACTATATTGTTGCAATCTTTACAGAAAATTTGGTCTTCTGCCTGCAGGATACACGACTTGTATACAAGACTTTTGCTACATTGTACTTCATTGTCATATTTGATGAGTCTGAAAATGAGCTTGCCATTCTAGATCTTATGCAAGGTATGTTTAGTGCCGTAATTTTGGTCTCCTTTTCAATTTACATGTTATGCTATGAAGGGGAGTTGGTAGAGTCTAATTGATGACCTCCCACTTTGTGCCAAGCCTAATTCACAAATGAGCAAGACTTCCACATTTCGACTTGACTAGATATAAAATATATATATATATATATATATATATATATATATATATATATATATATATATATACAAATTTTATATGCCTTTTAATGCAACTAAAATGTTTGAAAGAAGCAAAAAACCCCGCTTGATCGCGATTTTACTTGAATAGGATATGTTCTATAGGCTCGTATATCTATATTCTTGATTCCTAACAAGACAGAAACCCATGTCTGGTTGATGAGATATCATGGTCTCATTTCTCGCTCCCTTTATTTCCTTTTCTCTCTCACACAGATACAAACACATGCTAGACTGATCTTAAGCTACATGTTTTGTGCAGGCAAGAGAAGACCAAATTCTCTCATTCGAGCTCCAACGCCACATCTGGCTGGCAAATACGATAATAGATCTAAGTGTAACTTGATCTATCAAGTTGTAAATAACTTGAGAGAATCCTCTCCCCATTTTTATATGCAACACATGGTGCTTAACGTAAAACACAGTATGATAGTGATGGTTGCACGTTCACACATGTTTTTAATGGGTCAAATTGAGATGGATTTGACTTTGACTCCACTAAAAGTTTCTCAATTCCATAAAATTTAGCTTCAAAGACTAAATCTTGAATATCAAAGTTTTTAGCTTTTGATGGCAAATACCCATTTCTTAAAAGTGATAATAAGATTGAAAACAATTCAGGGTCTCTGTTAATAAAAGGGATTTTGTTTAAATGTGATGAATTGAAAAGATTTGAGAAAAGGGTGTTTGGTCCTGCTAAGGTTAGTGTTTGTGTTGTGGTTTGAAAGAGTTGACCACCAACATCTATTGTTACTATGTTGTTGTTTGGATTAGTTTCCATCTTCCTTGAAGTTTGTCAATATCAGCTGAGAGATCAACCTCCGAATTCTTCAATCTCTTTGGCTGCAGAATCTGCCTTTTGTAAATCTTCTTCACTTGCAACAATCCCTCTATTAAGCCCAGAAACAGCACTCTGCAATGGACCAATACATAAATATATTGACTCGTGAAGTACTAGTATCATGGTGAGGATTCAATATGAAATTTGGAAGGGGTAATCAAGCATGTGATAGATACCAGTTGAATTCTTATTTTTTCTTATCTATTTTGTAAAAGATCAATACACTAACTTGTTATTATATACGTAACTATATTATTGCAATACGTTCTAAATTCCTGAAGAGAAAAAAAAAAAAAAACCGATTTAGTAAGTATCAAAAAGCGTGTGAAATACCCTGATACAAATCTTGTACGTTTAACTTCTCAATAGCAGATCAATATATTGTTGGACTTGGACATATTAGGATCATTTACAGTTTAATGTGTCAAACCTGGAATACCTTTTGTTTATCCTTTAATGTGTGCGTGTCTTCATGGGGTGTGGGGTTATGTTTCTTACTCTGTTCCAGTTTTCAATAAAAAATATGTTTATCGATAGTGTGTCCGACAGGTCAATTAAAAGAAATATGTAATATATAAAAGAGTCAAATATGCCGAACAATTTGAAAAAATTAAAAATAAAAAAAAGCGGAATTGATGGTGGTGGTTGTATGGTGGTAGAGGGTGTTGGTGGTGGTCGTGTGGTGGTAGAAGGTGGTCAGGGGCGGAGCCAGGAATTTACGTTAAAGGGGGCCGAAAATAATTTTTATAACAGCATACAATTCATAGGTCGGTTACTCAATTGGTTCAGTGGTTCATCACCCGTCTCGATTGACTTTAAACGCATTTGAAATTATAATCATGTCTTTATTATATAGTATAACCTTTAATCGTTTATAAAATACTAATGTATCTTGTTATCACATCAACAAATTTTACATAAACACTCTAAATTAACTAGATATGATGCTTTATGCATTACGTTAAATAACAAAATTAAACTACTAGTACCAAATAATAAAGAATGAACTAGAAGGGCAAACAATGGAAATTGAGTATCTCTTTTCCCTAGGCAATCTGACAAAAAAACACTCAACTATTATTAAACACAATAATAGGTGATTTTGTCCCACATTTTCTTCCTACCCCACCACACTTATATCTATCTTCTTCCTCAAAACTACCATACTTTTCTTCAAACAATTCTTCCTCATACAGTCATATGTTCAAATCTTTTTCTCAATTGTGTTTACAATGGAACTGAGGGTGTGTTTGGTAGAGAGAAAAGAAATAGGAGAAATGGAATTGGATTAAATTCCCTTGTTTGGTATAGAGAAATAAAAAAAGCGGAGAATTGAAGGGAAATTTGTGGAGAATTGGAGAGAAATGGTAGTGTAATTTGGTTAACCTCTATTTCCATCATTTTGGTGGAGAATTTAGAGAAATGAGTTGTTGTTTTTAATAAATATATTTTTTAAAAATAATTTAAAAAAAATATATTTTTTTTAAAAAATAAGTTTTTTTTGAATAAATACATTTTCAATTTTTTTTTAAAAACAAGTTTTTTTTTAAATACATTTGAAAAAAAAAATTAAATTTTTTTTTTTTTTTTTAAATATTTAAAAAAAATATATATATTTTTTTGAATAAAAACATTTTTTAAAAATATTTTTTAAAAAAAACAAGTTTTTTTTTTTTTTTTAAATAAATACATTTTTAAAAAATATTTTTTTAAATAATTTTTTTTAAAGAAAGTACATAAATTTTTAAAAAATAAATTAAAAAAAAAAGATTTTTCATTTCTCGGGTCAAGTCTCTGTTGTTACCAAACATTAGAATTGAACAAAATTCTCTACTGATTTCTATTCTCTGAGATTCTATTCTCTGCTTCATTTCATTTTTTTGAAATTCTCTTTACCAAACGTGCCCTGAGTGTTTTGATAAATATTTGAAACCATTGAAATACTTACTTGAGAAATAAGTGTTTCAGATATTGGGAGAGGCTAGATTTAAGTGATCATAAAACGCTGACTCGAAACCAAGCTACACAGTGAGCTAGTTGGGACGTTGGGGGTGGCCGAGCACCCGCTAGCCACCCCACTGGCTCCGCCTCTGAGGGTGGTGGTGGTTGTGTGGTGTTTTAGAACTTTGGTTGTGCTTGGCGGGAAAGAAGGCAAACGGGTGGAGTGAAATTATTGAAGAAAAGAAGGGTAAAATAGTCATTTCACATGGCCACTAAAAAGAAAAGTTAACGATCGTTAGCAAAAAGAGGGGATTTAACGGCTAAAGGGCATTTCTCGCAAAAAACAAAACGTTAAGAACACAAATTGCACAATTTTTCGTTGAAGAACATTTCTTGCAAAAATGAAAAAGTTTAAGGATATTTTTTTGCAGTTTACTCTTTATTTAAACAACAAATACATGTTCACACATGTTTTTAATGGGAATTAAACACAACCTTTTGTGAGAAGTAAGAAGGAGATTATAGACTTTCCATCGCCAAACAAAATCTTATAGCTGCAACGCCTCTGAAACCATAATGTGTAACGAGTCCATCCATAGCAAAGTGATAACCCTTTTTATTTTGTAACATCCTACGACCAGTTAACAGCTATGATGAATAAATATTTGGTGGTCTTTGGTTTATGTTCATGTTAATTATGAACAAGTGTTTGGATTTCCAAAAACATACCTCACTTGCGCGACAAGGTGTTTTGGACTTCTTTTGGGAAAAAGCTTTAAACCGTGGTTCTTTTTCTGAGATAAAAAAATAGATAATTTCATATATATCCTTCTTTTGTTTTAAAATCACATATATATTTAACCTAACTTAAAAATCACATATATTACCAATCTAAAACTTAAAATTTCATACATATCCAACCAAACTTAAAAATTACACACATATATGTCCAATTACCCAATTTATATATAATTAAAACCTTAAAACACATATTAAATATCATTTGATTTTAAAATGACCATTATACCTCTCTTTTCATTATAATCATACATAGGGGTGTTAGTCGGGTCGGGTCGGGTTAATAGGGTTCGGGTCGGGTTCTAAATAGAGTCGGGTTTGGGTATGTTTTTAAGCCTAAACATGAATTGACCCAAACCCGACCAGCTTGAGCCGACTAACACCCTTATGTGTGATTATAATGAAAAGAGAAATAATAGTATAGTGGTCATTTAAAAATCAAATGATATTTAATACTACCTCCGTCCCACATTAAGTGTCCAGTATGACTTTTTTAAGTCTTTTTTCTTTAACTTTGACCTTAAATATATTTGTTTGTGTTATATAATACTTAATGAAAATTATATAAATGAAAATACATTTAAAAACTTAATCCATTCATATATCTTGCATCAAATATTATATAATACGGACAAAAATATTTAAAGTCAAAGTTAAAGAATAACGACTTAAAAAAGTCATAGTGGACACTTAATGTGGGACGGAGGGAGTATGTATTTATGGTTTTAATATTATCTAAATTAGGTATTTGGACGTATATGAAACTCTAAAGTTTTAAATTGGATATATATGTAATTTTAAGTTAGGTTTGATATATATGAAATTTTAAGTTTTAGATTAGATATATACGTAATTTTGAAAAAAACGAATATATATGAAATGTTTAAAAATATTAAAATAATAATAATAATAATAATAATAATAATAATAAAAGTAATACGACATATAACAACTTTTTAAAAAGAGCTTTACTATACATTCCTACATTTTCATCCTACAAATCCTTCTACACTCACAATAATATTATATAGTTTTTTTTCACTCATTCTCTCTCTGCATCCAAACCGTTAGTTCTGTCACTTGGCAGGATCATCTGAGGACACTTTGTAGGAAGATAATGTAGGAATGTTTAGCATTTTGCTTTTAGAAAATATAGTCAATGGGTTCTACCTTTATAAAGGACGCCGTTTGCAATGAAAGGATTACCCAAAGGACCTAATATAAAGTTAGACCAATGATAATACTCCAGGTTGTATTCCCCTGTTGTTAACTGAAAAGGAGAGAGATCTCCACTAATGATATGATTCCATGACTTGTGATAACCCAACAGATCTTCTTCCTTCTCATTATTTCCATCATCATCATACAAAAAACTCACCCCACACTCCCTTATGCTATAATTAGATGCATTCAGAGCATGTTTGATGGAAATAGTAAGCTGGTCACCAACTTCCATCTCATTCTCCCCAAACATCCAATGGCTTAAGAATGTTAAACTCTTTCCACCCACGTTGACCCTGTCAATATAAGGCTTGTATATCCAGGTGCGATTCTTTGTTATATTACTAATTTTGATATGTGGCAAATAAATCATCTGATCAAATGGATATTCAGAATTCCCATGTTGATATGGAAATTTTAATGTCTGCACGTAGCAGAAATTCAGTCCTGTGAGCCTTTTAGAAGATGATGGAATGGTAAATGAAATTGAAGGCCCCTTGCTTCTACGCCTAATCCATGTTGGCAGCATTTCCCCCCCATAAATTGTGCTGAATATTCCAAATTCGTAATACATCTGCCAAAACACAAACAAAATTAATCAGAATAAATTATTTATGCATACATATTCATATAAACTAATAAACACATATAGTTACTTGGAGGAACCTGGGTTTGAGATCCCTCTAATCCTCTTCCATAACGATACGTTTCTACACGGCTTTCTTTAATGAACTCTAAGTTCCTCCACCCCAAACTACATAATATAGTTTCATCAACACCTGCTATAGGTTGGATTTTGATCATTCCTTCAATTTCAATGGATGAAGTTGCTAACCAATACAAAGGCGACAATAATCTGAGTGGGGACATTTCTGGATCAAATGCAATCTTCTGTATCAAAGACTTATAACCATCTTGGATACTATCCTCATCACATGCCAACTCTTTTAGTGTACGTGGAGGATGTTCGATTGACACCAGCATTTCACATCTCCACAAAGTAAGTGTTTTAAGCCTAGGAAGACTTCTCACACAATTGGGCATTGAAACTATCGGATTACCATCTAAACATAAATACGTCAACATAGATAGGCAACTGAAGTCCATGGGAAAGGATTCATTGGACAGCTTATTATTTGCAAGTGACAACCTTACTAATGAGCTCGGTAAATAAATCGCCAAGGACTTTGAATCTCTTGGTACAACCTCCATGGCAAGTTCACCTATATTACATCCATCTAGTACCAGCTGTTCAACCTTCTTTAACTTGGTTAACGTTCTTGGAAGCATTCTTATAAACTCTTTGCAGTTACTGAGATCAATGAAGACAAGCTCATCACAATGGTCAATTGATTCACTGACTTCAATCAAACTCGTACAGTTTCTAAGAAATAAACTCTCAAGTGAAGGGAGTTCACAAAAGCCACCTACACCACGAAGCTGTTCATGAAACTCAGATCAAGAATTTTCAAGGATCCAAGCAATCTTTCTGCCTTTGAGAACGATCCGGTAAACTGTTGAAATGGGTCTAATAGTTGGTGAATTGCATTAAAACAACAAGGATGAATAATAATAATTGAAATAGATCATTCAAATTTCTGACCTTTTGTCTCTTCTCAGGTCGTTGCAGGCTACTACAAGACATATCAAGAGATCCAATATTGCTGCAAGACATATCAAAATATTCAATTTTGCTATAAGACATGTCAAGAGCAACTAGATTCTTCATTGGCAACTCCAAAGGTATAGACTTTGAAGGAAACCCATGCATACGCAACCATCTTAATTCTTCTGGAAAGTTCTCATAAGTCCCATTGATTTGCACATAATCGAGCTGTAGTATCATTAGACTATCCATATTACTAAATGCATCTGTTTTAAGTTCACTTGATCCTAGCAACTTCTCTTTCTCAAGCATCCGCATATCAAGGCTCAAGCCTAGTAGATTTCCCTTACCCTATGAAGAAAGGACCATACACAAAAATATTAGGCAAAATGGTTGGAAACGTCAAGCATTACTAATATCATGCCTCTTACCTTTTTTTGTTTCAGAACTTTGAATGACTCCTCGTGACACCATAATCGGCTACGCTTCCATGGTTTGTCAGGTGATTCTTGATGTACCGCATCTCTTCCCATTTCTTGAATCAGTGAATGCATGCTCAACACGGAATTCCGATCGATATGGAGAAGGCATCTTTCAATGAGATGAGTGATCCCAGATCTTGTGTTTATATTACATGCTTTTAATATTGTTTCAGCAAAATGTTTATCTTTTCCAACAAAAAAACAAGCAATATGCTTAAACAATTCCTTGTCATTTTTGGATGGCAAAGATTTAAAGCTCATCATCAAGACATTATTTATATAGGAATCGGGTTCTTTCTTTAGCCCTTTTATGCAGTCTTTCCAATAAGCTATATCTCGGTCATGTAGTGACCTGCCTAAAACTGTAAGAGCCAACGGATGCCCTTCACAGTAATTCACAATATCATCTGAAACTGCTTCGTAACCTTCTTTGAGATCTTCACACTTGAATGCATGAAGACATAAAAGCTTTAGTGAGTCAGTCACATATAAACTTTTAAGATCGTGCTTTGTATGCTTGAGTTGAACTTGTGGATTAAATAGTGCACATCTCTCCGTCAACGATGCGTCTTTAGTTGTTATTATGAATTTGCTTCCTTGATGAAATCCTTTATTTCCAAGTAATGCATCCAACTGCTCGAGACTATCAATATCATCAAGAACTATAAACACTTTTTTACGGGCTAGTGCGTTCTCAATTGTAGAGGTGTACACATAAACAACATGAACGGGATTTAAACTTGCTTTAGAAATGTCATCACAAAGCTGTTTTTGAACATCAATCAATCCATTAGATTGTTCCACACATCGCCTACTTATATTTTCAACAAAGCTGCTTCGGTTGAATTCACGACAATGTAACTTATAGACATGTTTGGCCAAAGATGTCTTCCCGATCCCACCCATACCCAATATAGTGAGGATATCAGCAGTATGTTCAGATCCATCTTGGACCCATGAACTGAGGAAATCAATGGAATAATCTATCCCAATTAGTTGTGGGTCTTGTGGCTGAGTACTCCTTAGGAGTACGCCTAATTGATGATAGATGTTGGTAACAATATCTTCGATAAAATCCGTCTCTAGCCTGAAATATATTTTACTTAGAAGTAGAAAATACAATCCACGCATCTAACAAACCATATTGTTATAGTTCAGTTGTATGTTATATACTTCTATATTGGAATGGTATTCATTTTAAATCTTTGCTAAAAATTCAAGTATAGTGAAAAATAGATAATCAAAAGAGATGAAAGTAGTTAATTACCTGTCCTTTGGTTCTTTCCCTTTTAAATTAGCAACATGTGTAAGTGCGTTCTTCCATATCTCCATCTTTTGAGCCCATTCATTCTTTTTCTCTGCATTTGTTTCTGCTTCCATCTTCTGTTCATGATCTGTCATTGCATCTCCGAAGCTATTTTGTTGCTTCCTCACATCACTAGGATCGACATGATAGAATATCGGGATAACAATTTGCTTGAAGTCCCTATGCTGTTCGAGGATCAGCACCAGTTCATTAAGGCACCAGGTGGAAGAAGCATAATTCATTGACAACACAATTATAGATGCTCTAGATGCTCTAATGGCACTCTCTAACTCTGGTTTTAGATATAGCCCAGTTTCGATTTCAGTATCGTCCAAAAAGGTTTTGATATTAGCATTTACGAGGGCGGTGTGGAGATGATTGGTGAAATTATTACGAGTGTCAGCACCGCGAAAACTCAAAAATACATCATATATATAATCAATAGTTGAGGAAGATGCTTCTTCCGTGATGACAACCATTATGATTTATGAAAGGCTAATGATTTGTACACTCTTATTTTTTATTTGCACACTCTAAACTGTGCAATAAGCAGTTGTACATTTATCATATGCTGCTTCATGAGGTTATACATTTGAGTGTGCAAATAAGATTCGAGAGTGTGCCAATCAAGGTATGAATAATTTGATCAGAGATGAGGAAATGAGTAGCATATGATTCGTGATTATGCAATTTAGGGAAATTTTCTTTTTCGATTAACGGTCCAAAAAATATACAAACTTTTCACATTTTACTATTGTGACAATAAACTTTTAATTTTTCTATTAAAACCAAAAACTTTCTTAATTACCCATATTGTGACAAAATTTGCCACGTGGTATCATTAACCAATCTTTAACCCCAAAAACGCATTTCTACCCGTTTTAAAATTTAGGAGGACCATTTTTGCCAACTTACGAAAAACAAGTATAATTATTAAACAAAAAACGGGAATAAAACCCCAAACCATTTCCCCCCCCAAATCAGTCACCCCTAATTGAAACCCGTTTTCCACTCACAAACCCTAATCCACAAAATTGAAAAATCAGCGTTGCCCCCTTTCCAATTGTTTATGTTTCTTGTAACAATTCAGGTATGTAATTTCGTTTGAATCTGTTAATTGTGTTTTAATCCTAAATAGTCAGCAAGCCCTAATTTTAGTGTATGGTCTTTGTTTCAGAATGATACCTCATACTGTTCAACACATTTTAGTTATAAACTGGGATGGGTATTTCAGCCATTCACCCCTTAGGTATGTTCATGGTGTTGTCAGTCCTATGTCAATTAGAAGGATGCCTTACTTAGAGTTTGCCGAATATCTTGAAGAAAAAGTTGAAACAGATATTGAAGGGGTGTATTACAGAGTCCCAAATCATGAGTTGGAGGTTGGTTTAGTTAGAGTCACTAATGATAGTGAGTTAAACTATATGTTTGATGTAGCTGTTGTATTTGGTGAGCTTGATGTATATCTCCAGCACTTTGATATGGACTTATCTGAGTACTTAGGTAAAGTAGATAGAACAAGTATGGATGCTAGTGTTGCTAAGAGTAAAGTCAGTAAAAAAAAAAGGTATTGCAATGATTTTAGCATAGATGAGATGGAGTATGGTGAAACTCAAGGTGAATCTTCTCACTAGGCTAATGTAACACAAGATGACCTTGTTAGGACTAGTGGTGTAGGTACTAGTGGTGCATCTTCTGAGTAGAGTCATAGAGCTAGTACTAGTGGTGCAACTAGGGTGATTGAAAATGAAGATGATTCTGATAGTAATTATGATTGGGAGTATGATAGTGATAAGTCAGTTGATTATCTTAGTCCTGGTGAAGAGGAATTGATTGAGCTTAGAAATAGGATCAAAGCTAATAGGGATAAGGTAGAGCAGATGGAAGAGCCAAATGAAGCAAACAATATGCCTTTAAATTCTTCTTCTGCTCCAGATGTTAGGACTGGTCATGATTTGTTCATGGATGAGCTACTAAGAAGGCTTAAGGCTACTGATGAGGATGGAAACACTCAAGACCCTTTCATTACTGCTCAAACAAGTATTGAAAGGTACCCCATGTATGATGAAAGTACACACTGGAGACTGAGGAAACCAGAGGTGATTATGTTGAGCATACTTAAATTCAAATTCAAATTGGTTAGGTTGTTTAATAATGATGAATGCTAACAAATGTTGTGTTACAATTGCAGATTGGTTTAAAGTATGTGAGTGTGAACAAGTTCAAGGAGTGTCCGACATTCTACGCTTTGGCTAATGGCTTCTCACTATGGCATGAGAAGAGTAATTCAAACATGGTAGTGGCTAGGTGTGGACAAAGACCTCAAAGGGTGGCTGATCCAGATACTGGTAAACAAAGGAAGCAAATCAGGTATCCTAGTGTTAGTAGTAATGAAGTGCCACCATGTCCTTGGAGATGTTATGCTAGTTGGATGTCAGAAGAAAAAACTTTTCAGGTGAAAACATTAGTTGATGACCATACATATGTTAGGAATTTCCAGTTTGGCTCATTGGTCAACTATAAGTGGATAGGGACAGTCTTTGGTGAAAAGATTAGGGATAACCCTGAGATTAGGTTGACTAGTCTAGCTGACCTAGTGATGAAAAAGTATAAGTGTAAGGTTACAACTAACCAATGTGTAAATGCAAAGAAGTTTGCTTTGACACATAATGAAAAGACTGTAGCAGAACACTATGGTATGCTGAGATCATATGGGAAAGCTATTTTAGAAACCAATCCTGGGTCAACTGTGAAGTTGGGAGTGACAGTCAACCCAGATAACAAGACATATTTTGATAGGTTTTATGTTTGTTTTGCTGGATTAGCTAATGGATGGAAAGCAGGATGTAGGCCAGTTATAGCATTAGATGGTTGTTTTCTAAAAAGTCCTAATCAAGGGGAAATTCTTGCTACAATTGGAAGAGATGGGAATAACCACATTTACCCTGTGGCTTGGGCTGTGGTAAATGTTGAAAATAAAGATAACTGGACACAAGAGTGTCTAAAGTAGGTGTTCTAATGCATTGTACAAATTGCCATAAGCCTGGACACAATATAAAAGGTTGCAAAGAACCTATTGTGGCAAAGACACCAAGACCAAAAGGAGTTGCTGGTAGGCCTAGAAAAAAAAATGTTGATGATGCAGAGGTTAGTGGGTCCAATAATGTTGGTGGAAGTAGGACAGAAGTGGGTGGTGGGTCTAATGTAGGAGTTAGGGATGATGTGGATATTGGGTCTAATGTAGGAGTTAGGGTTGATGTAGATACTGGGTCTAATGTAGGAGTTAGGGTTGATGTGGGTAGTGGGTCTAATGAAGGAGCTGGGGTTGATGTGGGTAATGGGTCTAATGTAGGGGTTAGGACTGAAGTGGGTAGATCAAGAAGGAAAGTTGGGTCAAATGGAGGTGGTGGATCAAAAAGTTATGCTAGGTCAAAAAGGAAAGTTGGGTCAACACTTGGAATTTCAACAAGGCATAGTAAGAGGAGGGCCTGTACTTCAGCATTTGCAAGATGGTTTGGTGTTGATACTGGTTCAGGCCAGTCTCAAGAACAAGAACAGGTTCACGTCCAGTCTCAAGTACAAGTGCAAGATCAACATCAAGATCAGGTTCAAGTCCAGTCTCAAGCACAGGTTCAAAAAGAGATTGAATTAACTCCAATTCAGATTACCCAGTCACAAGACCAAGTGCAGGCACCACAAGATCAAGTGCAAGATCAACAAGATCCAGTGCAGCATCAGCAAGTGCAGATGGAAGAGCAAGTGCAAAAGAGAAAGAAACTACATCATAAAATCAGAATACCAAGTGAAAGAATCATACTAAAGAAGTTGGGCAAAAAAAAGGATGGTCAGGGCAGTACTAAAGACAATGCACTTGATATATAAGTGCAACTACCATCTATTTTAGCTTTTGTATGGCATCTTAATAACAATTAAATAGCCCATTTTGTATATCATATGAGGGCATAGTTAATCATCTTTTGGATGTGTAAACAATTTAACTGCCATATGGTTATGTAGGTATGTTGACAGTTTAAAATGACCATCTACAAATAGCCCATTTTGTATATCATATGAGGGCATAAGATGGTCATAATTAAACTACTTTATTGTATGATGTTAGATATGTATGACTGTGAATGCAATAACATTTGTGCAGTCAATGAATCACTTTTGCACAATTCCTGAATTTCACTATTGCATTTTATCACTTTTATGCATTTGCATTTGACTAATGTTTCACTATTATTGCAGTTCACTGTTCTACAATTGCAGTCACTTTTATGCAGTGAATGAATCACTTAATTTCACTATTGCATTTTATCACTTTTATGCATTTGCAGTTGACTAATTTATCACTATTATTGCAGTTCACTCTATTTAGTACACCAGCTTATCTTGTTCAAATGTATTACCACACCTCTATATAAGGGCAGATATAGAGGTTTCAAAACCATATCAAACATCTTCCTCATCTATTCCATTTTTTGCAAACATGAGTTCAGGAAACCAGGGTTCTAACAAGAGAAAAGGTTATAAATTATCAAACATCTTCCTGTGGCTTTTCCATCTCTTATCTGTTAAACATAGTTATGTTTTATTTTCTTTTTTTTCTTTTCAGAAATAATCTGCACTTCCAGTGATACATCAGACAATGCACTTATATCAGATGACACAAGTTCAGGTGACACATGGACAGGGTATTTTCCATTGCAGTCAGTAGAACCACCTCATGAGCTAGAGTTTTATCAACCAAAGGTGGGCTCAAGCTCACATTATGTTGAAACTATCAAAAACGCAGAGGATGATGATGAGCCACTAACTCAAAAACAGATTGAAAAGATTCTATTTGATGCAAGGCCTAAAGTTCTAGGATTGCCTGCAAAGGCCACTCTTGAAGAATTTGGTGTCAAAGCTTATGTTGCCAAAACTGAAATTGCAGCTCCAAAAGGGAAGGGGAAGGGAAAGAAAAGGATGGGTTATAAGCACCTAGTACCTAGCACTGGTCTTATCAGCACTGGTCTTTCATGGTTTCAGTTTAGTTTATGTATGCCTTTTATGGCCCTAAAATAATGTGTTTTGTATCACCTATCATGAATGCTATGCTCATTGTTTATGGTCTACAAATCATTCTATTTGTAATAGATAATAGAATGCAACATAAATATAAGAGAATGTAACCAAAAGATAACATTTTCATTCCAAAAGATAAAACCATTACATCAAGACCCTAATTACTTGGCAATTGTCATACCTGATACAACACAAATTAAACACAACCATCCTATCATAATGTAAAACAACTTATCATACAATTGCAACTTGGACTTTGTAGCCTTAATCTCATCTTCCAACAATGACTTTTCCATAGCAAGACCCTCAACCATGTGTGGAGAATATGGATTGTTGCTCATGTGTTTCTGCCTTTCAAAGAATCCAAACACCAACTCTTTGTAGTACTCAGTAGGAAGATCTTCATCAAGAAACTCGTACACTTTGCAATCTTGACATTTGACAAATCTCTTGCCCGGATTCCTCCTTGTGGTTGAAGTATGAACCTTTAATAGACGGTTACAATTACAATAGTATTGAATCTTACCACCAACTAGGCGTGATTGTGCTGAGGAAGAAGAACTCATTGATTAGGGTTTATAGCTGCAGATTTGGGGGAAAAGGTGGGTGGAAGAAAACGTTTTAAGTTAACGTTTCGTATTTATGTTTAATATTTGTATTTTCGTTTAATAAATGTATTTATGTTTCGTAAGTTGGCAAAAATGGTCCCCCAGACTTTAAAAACGGGTAGAAATGCGTTTTTGGGGTTAAGGATTGGTTAATGATGCCACGTGGAAAATTTTGTCACAATAGGGGTAATTAAGAAAGTTTTTGGTTTTAATAGAAAAATTAAAAGTTTATTGTCACAATAGTAAAATGTGGAAAGTTTGTATATTTTTAGGACCATTAACCCTTTCTTTTTCAATGGAAGCAAGTCACCTACTACTTCTCTTATGGAAATTAGTAGGGAATTTTCTTCAGAAAGACTTAAAAACATTTAATAATATATGTACACATCAATCACTCTACCTAACATAAACATTAAAATCAACTTTTGTTTTTGTTTTCATGCTTTATATTATGAATAAATATTTAAAAAGTAACCAAGTGGATACTACATTACAATGGAAGGTGACCTTCCACGAAATTTATTAAACGATTAATTTAGTATTCAGACACCAATTACCATGGACTAGTAGTACCAATAATATATCACACTAGGCTTGCATTATGTAAATTGAAAACTTTGACGTGGAATTCTTGTAATGCAATTTAACTAGTGCAAGATGTTTTTACTTTGACAAACACCATGCTTTTGCAATATTGAGATGCTTTGCTGCAATTATAGCGTTATTATTGTGTCCTTGAGACCTTGACCAAATCAATACACAACTCCAAGCATATATTGTAACATGTTCAGTTAACTAAAAACCAGAGAAGAAGAACCACTCTTACCATCCTAGGTGTCTAAAAAGGGTGAAACCAACGTAAAAATACCAAGTTTAAACCATTATGATTTATTGATGCTTGTGTTACAATATGGTGACCTAACAAGGTGATTGGTGAAATTATTACGAGTGTCTGCGCCTCGAAAACTCAAAAATACATCATATATATAATCAATAGTTGAGGAAGATGCTTCTTCCGTGATGACAACCATTATGATTTATGAAAGGTATGAATAATTTGATCAGAGATGAGGAAATGAGTAGAAAATGATTCGTGATTATACAGTTTGGATGGAAATTTTCTTTTTCAATGGAAGCAAGTCACCTACTACTGGAATTTGTTGGCCTTATTCAAACGGATCTATGGTCTTAACGTTAATCACAAGTATACCAAAGTAAAAGCACGGATTAATGAAACTGTAAAGTGTTTATATTAATCTTGTCATCATCTTTCTTACATAAAAGTTCATAGTATATATACTAAATCAAAAGTTACATGTGAACCTTTGTGTTGGTTCAAGGGATATGGCAGTTATGTTATAACTGTCATATAACTGCTTTTAACTGCTTCAGTTGACTTTTTAAAGTCTGACTTGTTTGGTTGACTTTCGTTGACCATGTCGTAGTGGGTTGTAATGGGTCAAGGTGGGTCGATTGGTGATTAACCCAATATTCTCCCCCTTAATCACAATCGTCTTGTTGTAGATCTTTGACTCCAACTAGTTGTCTCATTGTGAGGAATCTGATCTTCGGTAATGCCTTTGTCAGTATGTTAGCCTTCTGAAATTCTCCACTTATGAATTCGACTTGTAGATCTTCTCTTTCGACGCATTCTCTTATAAAGTGGTATTTGATATCGATGTGCTTACTTCTTCCATGAAATACGGGATTCTTCATTAGTTCTATGGCAGACTTGTTGTCGACCAGTATTGTAACCTTTTCTTCTTGCGTGTGTGTAAGCTAGCTAAGTAATCTCTTTAACCATAATGCTTGTGTTGCTGCTGCTGTTGCTGCAATGAATTCGGATTCACATGATGATAGAGCTACCGTAGCTTGCTTTTGTGTACTCCAGTTGATTGGTGATTCACCTTAGTAGAAGATAATTCCAGTAGTGCCTTTGCCTTCTTGAGTGTTGACTCTGTAGCTGCTGTCACTATAACCTTGTATCTGGTTTCCTCCGTTGTACTTGTAGGTGATTCCATAGTCTTTTGTTCCTTTAACATAGCGTAGTACTTGCCTTATAGCTTTCATGTGTTGTTCCTTTGGTTCTTGCATAAAACGACTAAGTAATCCAACATAATAACTTAAGTCGGGTCTTGTATGTAGCAAATATCGTAAGCATCCAATCAAGCTTCTATATTCAGTTGAGTTGACCGTTGTTGCTTCAATGTTCTTTGTTAGTCTTGTTCCTGGATCCATAGGTATTAAAGTTTCGTTGCAGTCTAGCATTCCAACTTCCTTTAGGATCTTGCTTGCGTAGGCGGATTGCTTTATTGATATGTCACCTCCAGTTTGTGTGACTTCAATTCCTAAGTAGTAGGATAGTAATCCTAGGTCACTCATCTCGAATTTTTCTTCCATTTGAGCTTTGAACTTGTCTATTTCTTTATTTGGTGTGCCAGTGATGATAAAATCATCCACATAGACTCCTACTAGAAGTATTGAGTTTTTTGATTTCTTCCTGTAGACAGCTTGTTCCAAAGCGCACTTCTTGAAATCTAAGGACTTCAAGGTATTGTCTAACTTTATGTTCCATGCACGTGGTGCTTGTCTTAAACCGTATAGAGCTTTTATCAGTTTGTAGACTTTTCCATTATCTTTTATAAATCCTTCGGGTTGTGTAACATACACTTCTTCTTTTAAGTCTCCATGCAGAAATGCAGATTTGACATCTAGGTGATGTACTTCCCATTTGTTATTAGCAGCTATGGCTAATAGTAATCGGACTGTTTCCATTCTTGCTACAGGTGCAAAGACTTCTTCAAAGTCTATGCCATGCTCTTGTATGTAGCCTTTTGCTACTAGTCTTTGCTTTATGCTTGACTATATTTTCATTAGCATCTTTCTTGGTCTTGAATACCCACTTTAATCCAATGGTTTTATGTCCTTATGGTAGAGTGGTTAGTTCCCATGTATTGTTCCTATTAATGGAATCTAATTCGACCTTCATTTCTTCAATCCATTTTAGATCGTTCGATGCTTCCTTGTAATTCTTAGTTTCATCTTCAGCTAGTAATAAATACTCGGGTAAAACTTCCTCGGTGTTATCATATAAATCATTCAACGTTCTAAAACCTTGTAATGGTGTATGATCAAAGTCTGGATGTAAATTCCGGGTTGTAGTTGAGTTACTTTGATTGGTTGAATGTCTTGAAGTAGTTGGTGTGAATTGAGTGTTTATTCGCGATGAAATTGTAGATGATGTGCGAAGTGTTTGTGATTGTGAGGGTGAGTCTGTTGTTGATGTTGCATATTCATGATCATCATTTGCAGGGATATCATCTGGTTGGATATCTTGTTCCTGATGTTCATTCGTTGCTTCAAGATTTTCAATTTTGAAGTCAAACCATTCTGGTTCATCGTTGGTGTGTTCACTCAGGTAATCCTTCCAATCCCATGTTTCATCCTCTTAAACTTCACATCTCTACTAACACATATCCTTTGTGTTGTTGGATCAAACAGTCTGTAAGCTTTTGATCCTTGTTCGCTTCCTAAGTATACCATTTTGTTGCTTCTATCATCTAACTTTGTCAGATGTTGTGATGGTACCTTTGCATATGCAATGCAGCCAAAAACTCTTAAAGTTTCTAAGTTTGGCTTTCTTTTCTTGATTGCTTCATATGGAGTGATGTCTTCTAAGGCTCTTGTAGGAACGCTGTTTAGAATGTATATAGCGTGTCTAACAGCTTCAGCCCAAAAATTTTGTGGCATGTTGGTTGCTTTCATCATGCATCTCGTTGTAGACATAATTTTCCTATTCCTTCGTTCAACTACTCCATTTTGTTGTGGTGAGTAAGGTGCGGTTAGTTGTCGTGCTATGCCGTTCTCTTTGCAGTATTGAGTGAATTCATTAGATGTGAATTCTCCTCCACGATCAGTTCTTAACATTTTCAATGTTGTCCTTAGCTCATTCTCTATTGTTTCTTTGTATTCCTTGAAAGTATTGAATGCTTGATCTTTCGTGTTTAGGAAATACGCCCACATATATCTTGAGTAATCATCTATTAACAAGAATATGTATTTCTTTCCAGATGGTGTTGGTGGTGTGATTGGTCCACATAAATCTCCATAAACTAAATCTAATGGTGATGCTGATCTAGTTTTTGCTTTCTTGGGAAATGGCGCTCTGCTGTGTTTACCAACTAAACAAACATCACAAATTTGTGTTGTATGTTTAATGGCAGGTATTCCATGAACTAACTCTCTTTGAGTCATAGATTTTAATGATTCAAAGTTGAGGTGTCCTAATCTTGCGTGCCATAACCAAGTGTTGTCATTTAAGTTTGCTAATAAGCAAACATGTGTGCCTATCTTCAAACTTGCTTTGTATAGACGGTTTCTCTGTCTTGTGACTTTCATGAAGATTTTGTTGTCCATGTCATAAAGTCGTAATTTATCATCGTCCATTACTACTTTACAACCAATTTTGGTAAATTGTCCAAGGCTCAATAAGTTGTTTTTCAAGCTGGGAATGTAATAGACTTGAGATATGATTCTTTGTTTCTCGTCATCACATTCTAATAGGATTGAACCTTTTCCTTTAATCTCTATATGAGATCCATCTCCGAATCTTACTTTTCCACTAACATTCTCATCTAGCTCTTTGAAGTGTTCTCTTATCCCAGTCATATGGTTGCTAGCTCCGTTGTCTAAATACCATTGACTATCGACACTTGTCTCTTTATATCCTACATCTTCTTCGTGTAGCGAGACCCTTTGATCTTCAAGTTTTGTTACATGTGGTTCTTCTAATATTGCCATTAATAAGGTAGGTTCTAAGTCCTCCTCGACAAGATTAGATTGCATACTAGTGTTTGGTTTTGTATAACACTTAGATGCATAATGACCAGTCTTATTACATTTGTAACATTTTACTTTGCTAAAATCAATATTTGGTTTGTTGAAGTGATTGTGAGAATTTTATCCATCCTTCTTCTCGTGGTTATTTTTATCGTGGTTTCTCCATCCTTTGTATTTTCCACGTCCACGTCCTCTGAAAATTTTCCCTCTATTGTCATGCCGTGTGAACATCATTTTTTCTTGATTGTCCACTTGTTTTCCTTTCTTAAACTTAATCCTTTCTTCGTAGGTCTTAAGTCTTCCAATTGCCTCTTCCATTGTCATTTCACTTAGATCGGAATATTGTCCTATAGATGCGACTATTTGCAGATACCTTTCGGGTACATCATTTAGTAATTTCCGTACTAAGGTTTCATCTTCTATTGTGTGTCCTAGACTAGCGGCTTTGTTTACGAGTGTTGTGAGTTTTGTGGTGAAGGTGTCGATTGTTTCGTCTTCCTTCATATATAACATCTCAAAGTAATATTTGAGTGTTTGTATTCTTGCTTGTTTAACTCTGTCTTCGCCAACGTGTCTGGTTTTCAAAGCATTCCAAATGTCCTTCGCGGTTTTGTGCTTTGTTATTTGAAGTAATTGTTCTTCGGGTAAGGCTTGATAAAGGAAAGCAATATCGGTTTTATTCTTTTTCTTATCGGGTTGAGTCGATTCACTCGGCTCAATTGTTTCCCATAAACCATTCGCTTCGAGAATGATTTGCATTCGAATTTCCCATAATGAGTAATTCGCGGGCTTTAGGATTGGGCATTGAAATTGGGGTGTACTGTTAGTACTAGGTTCCTTATTACCACTTAATTTCGTCATATTTTAAATGATAATGACAATAAATCTCTAAAAAGAATTTTAACACAAAGTGTGTTTCATAAAAAATTCTTATTTTCAAAGTGAGTTCTTAATGTTTTATCTTCCTCAAACGGGTGTAATATCCTTGGAGATTATAAATTCAAAAATGAATAACCTAAGGTTAATTACTCCTTACAAATTATTCCTAATCAGTATACTAAGCAGTGTAATCACTAGGTTAATATACTATCCAAAATATGATAAGATTCTAATTTTAAAGATAACTTATCAAAAATAAAACAATATATATCAAAGGTAATATATAAAGTAAAAAAATGAAAGGAGTTATTTGTAATCTTTTGGAACCTGGAGGGGTTGATGGTCTAACCCGATGCCCTGATAACAAAATCCTTTTCTTTTGTGGCCCTTTGTTGTACGCGCCTCTTATTTCTTTTGGCTTCTTATCTCTTTTAGTTAGAGATAAAAACGCTTATATCTTTTCTTTTCTGAGACAAAGTTCTTCTGTCTCTCTCTCTTGGGAAGATAACTGCTTCTTCTCCTTCTCCAATTGATGATGGTTAACCGCCTGTTTGTGGCTGTGTTTGACCGTCTCTTCTTCTTCTCCAGTGTTGGGTGTTCTTCGCGAGCACTATTAATCCTCCAATTGAAACCAAGGGTTTCGGATGATTTGGGGGTTTTCTAATCCGTGAGAAATTTAATGATTGGAGTATGCAAATGAATCAATTGTGACTCAATTGATCCTTCTGGGCTCGATTCCTTTTATGAACAGGTGTGTTTGTTCTAATTTGAATCTTGATTGTGCCCTAATTGATGACTCTCGTTTAGTTTTTTAATTGAATCAAATGTAAAACGATTTTCTTCATTTTTCTGATCCTATTGGATTGGGGAAAAGGAAAACTGGTTTCGAATAAAGGAAAAAAAATTTGCGAATTTTTCTGATGCCGGGTTGAGAGTAATCACTATTGTGATTGTTCCCCTGTTGCGACAGAAGTATGAAACACAAAAAATGACGTCTTGGATTTTGTGTTCGAATCGATTTGCAGAAAAAAAAAATTCTCGAAACTGTTTTTCTTGATTTGATTCTGGAACTATAACGAGTAATGGTAAATGATGATTTTGGTTAGTAGACCAAACCGCTCTGATACCAATTGTTGGCCTTATTCAAACGGATCTATGGTCTTAACGTTAATCACAAGTATACCAAAGTAAAAGCAGGGATTGATGAAACTGTAAAGTGTTTATATTAATCTTGTCATCATCTTTCTTACATAAAAGTTCATAGTATATATACTAAATCAAAAGGTACATGTGAACCATTGTGTTGGTTCAAGGGATATGGCAGTTATTTTATAACTGTCATATAACTGCTTTTAACTGCTTCAGTTGACTTTTTAAAGTCTGACTTGTTTGGTTGACTTTCGTTGACCGGGTCGTAGTGAGTTGTGATGGGTCAAGGTGGGTCGATTGGTGATTAACCCAATAGAATTTAGTTGGAAATTTTCTTACTACAAAAAATTTAAAATTGATTAAGCAAGACTTAAGAAACATTTAATAATAAACACCTCAATCACCCTACCTAACATAAACATTAAATCAACTTTTGTTTTTGTTTTCTTGTTTTAGAGTATCAATAAAGATTATAAAAGTAACCAAGTGGATATTACAATACAATGGAAGGTGACCTTCCATGAAATTTATTAAATGATTAATTAGTATTGAGACACCAAAAGTAGCTATAAGCAAAAGCTGAAGGGAAAATGTAAAAGTTACATAATAATCACAACTATAACTCAGTTAGCGGCATTTATAATCTCGCATTTGTGAAATTAATCTCAGTTTTTGTAAGACAACTATAACTTAGTGCCATAGGGTTTCTTTTTTATGGTATGCTTTCGCTTAAAAATTTGCTTATTTTGTAACAAAATGCTCCAAAAAATTATAATTTGTTGAATGATTTTACTAAAATCCATTTGTACAAGGTTTTAGTTTAAGGGGTGTTTGGGTTAGCTTATTTGGTATTATTTGAATTTCGAAAAACTCATAAGCCCCCTTTGTCGGACTTATCAAGGTGAGTTTATGAACTTAAATAAGCCATAAGCTAATGATGATAAAGTCATAAGCCCAACAAATTGAGCTCAAGAGCTTTGCCAAATTCAAATAGCCTATAACTTCAATAAATAAGCTAACCTAAACACTCTTTGAATATGTCGGTTAAAAAAATAAGCAATTCCAAACACCTAAGTGACAACACAAAATATCAGTACAATTTACTATATATACTACAAAAACATATTCTTCGGGTAAATGTAGTTATATTAAATTTTTACATTTCCTTTTGGTTTTATATATAGTCTATCAACTAGTTTCATTTTTTATACATGCTTTGGTTATATTTAATTTGTTTACAAGAGAATTTAAATTGAGATATTAAAGTAAGGTAAAAAGAGCCTTCAAATAGTGGTAATTTTGTTTGAAACTTTGATTTGCCTTTTATTTGAATTGTCTATGAGGGGTGGTTTGGCTGAAAGCTTATTCGGGGAGCCTAAATGTTTGTTGCGTTTTGAGAAAGCTGTTAACCTCTCTGAAGGTGTTTGTGTAACCTGGTGTGTGACTGTGTGCATGAAATGAGTTACTAAACTCAAGTGTACCCAAACAATATTATATGGCGAAATGGTTGTTATCAGTTATATCATTCCGCCCTCATGTTTTTTGCGACCCATGTTACGTTATGGTTATTGTTTTTGATTGCTAATTAAACATGTTCAGTTTTGGTGTTTAGATGTGTCTTTTTTGAAGTAGTTGTTTGGATTGTTAGGTGTGATATGTGCTGGTTTGAGTGTTAGTTGTAATGCCAATAAGGGATAGTTGCAATGGGTGTTATTAGGTTATTGTTGCAGTCTTCCTGGCTCTTTGAAGGGTGCATGCGGTTCTTGTATTTGACTTGTTCTGGTTTGGTTATCTATCGCTGTCTGAGGTTATATGTTTCCAGTTTTAGTAGAGATGGTTCATTTTGGTTTTACACTAGTAATTAATTGGTTTTGTTATTTGATTTCTGGTTGTTGGTAGCTGTCACATATTGCCATTTGGTGGTGGCAGGGTGATGCAGGTTTTACTGACCAGGTCTTAATATTTATAGTGTCTCACTATACCTATGGTCTACCCTAATGCACTAACGGGCAGTGTACCCGGTCGTGTGTAGTGTAGTAAATGGTAAAGCCGAGGTCGTCTCAAGAGCTATGTGTGTTGGATTATTACTAAGTCTAATTGTCACAGAATTATAATGGTTTCGATAGGTATTTAATTAATTAAACTACTAATGTAGAATATAAAAGCAAATAAATGTGTGAAGGCAAATCAATAGAGGAATAGTGTTGCTAACCTAGTTAATACTCCTAGCTAGTTATGTCTCTACCTACTTCCAATTACTTCAGGTGGGGTCAAATTCGAGAGGACAACATTTGGTCAATTCGCCCTAACCTATCAGCAAAGATGCCACCACAGGAGAAATCAGGCGCACCGTCATAAGTCCTGTTGTTCCTGGTCCCCTAAGCCGAGTCATTAAGTACCGCTACATGCTATATTCTAAATAGTGAGTTCCCAGCCGTTAGGAACTTAGACACTACACCCCCCAATTCTTAAGTTCATCCAAACGATAGGTGATCAGTTGGTCAAATCGCACAATTAGAAAGGGTCGTCAGTTGGTCATATCTTACCCTTCCCGTCTCAGTCCGCTCACCTAGGGTCAGTTGGTCATATCTCCTAGGCAATTGGCCTCTATCGCCATTCAAAACTACCGAACCAAGGGTGACTACCAAAGAACTATGCATGCATACACTTAGAAATAATTGTACGGAAGTAAAGGTAAACGCAAATAAAACAATTAAGGAATCATAACTAGGCTAGCACCAAAGGGTACTTAGCCGCTCATATTAATCATGCAAATCAATTCAATATTCAAAGGTATGAAATACATGAATTGAAGGTAAAAGAAATAATAAACGCTAAAGCTTATCGTAATGGTGTGACTTCTCCCTTGGAAACAGCTCCGTATGCTTCCCTAGACCTGCCTAGAGCTTTTTCCTACGTTCTCAGAGTGTTGTGTGTGGAATGGGATGCTTTGAAATGCTGGAATTCGTGGGGTATTTATAGGCCAGGTTTGGGTTACGGCGTAACCAATAGAGGAGTTACGCCGTAACCTTCTATTTCTTCGTAAATGCACTAGATCTGCTAGTTACGGCGTAACCTTATAAGTGGTTACGCCGTAGTCTTCAATAAACTCGGTTACGTCGTAAGTGATGCAGTAGTTACAGCGTAAGTATTAGCGGCGTGGAACCTCTTTTGACCTAATGGAGTTATGTCGTAACCTTTGGGAAGAGTTACGCCGTAACCTCTTGATAAGTTGGACTTCTGGGTCACGCAATAGTTACGGCGTAATGTGAGAGACGAGTTACGCCGTAACTTCTTCAAAATAAGCATACTGTGATAAATCTTTAATAATGTTTCCATTTCCGCGTCTCTTTAGCTCCAATGCTCGTAATTTACCTGAAAGTGGAAAACAATGGAAAACAAGCGTAAATCCATATAAATGATATAAATAACGAGCATTATCGGGGGAAATTGACACTTAATATTCAGGACTATTTGATGTTATCAAATATCCCCCCACTTGAACTCTACTTGCCCTCAAGTAGACCTTATTAGATAGATTCCTAAAAAGATATCTCCCAAAACCTGGAAAATATAAGTTTACAAATCCCTTATGCTAGAATAAAACAAAGCCGAACACCTCACGAAAGGGGAACAAACACTCAAATATCTCAACTATTCTAAGTGTCAATTTCGGGGTGATCACTCAATCGCATAGTCATAGCATGTATTCTATCATAAGCTTGGAGGTTACACAAATCTCCGCCACTAGAGTTAAGGGCTAAACAATTCCCGAAGGCAATATGGGTAGACACGACAAAGGTTAAGGGTTGACTCGTCATTACTAACATGTCACGGCGAAGTGGACAAAATCAATGATACATGACCAAATCCATGGCCAAGATACCAAAGATTGCTCGCTGCATCACCTAGACACGCTTCGTGACTAAAGGGTAGGATAAGACATGGGATATATAATTAGTGTAAAATGAAAAACAAGCAGGTAGTCTAAATCTATAACTAAGTCATCACCACTTACCGTCCACCAAAGTTCAAGCTTAGAAGTCTAGAGACCGGATCATGAAATGCAAGGTAGATGTGTCATTAGAGGACGTCGTGATGGGCACACTACCTTTTCTTCTTCAGTTGGTATAACTCCAACTCCAATCTTCTAATGTGACCGAGGTGGCCTCCTCGATACTAATCAATAAAGCTCATACTATAGTGCTTATAACATCGCACTTTACAATATCATAAATCAATCAATTTTTTTTTTTTTTTTTGAACATAACATAATAACATAACATCCCCCCACTTGAGATGAACAATGGGAATTTGGGGGTTCTTCAATGATCTTCATAATTGTTGTCGATGAAAGCGTGATTTCCAAACCTTTCCACTCGAACCTTGTACTTAGGCAAATGATGACTTCCCAATTACAAATAAAGACTACAGGGTAGGCTAAGGTGTAAGGGTGTAACGAAACAATATATTGGGTTGACAAAATGAAAGGAATGGCTCAGAAGGGTGTATCTAGGGGTATCTTGCACTAAAGGGGAGTGCAACAAAAGGGTTTCACATGGGGGTCGAAAAGTCGAGGTGACTAATCGATAGACTCACAATGGTAGGCTGTTTGGGTGATAATCCTATAATATTGCCTTCTAAAACTGAAAAGTCCAAATACATCGAGCTAACTCAACATACCTCGTCTATGGTCTCGAAACGATGCAAAGGCCAAGTTCTAAAGTTTACAAGCTACCGACACACTCATAATTTGGTGGATTTGGGGTAAAATAATGGAAACGGATAAGGCTAATCTCACCATGTAATATCAAGGGTTGTATGTGCTCGGCTAAGGTCTAATCTAGTTAGGTTCGGAAAAACATGTCAAAATTTTAAAAATGGCATACTTTTTCAAAATAAACTAGAAAAATGAGGGCGAAATAAAGTTCAAGAGATAATTCTACTCCCGTCCCCCCACTTGAATTGTACAAAGTCCCTTTTGTACTAGGCATTAAAATAAATGTGAAGAGAAAGGTAGAATTAGAGCGAGAACTTCCCTGAAATTTGCTCCAAAAAGAAGAAGGCCCACGAGAAAGAACCGTGCCTTCGTTTAAGCGTCATGAACAAACTTCAATCCTTGAAATCACAATACCAACAAGCATAATTCTAAAAAGAAAAAAAAATAAAATGAAAAACAAACCTAACTCACTTTCGTAGGAATCACGGTTGCATTTAGCGAATGCAACAAGCCTTTTAAACCACTAGGTGTCCCAAGTGGACGAGTGAAGTCTCGTGAGGGTTTACAGGGAACACACCCACAAAGTTCATTTAAAAACTAATACAAGGTTACTGTGTTTTAAAATGAAAGAATTAAAGGAGAGGAGAGTTACGTCAGTAACTCCTATGAGAGAGTTACGCCGAATGCAAAACCTGGTATGAGCTAAGAAGCGAATAGTTACGGCGTAACCACTGAGATGGTATTACGCCGTAATTGGTAATGCGTCAAGAATTCTGCTGCTAAAATGTTGGTTACGGCGTAATCACCAAGATGAGTTACGCCGTAACTCGCTTCAGATCAGCAACCGCAGCAGTAATTACTTCTTTGTCTCCTGCAAAAATGGTTAGAAAACACAAAACCCAACAGAAAGAAAATAAAAACAAAAGAAAGGGGTAATTCGGGTTGTCTCCCGAAAGAGCACTTTTCTTTATTAACGAGTCTTTAAGTTAGACTCAGAGCCGCGGGGCTCCTATGGGGGTCTTTGGACATCCCCGACTTCATCCACGTGTTTCATTAAGTTGCGCCTAACCCATCCGACATTTGTTGCAGTGCGCAGATATTCTTTGGTTTCAATTTTCCATATCTTGCAAAATTTTTCTTCAGGCCCCAAATGGTATCCCGTAAACTCAAAATTTTCGGCTATAATAGGAGGTGGCCTCCTAAATGGGATGCCAAGAAGCTTGCATCTTCGTTTCTCATGTATCTCATCATTTGGGTCGATGAAACCGTCTTCGCCTTGCAACTCGAGATAATAGAATCATTGTCGGAATCGGTATCTTCAATTTGGTTGAGAATTTGTTTGCATTTTTCATTTTTTGTTGCGCCTTTGGTGTCATCTTCTGGTTTTTCATTAGGAGCTTCGTTGTTAGGTTGATTTTTACTCATACACCCTTCCTAGATTTTCTTTTTAGTTAACGCGTCAATTTTTCCATATTTGATTTTGATCCAATCGTCGAATCCGAGATCATCTGGCCAAGGCAGTTCTGTTCTTTCGGAATCATTAGTCGAAGTCCAAAGGAATTCGTCTTCCCCAGCTCTCTCGATGCTGCTTCCTCCATTACATTCATACTCAAAAGGGTTGCAGGAGGCCCAAACTTTTCCGTTGCTGGTTTTAATTTGTTCGCACCAATGATTCCGAACTCCTTCGTCATAGTCATCTTCAGAAGGAATATCATCGAGGGGCTTAATGGTTTTTCCTCAAAGAATGTGTTTCTCATATTTTAGTTTCAGATTTCTAAACAGAGTTGAATTAATTATCGCGTCCCCGAATCTTATTGAATACCAATCACTGAATGATAGATTTCCAAAATCAACATCGTGTCTTCCAGATTCGTGTGGGCATATCCAAACTTCGTTCTTCACATTACCTCCTCCGTTGCAATAATCACGAAAAGGATTGCACGTTGGCCAAGCATTAGTAATCTCATCTTCCATGATGACTAAGGGTTTGCAGTAATGCTTGATGGGCGGCCCTTCCACTTCGTTAATTGAGAACTTGGCTAACCTTTCTTCGTCGTTTAGTGTTGTCCATTTGTATCTGTCATCTTTTATCCTTTCCTTATCAACACCACCACCGCAGGTTTTCCGAGGATCACATGAGGCCCACAAACTGTAGCATTCTCCATCATCGATTGCAATACTCTTACACCAATGACTCCTTCTTTTAGGGTTGTTGTCCTTGGCGCCCGTGTCTTTGCTTGAATTTGGGTTACACCGTAATTCTGGAGTGTGATTACGGCGTAACTCACTTTCGCCATCAGTATCCGACTCATCAGATCTCTGGTTGTTGTCAGAGAACACAACCTTACATATAGTGGAATTGCTCTTTTGTTCTTCGTTCCTTCTTTGAACCTCGTCGCCAAGCTTTCCAATTAGAGTTTCCAAGTTCTTAAGTGATGTTTCATGGGACGCGAGGCTTTTGTCTGTGTTATCTTGGAAATTTTTAAGCCATTCATCTTGCTCCTTTTGTCTCTTGGAAGTGTCCAAAAGGCACTTGTTAATAATTCCTTCCAGGTTAGCTCTTCTCTCATTACGCTCATAATACGGTGGGGGTCCTCCACGAAACCCATTACGAATATCGCCGTAGAAAGGCCTATTCTCTCCGTATTTAGCTTCCTCGATCGTTTCTTCCTTGTCGACTTTAGGACAGTTTTTAGTCAAATGTCCCCCACCACAGTTTTCGCAGCCGACTTGGATGGCATGAACAGTTTCTTTGATTTTCAGCATATCTCTACCGAGATTTTCAAGTTTACTAGCTATTGCTGCAATTCCGTCGAAACTTCCACCTTGGTTTCTATTACTTCCACCGTCGTGCCATTTTTGAGAATGGTCCGCCATTTTTTGAATGGCTTCAATTGCAATAGTAGGAGTCATGTTTGGGATGGGTCTTTGATAGTCCAACATCTGTCTTGTAGTAACATTTATTCCTTTATAGAAAATATTGACCTTCTGCTGGTTATTTAGATCATTGGTAGGACACTTATAAAGAAGATCGTTGTATCTGTCCCAAGCTTGATACAGAGTTTCGTCATCTTCTTGTTTGAAATTGTGTATCTCCAAGAGTTGATTAGAAATCTTTGATGGCGGGCAATATCTTTGAATAAAGTGTTTCTTTAGTAGCGCCCAAGTATTAACTGCCCGGCGGGCAATCTTTCGATCCATCTTCTGGCTGCTCTAGTGAGAGTCATTGGGAAGACCCCGAGCATAACAAAGATCATGAGACACGCCCAAAATGTTGAAAAGGCTAGCGATGTATAGGAAATTTTCAACGTGCTCATATGCGTCTTCGTCCCTCTTTCCTGAAAAAGGGTTAGCGCGAAGCTCCCTCATAAATTGGTCTTTAATCTCGAAACGAACATTTTCTCCGATTGCCGGTCTTACAAGACCCGACCCTTGATCTGCTCTAGTCAACGCCAAGTATTCCTCAAGAGTGAGGTCATCGATGTTAACAACTTCCATGGTACCTGAAAACTTGAAATATGATCGTGAGAAAAGTTTAAAAATGAGATGAAAGACTTAATATCAATCCTAATATTGCTCCCCGGCAGCGGCGCCAAAAACTTGATGCAGGTTTTACTGACTAGGTCTTAATATTTATAGTGTCTCGCTATACCTATGGTCTACCCTAATGCACTAACGGGCAGTGTACCCGGTCGTGTGTAGTGTAGTAAATGGTAAAGCCGAGGTCGTCCCAAGAGCTATGTGTGTTGGATTATTACTAAGTCTAATTGTCACAGAATTATAATGGTTTCGATAGGTATTTAATTAATTAAACTACTAATGCAGAATATAAAAGCAAATAAATGTGTGAAGGGAAATCAATAGAGGAATAGTGGTGCTAATCTAGTTAATCCTCCTAGCTAGTTATGTCTCTACCTACTTCCAATTACTTCAGGTGGGGTCAAATTCGAGAGGACATCATTTGGTCAATTCGCCCTAACCTATCAGCAAAGATGCCACCACAGGAGAAATCAGGCGCACCGTCATAAGTCCTGTTGTTCCTGGTCCCCTAAGCCGAAGTCATTAAGTACCGCTACATGCTAGATTCTAAATAGTGAGTGCCCGGACGTTAGGAACTTAGACACTGCACCCCCCAATTCTTAAGTTCATCCAAACGATAGGTGATCAGTTGGTCAAATCGCACAAGTAGAAAGGGTCTTCAGTTGGTCATATCTTACCCTTCCCGTCTCAGTCCGCTCACCTAGGGTCAGTTGGTCATATCTCCTAGGCAATTGGCCTCTATCGCCATTCAAAACTACCGAACCAAGGGTGACTACCAAAGAACTATGCATGCATACACTTAGAAATAATTGTACGAAAGTAAAGGTAAACGCAAACAAAACAATTAAGGAATCATAACTAGGCTAGCACCAAAGGGTGCTTAGCCGCTCATATTAATCATGCAAATCAATTCAATATTCAAAGGTACGAAATACATGAATTGAAGGTAAAAGACATAATAAACGCTAAAGCTTATCGTAATGGTGTGACTTCTCCCTTGGAAACAGCTCCGTATGCTTCCCTAGACCTGCCTTGAGCTTTTTCCCACGTTCTCAGAGTGTTGTGTGTGGAATGGGATGCTTTGAATACTGGAATTCGTGGGGTATTTATAGGCCAGGTTTGGGTTTCGGCGTAACCAATAGAGGAGTTACGCTGTAACCTTCTATTTCTTCGTAAATGCACTAGATGTGCTAGTTACGGCGTAACCTTATAAGTGGTTACGCCGTAGTCTTCAATAAACTCGTTACGTCCGTAAGTGATGCAGTAGTTACGCCTAAGTATCACGGCGTGGAACCTCTTTTGACCTAATGGAGTTACGCCGTAACCTTTGGGAAGAGTTACGCCGTAACCTCTTGATAAGTTGGACTTCGGGGTCACGCAATAGTTACGGCGTAATGTGAGAGACGAGTTACGCCGTAACTTCTTCAAAATAAGCATACTGTGATAAATCTTTAGTAATGTTTCCATTTCCGAGTCTCTTTAGCTCCAATGCTCGTAATTTACCTGAAAGTGGAAAACAATTGAAAACAAGCGTAAATCCATATAAATGATGTAAATAATGAGCATTATCGGGGGAAATTGACACTTAATATTCAGGACTATTTGATGTTATCACCGGGAATGGGATCGTGTTTATAATGAAATGAAGAGTAATAAAAACAACTGCATTAAACACGTTTTTAAATTTTCTGATCCGCGGAATGCAACAACGTTTGAACAAATTTTTTAAGTCTGAATGTTTTCTGGAGACTAGAGATGGAGAAGGGAGCATATGTTTGCAGTTTACTTGGTTTTTGAGTTTCAGGACTTTTTTGTATGTGTGATCCAGTGAACAAAATCGGATTGGTATACTGTGATTTTATTGATATGTTCATTATTCTATCTATATTCTAATACAGTGATGTTTGCTTTCTTATTTGCAGTATAAAAAAGGGAAGATTCATCAAACGCATTTGCAGAACAGAATAGGGTGGATATCTCAGCTCAAAAGATTGACTTGTAATTATTAAACTGGTAAGTAAATCAGGGTTCAAAGTTCTAATCACTTCGCACGTCAATAAATTGTTCTATGCTTTCCATTGCATTTTAGAATTTCAAACTGGGACCAAATCGATTTTTGTCATTAGGTTTTTCTAAGTGCATGCTCACTAATTTGTCGTTATAGTTACACACCTATTTGTTGTAATTATTAAACTGGTATATATTTTTTGTTAATTAACTAGCTCATCATATTTCTAAACTGGATTACTTTTTTAATACTAAGAAATACAAGACAAACAAACGATGAATGAGAATGAGAATGAGAACGAGTCACTAAAGCATAAGGAAGTCACAAGAAAGGACATTGGATTGGTTTGTTAGTGCTCAACATAAAACAAAGACCCAAATGGTTATACCTCGGCAATCATTCGATTCAATAATGAGACCGAGTCTCTAGAGTTAGTTAATATAAGCTATTAAATCGGTATCAAATTATGAAGACTCAAACATCTTATTAGGTGTCTTGGCATACTTATGGACTAGAAGACTAGTAAGTGCTTTACACTGATTAATACATCGTAGTAATTGGTACTGCAATTGATTTGGTGGAAGTAGTAAAAAATATTGAATTTTATGACTGCAATCAATAAAAAATAAAGCAAATAGGTGATGTTGTTACATGTTGCAAATACAATACATGTCAAGTTGTGGTGTTTAAGGATGACGACAGTAGGAACGACAATTGAACAACCTAAAATTAGAATCAAGCTTCAGGGTTCAAAAGGTGTGGAAGAAAAGGGCCATTTATCAGATATGGGCTACCTATGATTTCACTCACTGTTTTTGGAGCACTTGGGCATGGTCATCTTTTGCAGGGCAGGTGAATGATCTGTAACTAATTTACTAAATCAGAATGGTTGCATATTTCATCATACATTCCATTCAAAGGGGAGTCTGCTTTGTAACAGTTTTGTTCAGTGATCGATAGTGCCAACTACAGTTTGTTTCTAGTTTTCCCCCCTATATTTTTCCGTATTTATGATGTCAACTTTTGTACTTCAGTAAGGATATAGCTAAGGTAAAAGATGATCAAGAGTGGGAAATCCTTGAAACAAAGAAAGCCCTTTCAAGAACAGGACCCATCGAAGCTTACAAACCCAAAAACTTGTCTCTGGAAGAAGAGCTAAAGGTCAGATTCTAAAAACTCAATTCTCAATATACCGTGTCTAATTCGACCCATTTATCAGAATGGGTTATGTTGCCTTTGACGGTTAAAACGGGCCAATTCAAAAAATTTAGTTAAATAGGAATATGTCAAATGGGTCAAAAGCAGTCCAAAGCGTATTTTAATGCATGCAACCTCCTAAATTGAATTAGGCAATGGATTTTTTTAATTATACGTAACAATGTTATTTTTCAAAAACATAAAATTTAACAAAAAAAAGTTTTTGGTCTGCAAAAAAAGGAACCACAACAATAGTTAGTCATTTTGACCCAGTTTCCTGCCTGCTCAACCCATTCATTTTGCTATATGTAGTATTCCAATACTTTTGTGAAGCTTATCACTGAGTTTGTTTAGTTACAGGCTTAGGAGAGTGTTGACATAAACAACTACGAATATAAGTGGATCCCAAAATGTAACACCCCCAAAATTATCATAGCGGGAGATTATGTCATTGGGGTATTACTTCATAGTTCACAGAACAAGTTACATAAAACGACTCTAAATGAGACGTTTTAAAATAAATTATCATTTGATTAAAATATCAGAGTTTAGAAAGAGGTCCCCACAAGTTTACAAAATGTACAACATAAAAGTTGTAAAGTTTTTCGAATGATAATATATGCATCGTCTTCAAAATGTTTTCCGTGTGCCTTTACATGTCAGCTAATTCCTTTCGAACCCGAGATAAACATGCTAAAACGTCGACACAAAGGTTGAGTGAATTCATAGGTTTGTAAGTAAAACAGTTTGATCACAAGATTTCAAGTTAAACATAAAGTGGGTTATGTTGTTATACATCCATAGTGCGTTTAATTGCCTAACCGGTCAATACAAACGATAGGAACCGTATTTAAACAGTTGACCGTATTTAAACAGTTGTTGGAACCGTATTTAAACAGTTGACCGTATTTAAACAGTTGTTGGAACCGTATTTAAACAGTTCGTATCTAAACATTTGGAACCATATTTAAACAGTTCGTATTTATTATTCAAGCGCATAATTTCAAGTACATAATCACAAGTATCAATAAAGATTGATATAGCACGTAGTATACAGTTTTCAAGCAATTGTGATCATAGAAAATCAGTAGTAGCATGTATCTCCCCCAAAGAGTTTATAAAACAGTTAAGCGATAGAAAGTGGGGCTATGAACTCACCTTGTAGATAAGCAATAGGTTTTGATGGTATAAAGTGTATATCGAGAAGTCGCGAGCTTTAACGACAACCTAAAAATATAGTAGTCGCGTCTTAGATATTTAGCAAGAAAGTATAACATAACTTTTATACAAGTATTTATATACTTTTGACATTGTACATATTTTTGTAGGTTTACAAAAATATGAGAGTTGGATTTTATCAAAAATATTAACAAGCCTTATAGATAAGTCATCCAGAGGCGGAGCCACATTGACAGTAGTGGGGGGCGATGCCCCCGACCAACTTCTTGTGAGCACACAAAATATGCAGGAAAAAATGCCAAATTTATCGAAGATAGGTCGAGTGCCCTCAAACAATTAATCCGAATGCCCCCGTCCCTCTTTGGTTACCAAGAAGATAGATCGAGTGCCAAATTTATCATAGTTCTCTTTAATGGGTAAACTACTTTCCGGTGGTTTTGTTTGGTCGGAAAAATGGAAGGATAAAAAGAAGTGACAGTGATGGGTAAGAAAGTGGGGTACGTGGATGTCGATTGAGTTACTAAAAGTATTTTATCAATTATTTTTCAATTATCTATGTAGTAAAGTTAATTAATATAGGCATGGAACAATTTCCTAAATAACAAAATTAAAATAATTAGTCATTTCTAGAGTTTATATCTTTTATCGAGTAAAAAACCTACTTATCATGTGTGTGCAATATCCAAATGTTTGATGTAAAATATAATGTGGAGAAAGTTATCAGTATTAATTAGTGCTGATATAGAACCTTTTGGTATATAGTTTGCGCAGATATGGTATTCCTTTTTGTAATATGTTAGCCTCTAAAAAGGAGTTAAGGTTACATTTTTTATCGTCTATTTCTTTCATCTCAAGTTTAACATCTTAAATGTTTAATTTAATATCGATAACTAAATGATATTACAAGTCAAAGTTTATTTTATGGACACCTACATATATATCTTTTCTTCAACAAAATTGTGTAATTGCCATAAAATAATGTTTTTTGCCTAGAAATAAACCCGACCCGACCCATTAAAAAATAAAAAACGAACAATAACTCAATCACTCTTATCGCTCGTTGCCCCCACTAACTACTTTTCCTGGCTCCGCCACTAAAGTCATCCTAAGGTCGGGCAAAGATCCAATCTAATGAACAAGTCTCAAAAACAAGTTTTAGGTCATCAAACCCAAGCTAGCCGTGCGGCTAAACTATGGTTAAACAACTTTGAGACAACAACCAATGCCATAGCCCTGGCTATGTCAAAGCTAGAAGGCCTTGATACAACAACCTTAGCTTAGATTTGGCCATTTCTTGGTCTCAAGAGAACCAAAACGCCACAAAGGTTCTATAGCCACGGTTGTTTTTTAGTCTACAACAGGTCTAGTTTGTTTTTGTAGTTTTTAGGCTTTGTTATTCACTTTCTGCTTACGTGCCCCCGTGTTTTTGCATAACAAATCATTCTGAGCAACTTTTGTGGTTTACAATTTTGATGATTCGGATCAGAAAAGGGTAAAAATCTCGTTTTAAAATCGTAGAAGAAACTTTCTTATTCCAGCACTATATTTCCTTTTAGTAAAACTTAACTAGGCATAACTTTTTAACCACAAGTCCTTTTGAAGTGATTCAAAAGCCGAAATTCTTATTTTTATATTCTCTACCTGTTTCTTAAGTTTATGCAATCTTTCTTCACCCTCTTTAGCATTGTAAACACCTTATAACTTCAGCCCCTAAACCTCAAGGAAATGATGATGAGCTTATGTAGTTTATGGTGATTTGATCAAGGATAGTAGCTAGGAACTAAAAGCCTTCAATGAATGTACACCAAATTAACCATGAAATAAAGAGATATATTGGTGTTGGGGATTGCGTATGTACGATACAAGAGAGGACCCAAAGAAGAATATGAAATTTATTTTGTATCAAATGGTTTGTGTAGGGATACATACTAATAGATACATGCAAAAATGGATAGACATGTGTACACATAATGACCTAACCAAGACATGTGTGTAGTTTAAGAGGCAAAAACGTGGCATAGAATGTATGAGTTGGTTAATTACTGATTATCTAGTGTTATATTGATAGTTTAGTGTTTAGAGAGTATACATCGATCTCGGTAATTGCTAATGTAAAGTCCTTAAGTCACGAAACTTAAAACCGGGCAATTTAAAAATGTAATACTTATAAAAATGTTAAAAGTTATCAATATAATCCACCTAAGTATATTAGATGAGTGATAAGTTTAACGGAGTGCGTAGGTGTTGATAAAACCTAATAATGTGGGTTTAATTATGCATTTACGTAAAGAGTACAAAGTTTACGTAAAAATGATAAATGGCAATAGTTCATATAAAATATGACTATTGGTGAAAATAAAGTGTATAGAAAACATAGAATCATCATAGTCTTGTGTTGGTTATGAGGAAAGTTCACGCGATTGAACTTTCAATTCTTAATTACTTATAAAAGTAATATCACTTAAAACTAAAATAATAAGTGAAAATAATAAGTTAAATTATGGCTTGAAAATATGGGTTGCTACAGTCTCTACCCCTTAAGGGAACTTCGTCCCAAATTTCTGTGGGTGTTATTTGCTGACTGTGTGTTTGAGTTCACCTTCACGTTCCCACGTGAATTTTAGGACCTCTTATAGAGTTCCATCGAACTTTGACAATAGGAATGCGACTTTATTTATGTCGTTTGACCTCACGGTCCGTGATCTCGATAGGTTCTTCGTTAAAGTCCAAACATTCGTCAATCTGGATCTCTTCTAGCGGAATAATGAGTGTCTCATATTATGACACTTCTTCAGATTGCACACATGAAAGACGTAGTTTACACTACTAAGTTTTGGTGGTAGCTCAAGTCTATAAGCTACCGGACCAATCCTAGTCAGGATCTTTTATAGTCCGATTTTGAGATATCTAGGAAAAAGCATGGATATTTATGGTAAATTTTGATCTCACGCACCCACGTGAAATCAGGACTCTTTTAAATTTTTTATCAGTGAGTAAAAGTACTATGATTAATATTAAGACTCATGCTAGTATTTTAAGGGTTAATGTAAAGATAAAGATGATTGGAGGACTAACGCAACTAGAGGGCCTAATGTTGTAGGGCCGGTTGGAGGTGCCGCAAGAGTGAATGTTGTACCAGAGGTTAGAGGCTGCTCTTACAAAGATTTTATGAGTTGCAAGCTCAGCAATTTCAAAAACACGAAAGGAACGGTTGGTTTGGCTCATTGGTTTGAGAGGACAGATTCAGTTTTTCTAATCAGCAACTGTGCTGAAGACTGCAAAGTCAAACATGGTACAAGCATACTTCTGGACGATGCTTTGTCATGGTAGAATGCTGTTGCTTAATCTATTAGTATTGAGAATACTCACAAGATTTCTTGAACTAAGTTGAAAAAGTTATAATCAATAAGTATTGTCTTCGGAATGAGGTGCAAGAAATGAAGGTGAAGTTTCCTTGCTGTCAGTGGTGTTGATATCACAACTTATATTCGTCGCTTTCAAGAGTTGGCACTAGTGTGCCTAGTGATGGTCTCAACCAATGAGAAGTTATAGGAAAACTTCATTTGAGAACTTCCACTCAGTATTCAAGAGAACGCAACTTCGTTTGATCACTCACACTGGATGAAACGATTCAGATGTATCGTAACCTACTGGATCATGTTGTTCGAGCTTAGACTGCTCAAGGATCCAACAACAGTAATAACAATAATAACAAACGGTGATGGGATGTGGAAAGTCAGAACATTTTGGGAAATAATGTTCCCAAAATAATGGCCAACAAATGAGAGGAGCTTATATGATGGATGATGGGATATCGCACCCAGTTTGTTAGTTCGAGATTGAACTAAGTCCATTAGCTCAAGAGTGTAACAAGTTCGTTAGCTCAACAATATGGAATACTTAGACTTATGCGACTCGTGCATAATCAAGTCCGTGGCAACCAAATTTTGTTCTTGAAACATCTGATTCCATCAGGTCGGGTTTCAAGTAACTTTAACCAAATTCGTTAGCTCAACAAATGGTTAATGTTTGTAAGGATTTGTAACAGCAAAAATGATAACTTAAGAATGAAATTAGGTTGTTCGAATGAGGCCTTAATATTTTTTCTAAGTGGTATGACACTATCGTGTTTCTAGATCTTTTCAAAGAATATTAGTGATTCTCGAGTTCGAGTTCATACCCTTTGAACCCTCCCTTGTGAAATATACTTAGACTACTCAATGTCTTTGAACTGTCTGTTGTTTGTGGTGACAACAATATATATTCACACAAATATCTCCTTGACACATTTTGGTTCTCATAGTTATGTTCGTATGGTCATGAACATTAGCCTGAATCTGCGAGAGCTTTTAAGAATTGCGCTCACGCAATTCCCTTTGAAGCGACCCCACTTTTTCTCTCACATAGGTGATTTTCCATTAATCATTAAAATCCATATGCTTATCCTTATATTGTCAATGTTATAGGAATGGACATGGAAGTTCACTAACTTCCTTAAATGAATGTGGAGTTTATTATTTCCATACAGTGAACTCAGCTCATACAAGTAGGTTGTCCTATTGAAACCAGATCTTGGGATCTCCAGTTAGTTGGGTTAGGTTATCCTTCATATAAATTTTCAAGGGCTTTAGTCCCATTCCTCTTCACGACTTGCTAACTAACTCTCACATTTAACATTTCGCAAATGGATCCGCAATGTCATTCTATGACTTCACATTGTCAGTAGGGATAACTCATGTTGAGAGTAGTTATCGTATCGACATAATATGTCTGTACAAATTCGAGTTTCGACCAACTCTTTAAATATATCATGCTCCAGGTAATTGTTGAGTATTCCAAAAAGGCAAGAACTTCACATTTTGTTGATGTCCTTTTGAACTCTAGTTAGGCCGGAATCCCCCACATGGAATGTATCTCAAGAATTTTGCAGAAAGGTTCTCCCTTTCAATGTATTAATCTTGTTTATAAGATTTTTTTTTCCACAAAGATATGACATCAAGATCATTAGTAATTTGTTACTACACAAGCTTCATACTAGTGTATACACACCTTTTGAATGTTTCATGTTAATTATTTTCCGTATCATAATTAACAAATTCCAAATCTAGCATGCTATAGATCAAGGAATCTAGCGTATGACAGAAGATGCATCATTATGATTATTCATAGCTTTATCTAATAACATTTTTCTTTTAGAAAAATCACCACCTTAAAACACACATGTTTTAGGTGGATCCCAAAAGGTATTTGTTTATGTCCTACACTTACAAGATGTCATTCCAATTTACTTGTGATTATATATATGTAATCACATTTAATCTCTTATCATTATATGATTATCATGACTTATTATGTGATGATAATCATATAGAATTAATGTGTAATCATTTCACACAATTAGAATATGTCCAACGTAAAAAATTGAAAATAGCTCACTTTAGATGACATTAACACCATTTAGGTTAGTTACATAAACTAACATAATTTGCTGTCATCCATATGTGTGTTCTTTCTTGACATTTCACAATGTTTTACACGGTTATCTTCAACTTTAGTCATTTCTTACATAATGACAAACTGTTAGATTATTAGCAATATGAGTTATAACAAGTCTTGACAGTTATTCATTTTTCTAGAATAACAAGTAGTTTGATTATTCGCAATAATATCCAAACTTTCAATACTCGGCACAAATTCGAGTGACTTATTTATTCTCATGTTGTAAAATTAGTTGAATAGCGCCCAACATCGCATCAAACAACCTTAAAAATCCACTATTTTGCCACAATAATTTGCACGATATGAAACAAACAATTTTGCGTTGAATATTACACAAATTATCACATGCTTTTGCATTAAAACAACAAGAAAATGTTGTACCAAACAACTCAAATGCATGCATCCAAACAACGCAAATTTCAGCACAAGAAAAACTAAACCACTTAATGAAAGAACTGTTGTACTGAAATACAAACTGCGATCAAATGCTTATTTCGTTTAAGCTTTATGAAATCAAGTTTAGAGGTTACCTAATCACTGGAAAAAAAATCGGTACAAAAATCATTTGTTTCTATAACGCACATTTCCACAACTTTGCGGTTGTGACACAAACATGTCCAAACTAACCTGATGTGTCAAAATAAAATGTGTGATCAAACGGTTCATCCGTTTAAGCTCAAACTTTACAGAAATGAAGTTTAATGCCTTAGCTACGCATAAAAAAAAGGAACACTACATGTTCTCGCGACAACGCATCTGTGACAACAAGTATTTTGAAGTTCAAATAACACCAAATATAGCACTCTACAAGAACGAGTTTAATCCAAATATGCATGTCATGAAACAAATACTAGTTACAGAAACCAGTACCGCAACACAATTTCAAAAAACATGCTTATGCTTCAAACATTATTGTTGTATCATAGTATAATATTTCAAAACCTTTCATAAACAAATAATGCAACCAGCTTGTGGTTTATGTTTTACGTAGTAATAAGATTACAAAAGCTTTTAATACAAACTTTACAACCGTAAAATCAATAACATGCATCTTAGAAGCTTCAAAACATTTTTCTTTTACACAAATCAGAACAATTATGCGATAACTTATACTCGTTCGGTTATTCAGTTACATGGGTCACGTATTTATATGTAGCAACCAAATATGATTCTCATATTTCCTTTGAGATCACATAAATATATGCTCTTAAAATTGCATGTATACATATTATCTTTTACTATATCACTAGTTATAATGCCTGCGCACGCGCGGGATTTTTTTTTTTTTTTTTTTTTTTTTTTTTTTTTTTTTATGAATAGTATATTTTTATTTATTAAGAAACAAATAATTTAATCTTTATTTGTGGTTTATTATTATTTTTATTTTTTAAAGGAAGGTCATATATATATTTTTAAAAAGTTTTTCCTCAAAACTTTATAAACCAAGTTTATTTACCATTTGTTATGTTGGTTGTTAAATAAATATACAATAATGCACAATTTATATCACTTACCACCCGTTGTAATTTAAATTTTAACATAAATTGGTTAATGTGGGTCATGCTTAAAGTGTATTTGCCATATGGGTCTATCTTCAAAAATCTTATACGAAACGTGACAAATGATTCGAGTGTTCAAACAGTACTTTTAATCGAATATATTTTCCAACGCAAATATCTATTAAACTATATGTAGCCACCTGTAAAATTTCACTATCATCAACCTTCGTATTAATAAACTAGATTGTTTATCAAAACTTATTTGAGCATTTTAGCATGTACGCTTCATTTTATTGCATAAAAATTTATGCAACTCCGAGTAGTCTCACCTAATCATGCCCGATATTTACTGATAACTGAAATCAGTCTCACAAGGAATTTTTTCTTGTTCTCACGGACGACCGCACGCTGTACCGACACTAAATTAATTATGGCTAAAGTCAAATAAATATTTCTACGAGTTAGAAAATTAATATTTTTATTTTTATATTTTTGTTACCTTTATAAAAACACGCTAAATTATATATTGACGTTGGTCAAAAACCTCAAACGAGAACACCGTGACTCACATTTAAGCTCAAACGGACACGATATAACGTAATTGAAAAATTTGAGACCCTATCCTTCCCTTTTTCTTGTAACCGGATGGGCTCACAAAAGTATTCTCATCTCATACAAAAACTTGTAAATGCACTAAATTTGAAACCTTGTTAGAGAAAATAAACACAATATCCATCATGTATCTATAATAGTTGACTTTTGGGAAGCATGTTCCCCATGCACACAACTCACCTTCTTGTCCCTCTTGTCCTATGACTGCCGAATACCACCCAAGAAAAGCCAAACCATTTGCTTGTTCTTAAGATACTTCCTAGGTTGTAGTAAAATCAAGTTTTGCATGTATCCAAGCTCAACAAAGACTCATGGTCTTTAACCAAAGGTTCTTTCTTTTCTTCTTCTTAAAAACCCACGAGCCTAGGCTCATTACATATATCACTTACCAAAAATTTTCACAAGGTCAAGGTCTTCAAGGGGTTTGATACTCTAGTGGTTGTTGGGTTCTTGCTCTAAGTCGATTTGGACATAACTTGTATTCGAGTTTTCTTGAGTCTTGGCCTTCGCTTCACTCACTCTCACTCAAGCATTGTAAGTCACTTACTCACCTTCATTATGGTTTTCCTTGCGTTAAAACTTCACCCATTTCATACATCTATGTTTTGTTTAGCATACAATCTTTAAACATAAACAACGACATAAACTTTACGTAAACTCGATGCTTATGAACTTGACATCCTCATCATTGTGTTATTATTCAGCTTATGTGGTACTCTTTTAAAGTAAAACATGAATGCTAAACTATAAAAATAATCACCTTGGTTTATTCGGATTTTAACACAAGTTTAGTAACCTTGGAAGCTTTTGAAAGTCATTTCGAAAATGTATACATGATGTGCAAACGGTTCCATGAAATTCAATAACGTATAGCTCACTTTTGGAAACCTACTTACCTTGAAATTATTGGCTCGACTCAAGTTTATTCCGATTCTAATTTACCCATCGAACACTTTTGTAAAACATTATACACAAACCGAGTGGCTAAAGACAAGTCCAAGCTCGCACCGGGCTTGGAAGCTCAACTCACAAACCGAGACCCATATATATACATAATGAGAGCTTGTTAGTAACAAGTACTCGGTTCACTAGAAAATAAGCTAGATGAGAATCTCACTAGCTCGACTTGAACTTTTGGTTTAAAACTCATATCGGGTCTTGTCAATAAACATCGAAACGAAACAAGGCTCTTTGGTTCACTACGGCATCAATGTGACATCCTCAAAGTGCTTAACCATATTTATGTCTTACATGAAAACTTTGGGTTATAAAACAACCTTGGAGAAGAAACACAAAAGTCATGCATATGCATGCAAGACCTTCGATACTTGCTACTGTGAAGGAAATATAAATCAAACATGAAACAGTCAACATGCTCATTAAATAGTATAACGTTGCGAAACTTAACACAAAAGGGTCCCTAGCTCAGTTGGTGGGAGCGTGGTCTCTTGGCAGTAGAGGTTGAGGGTTCGAAACTGCCTCATGGCAGTTACCCATCCCCTTTTTTTTTGTAATACTTGTAACTTTGGTATCTTAACAAAACTAGTCCCCAAACTTCGCACCTCTTATCATATTTCTAAAGATCTCTTATAAACCTTGTAAACTAATATTAACATCTACGATTTCAACCCTCTACTTTGAACCACTTAACACATTTTCTTAAAATACTTGTAAAATTTGAAACTTATATAAATCTTTACAACTTCGGACCCTCCAAGATCTACACTTAACGCTTCCCATCCTAAAACTTCTAAAAGATAATAAAATTTATATTTTCTACAAGTCTTCGTCACATAAATAAAATTGGTACATATTTCTATTTGACAACCACATTTGCATAAACTAGAAAATATTATACTTTTCTAAATATAATATTTTCCCGCAACTTAAATAAAATATATATTGTACATATATATATATACTTTTCAAAACTAAACAAAATCAAATAAATATAAGTTGATTTATAAATATTTCCACTTTAATAAATATACTCGAGCCAACTCTTATACGAATGTTTCGTATACTGTCCCACTCACTTTTTCAAGAGCCAAAGACTTATAAGCATTTCGAAACTTGTTTAAACTTAATCATTGCCAACACAAGCAACGATAAACTCAAACTCTTGAAAATACTTCAACCGTTTTCAATACATTAAATCATGGATAAAAACAATAAACTAAGACTTGCCATGCTAATTATAGGTCGCGTGACGGTACTTCGTGCTCATACTACTTGACCTTACACTACTCGGATACCATTTGCAATGTGAGTTCATAGCCCCACTTTTACTCTTTTAACTGTTTTATAAACTCCTAAACTCTTGGGGAGAATACATGCTACTACTGCTTTTATGATCACAATTGCTTGAAAAATTTGTTGGCGGTACTCTTGATATTATGACTCTGCCTAAGTTGTTTGCCAAAAGTCCCCTACATCATGAACCATTAATCACTTGCGAGTGAACGCAAATATCGTGGATAGTACTATGGGAATTGACGACCCCGACTTGGTTATCGGAAAAAATAACCGGGCGCACTATATTTGGTATCTCTATGTAATTGGCTATTACATCTCAGAGGGGCAATTTTATTTACTTACACCAGTAATTTAGGTGTATGCAGTTAGTTTGGTGTCATGAGCTTAGTGCAATAATATCAACTATCTTTTATGGGGGGGTATAACAACGTAGCCCATGACTTATCTTAAACTTGAAAATCTTGTGATCAACTGCTTTATTACTAAACCTATGAATTCACTCAACCATTGTGTTGACTTTTTAGCATGTATTTTCAGGATGAAAAAGGCGATAGCTAACTCTGGAGGCGCTTGGGCATTGGCATGGCATGGTCATAGATGACTCTGATTTACAAATGGGGACCACATTTTATTAATGGGCCATTTTTCCGCAACAAGTCAACCTTTGTAAACTCTATTTTATTTCAATAAATGAAATCTTTTACGAAAAAGCTATTATGTTTCAACTTGTGTGTATGATCCAACTGTAGTAGCATCCCAAAAACTTTTCTTCCGCTGCAAACCATTTTTGGGGGTGTTACAGTTGGCATCAGAGCCTTGGTTATAGAGAACTAGGTATTTTTCAAACCTAGACTATAACCACTTTTACAAAAATTTAATCCTATGACCGTCACATGCCTGCCTGCCAAGCTGATTGCCTCACTTATGACTCGTTGAAGTCATCTTTGATAAGATATGTGTTTTATTACTGACAACTTAGTCTCACTATTAGCTATGATTGCTTTACCTATATGTATGTTTACGTACCACTGCGCTACGCCTTCTCCCCCACATAAATGAAATAATTGTTTAATCTTTCATAACAAACTTTAAAAGCATTAGGACATGTTACTAGTATAACTAAGCTAAGCATTGCAAGATTCATTGAACCTCGGGTGAATATAGCTTGATCACCTATATTCAACCAGGGACAGTGGGACATAGCCCGATCACCTATTCCCGCTCAGAGGTGAATGTTGCAATACTGAAAGTAGTTATAATGGTGTTATGTCCACTTGACCTCCTGATTAACTTCTAAAAATGGTAAAATCTTCATGTGTGTTCATCATAAGAGTTACAAAGGTTTACTCCAATACATCACACACTGACATCGCAATATTCTCTCACTGCGATACTTTTTCTCCTAAGTGGAACGCCCTTTCTTATTACTACACCCTCTAAACCGACCATTTTACACTACTACCTTACGCCTCCGCGTCTACATCTTACTAGCAACGTGCATGGAGATTTGCCTGACAGATGATGCACACTACCACTTCACGCTTAGGACAACCATAGTGATCCATTTGAGATGGACTAATATATAACCTTATACCACCACTTTCGCCCCTCCGTACATACGGTATGTATGAGATTTGTTGAGCAATAATACATAAACCGTGAAATGTTGCATGATGCGAGTTGACGATACATTTAACCATTTAGAGTTTCTTAGCGGGTTATGCGCGACTAACTAAATTTTAATTACCGCACGACATTACTCTATGTTTAGATTATATTTTGGGTCGCTACAATACCATGTCTTCTGTTGCCCTTCCATCGACTTATTGTCTTCATTACGGAATCATTAAACCTTTATTACTAAATCATTGCAACCCATGTCTCGATCATCCCATCCTATTATCATTATCTTAGACGTTGAGATCGAAGTCATCTCGTCACCCCTTCCGCGTAACAATGTCACCGCTACCCCAAAACTCGTACCCAATCGATGAACCGGATTACATCCCTGGCCTTTCTAGGAACATCACACCTCGACATCTACAAAGGTAATCCCCCGCTAAACATAAATAATAACTAACGACGGCTAAAAGATTTTAAAACGTACCAAGAGTCAACTTGCAACTCAAGTCATATTTTTCTGAACGGATCCCTAAAATCTTCCACTCATCCCTTTGAAATACCAACGGTCTGTCCTACTACCCTCTTATGAAATAGTAAACTTCGTCTTTATCTAACGCAAACTGCTTTCAAATATTTTACCGACCATTTCACGGTCGTTTTAAACTAAAAGTCTTACTCATGGTGCCATTAAACCAAAAATTTTGCAACTTTACTAATACTTTGTAATCAACGACCTTACTAAAGCCTTGCCAACTATTTCCTTATAATGGGATGAATCGATTCATTACCCTACTATTGTTTTATAAAACAACCAACAATTGCGATAACAATTTATAAACTATATTACAAATTTTTCCTGCAAGTTATATTACGGTCTTATAAACTATTTTACCCTCTAGTGAGCTGTGTTAGCCACTGTCTGATTTAAAAACATAAAACTTGGTACTCTTACCTCACAAACTATTTTGCCTTTACCGTACTAAGTATTTAATACTCCACCCTACTTCTTGAACTACGAAATCTTCTACTATTTGACAAACAATAAATTGTTTCCTTATAAGCTATTTTACAAATTATTTCACGAGTTATCTTACAACCTGAATTGTTGTATTACCAAAATATCACAAGGTTAACTACGATTTCACTACTACCCTATAAATAATAAATAAATCGTTTTTTTCTATTACCTTATAAGTTGTTTTAACAATCACCTTACTAAGTGTTGCTTTAACACAAAACCGCAAACTACGATTTATCTTAATAGAAATAGTTTCTTCTTACTCAATAAAGTGGTTTTACGAACCATTTCATAAACTTTACTGCAATTTCCTCATAAACTATTTACTCCTCTCGAAAAACTTTAAAGGATAACCGATGTTTTCTTTGAAAAAAATAAACCAAATTTTTGAGGGGAGTGAAAATACGCGCTTCGTTTTGAAAACAATAAATATTTTAATTAAGGAATAAACTCATCCATCATCTACAAAAGTTAAGGTATTTCAAAATTATTTGAAATTGCGAAACAACTTTTGAATTCACATAAAAACCTTCAACTTGGAACCGATTCCATGTTGTCGCCTAAGACCTTATTTAACAAGTTTTCATTACAAAAGCTGAAATTTAGCAACTTTTGTTCCACAAGTCGTTTCACATCAAGTTTCTAGTAATCACTCCAAGAGCCATGAGAACAGATCTTGGTATGAGTATTGGATACCATCCATATACTGTTGGCTATGAGAAAGAATTATCTAAAGGACATGTTGCGTATCTGCGTGATCGATTTAGACACTTGTTGGGATAGACACCTCCCATTGGTCGAAATCTCATATAACCATAGCCACGTTGTACGAGGTACTTCATGTGGATTTAAGTGGGAAATACCCAACTTGCTATCCTGAAACTGTTTATGAAAATGTCAAGAGATTGTTTAGATCAAAAGCAGAATGCAAACTGCTCATGATCATCGAAAAGCTACGATGGATGAATGACCTAAATCTTTGAGACTCCATGATTGGAGACGAAGCTATGCTTAAACGTCTCACCATGGAATTGTGTAATACGTTTAGTAAACGTGGAAAGTTTAATCTTCGTTGTGTTGATCCTTTTTAAGACTCTTGCTAGAGCTGGACTGGTGGCTTAGAGCCTCGCCTCCATCCGAACTTAATGTTCATGACGTCTTTATGTGCGAATCGAGGTAATGCCTCGCTTGTTGAAAACAATCATTATCCTTGCTAGAAGATATACATATCAAAGAGGCTAAGCATTGAAACCTATCGAAATCGTGAATCGCGAAATCAAGCGACTCGAGCAGAGTCGTTTTCCTATCTTTACTTTAAGATCAATGAAACTTAAGAAATGTCTCGAATTCACGTGGGAGCGCCAAGACACCATGCGAGTAAAGTAGCCACATCTCTTTGCAAATTCAACTCCGACAACCCCGAAACTAAAATTCCGCGAACGGAAATTCTCTTAAGGGGTTGGTAATGTAGCCACCCTGTAAAATTTCACTATCATCAACCTTCGTATTAATAAACTAGATTGTTTATCAAAACTTATTTGAGCATTTTAGCATGTACGCTTCATTTTATTGCATAAAAATTTATGCAACTCCGAGTAGTCTCACCTAATCATGCCCGATATTTACTGATAACTGAAATCAGTCTCACAAGGAATTTTCTTGTCTTACGAGCCGCACGCTTACCGACACTAAATTAATTATGGCTAAAGTCAAATAAATATTTCTACGAGTTAGAATTAATATTTTTATTTTTATATTTTTGTTACCTTTATAAAAACACGCTAAATTATATATTATACGTTGGTCAAAAACCTCAAACCGAAACACCGTGACTCACATTTAAGCTCAAACGGGACACGATATACGTAACGAAAAATTTGAGACCCTATCCTTCCCTTTTTCTTGTAACCGAATGGGCTCACAAAAGTATTCTCATCTCATACAAAAACTTGTAAATGCACTAAATTTGAAACCTTGTTAGAGAAAATAAACACAATATCCATCATGTATCTATAATAGTTGACTTTTGGGAAGCATGTTCCCCATGCACACAACTCACCTTCTTGTCCCTCTTGTCCTATGACTGCCGAATACCACCCAAGAAAAGCCAAACCATTTGCTTGTTCTTAAGATACTTCCTAGGTTGTAGTAAAATCAAGTTTTGCATGTATCCAAGCTCAACAAAGACTCATGGTCTTTAACCAAAGGTTCTTTCTTTTCTTCTTCTTAAAAACCCACGAGCCTAGGCTCATTACATATATCACTTACCAAAAATTTTCACAAGGTCAAGGTCTTCAAGGGGTTTGATACTCTAGTGGTTGTTGGGTTCTTGCTCTAAGTCGATTTGGACATAACTTGTATTCGAGTTTTCTTGAGTCTTGGCCTTCGCTTCACTCACTCTCACTCAAGCATTGTAAGTCACTTACTCACCTTCATTATGGTTTTCCTTGCGTTAAAACTTCACCCATTTCATACATCTATGTTTTGTTTAGCATACAATCTTTAAACATAAACAACGACATAAACTTTACGTAAACTCGATGCTTATGAACTTGACATCCTCATCATGTGTTATTAAGCTTATGTGGTACCTCTTTAAAGTAAAACATGCATGCTAAACTATAAAAATAATCACCTTGGTTTATTCGGATTTTAACACAAGTTTAGTAACCTTGGAAGCTTTTGAAAGTCATTTCGAAAATGTATACATGATGTGCAAACGGTTCCATGAAATTCAATAACGTATAGCTCACTTTTGGAAACCTACTTACCTTGAAATTATTGGCTCGACTCAAGTTTATTCCGATTCTAATTTACCCATCGAACACTTTTGTAAACATTATACACAACCGAGTGGCTAAAGACAAGTCCAAGCGGCCCGGGCTTGGAAGATAAAACTCACAAACGAGACCCATTATACCATGCGAGAGCTTGTTAGTAACAAGCACTCGGTTAACTAGAAAATAAGCTAGATGAATCTCACTAGCTCGACTTGAACTTCTTTGGTTTAAAAACTCATATCGGGTCTTGTCAATAAACATCGAAACGAAACAAGGCTCTTTGGTTCACTACGGCATCAATGTGACTCGTCAAGTGCTTAACCATATTTATGTCTTACATGAAAACTTTGGGTTATAAAACAACCTTGGAGAAGAAACACAAAAGTCATGCATATGCATGCAAGACCTTCGATACTTGCTAATGGAAGGAAATATAAATCAAACATGAAACAGTCAACATGCTCATTAAATAGTATAACGTAAGAAACTTAACAAAAAAGGGTCCCTAGCTCAGTTGGTGGGAGCGTGGTCTCTTGGCAGTAGAGGTTGAGGGTTCGAAACTGCCTCATGGCAGTTACCCATCCCTTTTTTTGTAATACTTGTAACTTTGGTATCTTAACAAAACTAGTCCCAAACTTCGACCTCTTATCATATTTCTAAAGATCTCTTATAAACCTTGTAAACTAATATTAACATCTACGATTTCAACCCTCTACTTTGAACCACTTAACACATTTTCTTAAAATACTTGTAAAATTTGAAACTTATATAAATCTTTACAACTTCGGACCCTCCAAGATCTACACTTAACGCTTCCCATCCTAAAACTTCTAAAAGATAATAAAATTTATATTTTCTACAAGTCTTCGTCACATAAATAAAATTGGTACATATTTCTATTTGACAACCACATTTGCATAAACTAGAAAATATTATACTTTTCTAAATATAATATTTTCCCGCAACTTAAATAAAATATATATATTACATATATATATATACTTTGCAAAACTAAACAAAATCAAATAAATATAAGTTGATTTATAAATATTTCCACTTTAATAAATATACTCGAGCCAACTCTTATACGAATGTTTTAGATACTGGTCCCCACTCACTTTTCAAGAGCCAAAGACTTATAAGCATTTCGAAACTTGTTTAAACTTAATCATTGCCAACACAAGCAACGATAAACTCAAACTCTTGAAAATACTTCAACCGTTTTCAATACATTAAATCATGGATAAAAACAATAAACTAAGACTTGCCATGCTAATTATAGGTCGCGTGACGGTACTTCGTGCTCATACTACTTGACCTTACACTACTCGGATACCATTTGCAATGTGAGTTCATAGCCCCACTTTTACTCTTTTAACTGTTTTATAAACTCCTTGGGGGAGAATACATGCTACTACTGCTTTTATGATCACAATTGCTTGAAACTTGTTTGCTGTACTCTTGATATTATGACTCTGCCTAAGTTGTTTGCCAAAAGTCCCCTACATCATGAACCATTAATCACTTGCGAGTGAACGCAAATATCGTGGATAGTACTATGGGAATTGACGACCCCGACTCGGTTATCGGAAATAACCGGGGCGCACTATATTTGGTATCTCTATGTAATTGGCTATTACATCTCAGAGGGGCAATTTTATTTACTTACACCAGTAATTTAGGTGTATGCAGTTAGTTTGGTGTCATGAGCTTAGTGCAATAATATCAACTATCTTTTATGGGCGTATAACAACGTAGCCCATGGCTTATCTTAAACTTGAAAATCTTGTGATCAACTGCTTTATTACTAAACCTATGAATTCACTCAACCATTGTGTTGACTTTTAGCATGTATTTTCAGGATGAAAAAGGCGATAGCTAACTCTGGAGGCGCTTGGGCATTGGCATGGCATGGTCATAGATGACTCGATTACAAATGGGGACTACATTTTATTAATGGGCCATTTTTCCGCAACAAGTCAACCTTTGTAAACTCTATTTTATTTCAATAAATGAAATCTTTTACGAAAAAGCTATTATGTTTCACTTGTGTTATGATCCAACTGAGTAGCATCCCAAAAACTTTTTCTTCCGCTGCAAACCATTTTTTGGGGGTGTTACACTATATTACTTTCATAATGATTGTAACATCTATTCTAATGATCTTCACCCTCAATCAGATAGACTTGGCCGTTTGTTGTTTCTTTGCATGTGTCGTTCGATGTGGCGCTTCTATTCCTCAAAGGGAAATTGTCATCGTCAGAAATCGGTTTAAAATGTATACATTGAATAATTTTGTAGTACGTTATGTCTAAATGATTTTGTTGAAAAAATTAGTGCAATGTACCTCTATTGGTTTGTTTTTAATCTCACGTGACTTTATTCATTTTTCTTTATATGTGTCCTCATCGCTATGATGTTTGTTTTTGGACTGTTTCTTTTTCTTCATCTTGTTGATCTGTTTTTTATGTGTTTTTTTGGTGCTAGTTATACTCTTATAGAATCAATAAAATTTATGAATAAAGTCTATCCATTATGTTATGGTTATAACTATGCATTTTATGTGGGTCTCTTTTGTTTGTCATACAAAGAGACACAAGAATGAAATAAGTAATTATATTAGTGGAATGTACTTTGGTAAAACAAATGTAAAGTTTTTTTTTTTTTTTTTTTTTTTTAAGCATACCTTGTTACTCTTCGTTAATACATTTTCTTTCTTTTAGCATTGAAGGTAGTTGTTAGGTTGAGTTGAGGTTCTTCACATGTTCCATTAGATATGTTTTTTTGTAATCTGCGATAAATAATAAAAGATTATCATTTTTTATTTTAATGTTATAATATTCTTACCTTTCTTTGAACAAAGATATGCGTTTGTTGTTGTCATTAATATAAATCTTAGATGCTTTGTTGATGCTTGATACTTGATGTTTGTCTGCATGTATGATATTATTCTTTAATATATTATATCAGTGTATCTAGATTATGTCTTGTTTTTAAATGTATATGAAAGAAGAAGTTTTACTTTCCCATATGTTAATTTGGCTAGCTGAGACGATAGGATCGATTGTTGTGATATTTTTGTCGATGTAGTCTTGTAAAGCATTAGCATCATCTCCCCATAAAAACACATCTGATATTCTTTCTTTGACATAAGTTTTTTTTAGTATGTATTACTAAAGCATATAGTTACCCAACCCAGATGTAAGCATAATGTGAATTTTGTATAGATATAATCTTTACCATCATTCAAACTTTTACGTAAAAAAAGTCTCCAAAATGAAGATTGCAAACGACTTTAGTCAAGTATTGTGCAAGCAACTTCTGCATCGTCACATATAAAATGGTGAATAAAAACATACCTAAAGCGCCTCATATGCAAAAAAAATTGACCTGCATAACTTTATTGTTGGAAAGTTTGTCAAGTTTTTGCTTGAACCATTATTAGATTAGAATCTCAAAAGTAAAGTTTACCTTAAGATCATGAGCACCAAAATGACATTAAATTTTAGAATAGTTGATTTATCCAATCGTGCATAAACAACATTCACTTTTAGAATAGTTGTTTTATCCAAACATCGTGCATAAACAACATCGCCCACATGTGATACCAGTCATACCACATTAGATGAAATTTGCATCTTACTATAATCTCAAAATGTCGTTACAATGCCAATAAATATTTGGTCACAATAAACTTATCAAATTGTTCATCGTCTGATGATATAACCTTTGATGATATAATATTTGGCAATGGTTACAGGATAATGCATCGACTTTGTTAGTCGTCTCCTTTTAGTTGTAGGTAGTAAAAACTATTAAGCATGTATATGATCATGAAATCAACGACTACATAATAAAGAACATGACTTCTTTAATGTGAACATAAATTTATCAACCGACATCTTGTTACTTATAATGAACATAAAAAAAATAAAATAAACATCAAGTTACAATGCCATAATGACTTCCAAATGGCCAAAATGGCTACAACAAACTCAGGTCAAGCATTTTCCCTTGTAGCCCTCTCAAGTTGCTTACCTTGTACCAATTCAAGGACTGGTTTTTAGTTCACTCTGAAATGGATGTTCAGGTCGTATTTTTTCAAAACATATGCCCTCTCAAGTTTCTTTCCTTCCGACTAAGGTGATTGCGTTCTATCCCAATCTGCAAAAAAATAAGAAAGAAATAAACCGCCAACAACTCGTGAGAAGATAAAGTAACATTGTTTTTTTGTAAGAATACACCTTACGCGGCTTATGGTCCATTTGAACCGCTCTCTCTTTTGGGAGATTTTTTTTACCCATTTTAGATAAAAAAGTTTCCAAACTGACAGTGGGTCTAAAGTGCTATTTCTAACCTGTATTTAGATTCATTTTTTCTTCAACCGATGAATATATAAAGCAAATGTGATTGGGAATTAGGGATATGCTAGGGAAACATAACATCACAATAATGAATGAACCATACATATTTTATTACATGCAAGATGGCATGTATGCTATCAGTTGTTTAGCTTTACATATTCAGGGCATCCTTACTACTTGATACATTTTAGTTTCACCACCATTAATTTAGTGTTTCTATTTGTCATAAAGGGTATCCTTATAACCCCATGCCCACCCCAAAAGTCTCAGTTTTCACCTGTGAAATAACATTTAACCTACTTTAATACCTCGTAGAGGTTCGAGACCGATATCCACTGAAAGCTCCGTATTCAAGCATTCTCTGTTCCTCTTTCTGGATATTAGCAATTCTGTGTTTTCTCTTGTAATGCTGATAAAGGTTCCACAGATATTGAGCGTCCTAGTTTCGATCTATTGTCCTTCCATCCTCTCTGGCAAATTTTTGCTATAAAACAAACCTATGTACATACAAAATTGATTGTTTTAAACGAAAAGTGTATTAAAAGTAACCGAAACTATAACTTTGGAAAGAGTAAATTCATAATTTACCTTAATCATGCCAGGATGGTCTCACGTGTTATTTCCTGGTCATGGTGTTCCATCTTGCATGGTCCATCCATCTTCTGGTGCTTTCGGCACTTTCGGTACTAATGCATTTACCCTAACTTTATATTCCTCATATTCTCTCTGCAATCGATATAAAAACAACCATTAAACTTATACACTAAGTTCTAATATGATTATGCCATAATATACAAAATCTTACTTTCATTGCTCGATGTTCCTTAACAATCGATGCTCAAACCTTATCTGTTCAAGAAATAAATCTTCTGTGAGAAGTAGAATTCTGGCGCGTGTGGTTCTATCTAGAACTTTTTTCAAAACGGGACCCACTTTCTACCAAATTCTGATGGCTCATAGACACTACATCCTGAAACATTACACGCACCTCTGTTATATCCATATACGTAAGAAATTCCAAGCCTGAAATCATACAACCAAAGGTTATTGCCTATCGGGCTAGTCTACCACTTTGGGGTCAAAGATATTACATAAGGAAAACTTTGAAGATGTAGAAGAACATACCTGCAGCCGCGGAAACCAACCATTGGGTTCACTTCTGATAATTTCTCGATTCTTGAATATAATTCATCCTGATTCATGCATGCATCCTAAGTCAACTCACCCATAATTTGTTATAGATCACCTTTGGGTAGAAATGCAAGTAGTAAAGGGTCTAGAAGGCGAGTTGTCACTGCGAGTCCTGGATTTTTTTATAAAAATAAACTTTGAGAATGTGAAGTAAGCATATGATTATGTATGTAAAATGCTAAAAAGTGATAAAAATTACCATCCATTTCTCAGAAAATGCCTTCAAAGTGATCTTTGGTAAGGCGATAAGAGTCCGAGAGCTGTTTTTCTTGCTCAATTGTGATGGCCATGATCGTTTTCCTTACGAATTTTATCCTCTCATCAGAAGCAATAAACTAAAAATCATCCAGAAAGTAAAAATGCTTTTAAATTATAGCAATACTAACTAATGTGGTATAACCCAATCATAAATTGTCATAAGCTTTAAATCCTTAATGAGTTGCCAATCCTTTATAGAAGATTTTCGTGTAAGTACGGACTATTCAGTAACACTACATTTTTCTACTTCTAATATGTGTAATTTTAACAAACCTAATAAAATCTTATAGTTGATGTTCCCAGGTTAACGAATGTTTTTTGCTTCCTATTCTTAGAAGAATGCGGCCCGAAATTGTATACACGAAGTAGCTTTAGCTTTATTAGCCACAACCTCCACTTATTAGTTCATGCATTCAAGATGACCATATATGAGTGAATAAAAATACGAATCAAGCAAAGAGGATACGCAAATAGGTCCATACTTATCAAAAAAACACACACTTTGTAATCTCGTTGCATAGGCGGCTCAGACAGGTGAACAATCAAGCATAGAGGATACCCGCCATGGCTGCGACCGTAATAGGTCATCCCGCCAAGATACGGAAGATCTCAGCTTTACGTAACAAACCCGAACTTATCACAGCTAATCGAAGAATGAGGATAGATCCACCATGTCTGCAAGCTTACGTAGCTTGCCCTGCCATTGACGATAGTTTTTTCGTGCACAATTATCATATCACTGAACAACGGGACAATAAAAACTATAAGCAGACAATGCTTTAAGAGCAGGAGTACCGCACTTAAAGAAAACAGAATGTCGTGGCGCAGGAAGGCCGGGAAAGAAGACAATCGACTAAAGAGGTGTTAGGTTCCCATATATGTAACACAAGCATCAATATGTAGAAATAGAGAAGAGATAGATCGGTTGAACAATAATCAAACACACACACACGTATGAACTAAGAATGGTTAGGCGTAGAGAGTGAATGAAAGACTAAATTGAACAACCAACCCTCAAGTGAGGGTTATTACATAGTATTTATAGGAGAGGGAGCTAGGGCAACACTCCTAGTCCCTTCCTTTCCTTATTAGACTTGGGCCTAGGCTTATGGGCCTTCTACATAAGCCTAAGGCTAATTACTAACATAAAGGCCATATTAAGCTAACTATTACATATGAATCACTAACAATTGAATTAAGGTTTAGGAGTGATTCCAACAATCTCCCCCTAAGTGTTAGTGATGAATGAAAGAGTGATAAACGATGTAGGTGCTGATGTAATAGTAGCTTTGACGTCTTCTGACATTCTTCTTTCTTATGAGAAGAAGTGTCTTGATTCGAACAATCTCCCCAGTGTAGAGAAATTGTTTTCTTTGAAGTATTCTGCTTTGACGTCATCATTTTCTTTGTTCTTTTGTTCTTTGTTCTTTGAAAGTGATAGTATGTTGTTGTTGTCTGCATCAGGTCAGCTTCGTTGCTTCAGTGTCTCCACGTCATTCTTCAACATGCTCACACGCTTTTTGACGTTGGATTTCAGTACCGATGAAGTTCTTTAAGTCTTTAAACTTCGTAGATTCTTTGACTTGACGAAGAATCATTCTGACTTTTGTGTTGCCTTAAGATAGAACTTCCATTAGTGATGATGTTGGCATGAGCATGTGAAGAGTCTGCACGATCAGTCCGCTCTAGAGCTTCCATAAGAAGAAAACGTAAGAAAGGTTAGTAATAAGCGGATTCCGGCACTTACAAGTTTGAACTTCAAGAGTGTTAACAGCATAGTGTGAAAACACAACTCTAATTCTCACAAAGGCCGTTCCTGAACTGGAGTCCCACAAGTGAGATAACGCGATACACCGAAGTACATCTACAGTTCAGATGAGTCGCTGAGGTACACCGGAGCATCACCTCACGACTGTAGACCGTTTGAGACCACTAAGTGTAATCCACGGGGAGTTACCGAAGCGACCTGCTGTCAGGGCTGTTTGATGTTGACCCTGGCAGGAGTTTCCATTTAATCACTGAGGATCACAATTGTGAACCTCTCATAAATGTTCTTGACAGATTGCTAAGATCTGTGAAGGACTCGATAATGTACCACTGATTTTCTTATTGTTGAACAACGAGTGATGAAATGTCAAGTGTACCTAAGAGATCTTTTGATGAATCTCGTGGCTCTAGACTCGATAGTGCGTTTTGGTTTTCCTGAGCGGAGACTAGGGAGAGGGTCTCCTTCTTCAATATCAGCAATCTCTAAGAGAAAGCCGATAGTTTATGTAGGGTTCCCTGTGAGAATGAAACAAGCTTCTATTGAGAGAAACTTGAGTGGCTAAGAAGGTTTAGTGCATGCGTCACTGGGTCCATGACGACTTTGATCTTCAATACCGGTGTCATCAAGTGACAACCAGTAGCATATGAATTGAACCCGGTGTCTGCCCTAAGTTGAATAATTTGGAGGGCTATTTCTTTTCACCATTTTCTTTGCATTTCTTTTTAATTCTTCAACTCCTTCTTTCTCGTATTCTCAATTTCTCCTTTTTATAGTCATACCTAAGGACTTCTAATTCTAACTATTGGTAGTGTCCTTGGGTATATCCCTCCGGCTCTGGCGGATCATAGGACGGTTATTCCTAACCTTAATCACCTTATAACTTCATTGCCATAAAACCATTTTTCATGAAAATCTCTCGAAGTGTTTGTGAATGAAAAACATGTTTGAACACTTAAAGAGTTTTAGATTTTCAGAAATACTCTCCCTCCACATGTGCTTAAGAGTTTTTTACGGAAATCTGCACAGTGAGGAAAGAGTTCGCACTTTTTGAATTGATCGACTCAAGATAGACAATCCCCCGCGAGACACGGTTACGTTGAATAGTTAAAGAGTTACATTGTCAGCTTTTAGGTGACAACTAGCTCTAATAACTATCTTGAAGGTGTGGACAAACCTTAAAAGGTTGTCAAACCTGTCAAAGTTCATGTCTACCAAGAGTTTCTCGAATGGTACATTCTACTCGGATAAGTCCTTTGCGAGACACGTTTACATCACTAGCGAACTAGCTTGAAATTATTACCCGTCCCGGACAAGTCTTTTCGAGTTACTAACAGTTAAGATCTCGTCAATTCGTTGGTTAAGTCTATAGCACAAAGATTCATTTGCATTTACACAACATATTTCTTATCACATAGTTTTCTCCCCCTCAAAAATGGCATATAAATGTTATTTTTGAAGAAATGTTGATAATAAATATTACCAATTTGAGTTTTGTGGGAAGATTACACAAGGAACATTTTGTGAACAAAGTTTTTAAGTCAAATACTCTCCCTCAACGAGTGATATAAACGGTTGAGGTTTTGAAAAAATCGTAAGGGAAGTACTTGTTCTTTTGAGTAAAATCTTTGAAAAATGAAAGGTTTGATAAGGTTTACTCAAAAGTAAGAAGCTTTCGCTCCTTTGATAAGGATTGTGGCACTGAAGTGTACCACAGGGTCCTTTCATTACAAGAACGGGTTGTACACTGTTATGTGTGCACAAGCCATTGTCATAAATAATCACACATCCAAATGAATATGAAATTGAAACAAATTAAGGGGTGCCAGGAATTTTAGGTAGGTCAGCAAGAACTCCAGGAATGCGAACTGGTCATTGATAGCCTGTGAGATTAATGCGTTGAAGACCACCGACGAAACTCTCCAATGTTCTGAACTGGTCCCTTCGAAACAACCTTTCATCAATCATCTTGATGATTCTCTTTACATCCCGTCTTTCCTAAGAAGTCCATCTCGTTGGTGACCCAATGCCTTGTTGAATCGCCTTTAACCTATATGCTAGCCCATCTCTGACATGCTTCAATGTTGAATCTCCAAACTTATGAAGCTCATTACACGTCATCAAGCAGTTGCGGTGGAGTGCAGTGCGGTAGATTATGCCAAAGGGTTTGCTGATGATAGTGAATTGAGGGAGATGGTTGATGTCAGGAAGTTCTAGCTGCGGTCTGGTGAAGTTGACACGAGTCTGATACGACTCAACAGCAAGTTGCAAATCTTCTACACGTTCCTGGATCACGATGCTTCTGATGAAGATAAGCAAGGACTTGATGTATTCACGTTGAATTTCTGTCGAGAATTGTCTCATGCGTCCCTGTACCTTTGCAAGATACAGATCTTCAATGTCGTTGAGAGACAAATTCTAGAAGTCCGCTTCACAGAAAGCATAGTCCTTTTCGTCTTGTCTTTTGACCACGATGTTCCTTAGGAAGGTGTAGTCCCATTTAGACGAAAGAGCAACCTGCTTAATAGCAACGATCCCTTGACCACTATACACTTCATGTTGAGATTTATGAACCTGGCAGCTTCTGTAGTAGATTCGTCGGCGTTCCGGCCAATGGTGAATCCCATACATTGCATTGATGTCATACTCTTCCACTCTGTTGTTGAACATGTGGGTAGCCTTTTCTTCGATGGCTATGCAGTTGGAGTATATTGCTGCCGGGAACGGAAGTGTAAGTGATGTAGCGTATTTCCTTGACACTTCGCTACCATGTAGAAGAAATTCCAAGTCGTTGTTGAAGAAGTATCGAAATGGAATCTGAAGTTGATCTGGTCGACCAATGGTAGGTAGAGGTTTGGTCCAATCTATGTAGTATGGAGCGTTGTCTTTTCTGGTGAAGTCGATGTTTGCTTCAGGGTTGAGCCAATCAATATTGTTAGACATGGCTCGTCCTATGTTTTCAAGGTGATATTCAACCTCAATAGCACTTTCCGAGCTGTCTTTGAGTATTTGGAATGCTTCATTCTTGATTCGTTTCAACTCTGATTTCGTCATCTTTTTCACTCGGAACTTTGATTGTAGTAACTTAGCGTGCTCCAACGTACTACCTTCTATCATTTCTTGGTCATCAGATAATGCGGGTGTAGTAGCAACAAGTGTGGAAAACCATTCGAATTCGGTGTCATCATCGTCTAGCCATGAAACGACATCAGCCTTAGTCGGCTTCTTCTTCTTCTTCTTCTTAGGCCCAGAGGAGGATGCTGGTTCCTTTGTTGTGCTGGGAGAGATGGGTTGTTGTCGGGGCTCAGGGATTTCCTCATCGTCACCACCCGTATACTCAAAGTGATCACCAGTTTTCTGAGGTTTTTCAGTAGAAGAGTGAGGAGGAGATCGTCTTGGTGGTGAAGTCCTTCGGGGTGGAGGTGGCATTGAGGAAGATTCACCAGACTTCTTTGGACATTTAGGTGCAGAATCCTTGTCCTTATCATCGTCATCTCTTGGTCGTTTTGGTTGACTTGCTGATTCTTTGCATGAAGACTTGAGTTGATAGTCTAATTAGCTTCATCAGAAGTGAAGGTTCCAGCTCTTTTTGACATTTGCATCACTAACTCAGTAATCAATTCAGCTTTAGAGAAATCAGATTCTTTGGCCATTGTATGTTTGACCAATGCAACGATGTTTGGAGTAAGTAGTTTGGAATATAACTCCCTGGTCACTTTAGGAATGGTGTTGAGAAGGAATTTGTGAGTGTCTTCTCTTGCCATCTTCTCCAATTGCTTTTGGAAATCTCCACTGATAAACTTCTGGACGTGTTCCCTTTCTTTCAACAACTCGTTTATATCGTCTTGAAGAAAGTTGATTCTGTCAGCGAGTTGATTCAGCTTTTTGTTGGTTACATCCTTCGTCCGTACTTGCTTGACAGCTTTAACAATCCTTGTTTTAGCCCGGGATAACCAAGAGTCTGTTGGTTTCTTCACAGATTTGGAGGTGGATTTTGTGGAAAACTAGAAGGGGGGGTTGAATAGTTTTACCAATTTAAAACTTCCTTTTAAATATTTAGATCGACTTATTTCAATCTATTTGGTTGTTTATGTTGGACGTTGATAGATAGATATATAAACGTGTAATGAAAGATAAAGAGTAAAAAGCACATCACCACGACACAAGTATTTATAGTGGTTCGGCTACAAGGACACCTTCCTTGCCCTACTCCACTCCCCGAGTCACCTACTCGAGAGTTCGTAAGCACTACACCAACTCCTTATGGCGGAGAAGCCTTCACAACGTCGCTTAACCTTTTTCCGGTACAAAGCTAAATACCGAGTTCTTTCACACCAAGGCGAACCACACCTAACACAACGTCGCCTACCCTTTATACGGTGCTAGGCTAACCACCAAGTTCTTTCACACCTTAGGAGAACTAATCCTATCACAACGTCGCCTACCCTTTATTAGGTACTAGGCTAAGCACCTAGTTCCATTACTATGGAGGAACTACTACCCTTCACAATACAACACCTAATCTCAAGGAGATCTACTCCTTGTTACAACACCATCAAGGATATCACCATCCTTGGATCTAGTACTAGTTTATCTTGTACATCGAAACACACCATATCGATTGTACATCTAAGGCACCTTTCACTAATGCCTTTAGCTAGATCTTCAAGACACCTTTCATTAATGTCTTGTGGCTAGATCTTCAAGACACCTTTCACTAATGTCTTGTAACTTGGCTTCTAGGCACCTTTCACTAATGCCTACAATATGGACGATCGACACCTTTCACTAATGTCTTCGTCTTGACCCTTGAGACATCTATCACTAATGTCTTCAACACTACACTTCTTAGAAGTAAGAAAAGAATCATCAACAAGAAGACTTCAGAAGCCTTGATGATGAGGAAGCATGGCAACTCTTGGACTTGAGCTTGCTCGACTTCAAAAGTGGTGATCTTGCCTTTAAGAGGAACCTAGAAGATCACACAAAAACAAAAGACAAACTACATAGATCACTGGGATCTGAGGTTAGAGGGTTATAATACTTGGGAAGTATGTGTGTAAAAATGGTAAATAGAAAGGAAGAAATGGCTCTCTATTTATAGAGAAAATTCTCTACTGTTCCCCGGATCCCACGGATCCCTTCCACTTGGGATCCGGCTAGCACAAAGCTAGGGATCCGTGGAACGCTCCTCTTTGCCCATGGGTATTTTTGGTTATGGGTCATGGGTCATGGGTTATGGGTTGATCCATGGTTTTCTTTCTAGATACAATGTATCTCTTGAGTGCTCACCAAGGGTTCAATGTATCTAGACATTCTCTTGAGTGCTCACCAAGGGTTCAATGTATCTAGACATTGGGTATGGGTCAATACCATGGGTTATGGATATTATCCATATATGATATAAGCATGATGTCATGCAATGGGTTATGGGTCAAGCTCCATGGGTCATGAGCTTTGGGTTGTACCCAACTACATTCAATGTATTTGCCCAATGGGTTATGATATTTAAGTTTCTACCCATTTATATTACCCAATATACTACATACTAGTTATGTGTATATTTTACCCAAATATGTAAACACTAGTTGTTGTACATATGTAATATTAAATCATGAAATCACTTATACTTGTTTTAGTGTTTTATGTGAAAATGTGAATATGTTAGAAACTATTAGTTCAAACCATTTACGTATTTTATTTGTTTCGTTAAAATGATTTTACATTTGTTATCGACAAAACATTAGAAGATCGTAAAATATAAATAAGCGTTCTTACGGCTTATTTGTATTAACAGATTTGGTTGATCTTTTGGATGGTGGTGGTGAGGAATGAGAAGATGAGTCCGATGATGAGATGTCAGGTGACTTTGGGTCCTTTGGAGGATCAGAAGTTTTCTCCTCAGAACGAATTGGACTGTTGAGAAGAAAATCATCATAGTCATCTTTTCCAGTCTTAGTCTTTTCTGCAGCCTGAATTCTAGCTTTCTCTTCTGCTTTGACATGAGCTGCAGCCTCTTCATCAGTCTTATCTTTCTCAGACTTTTCTTTTTCTGGTTCCTCCAGGCGTTTTTTTTGTTGCTCAAGAGTGGTGGCACCAGTTCCCATATTGGGTTGATTAACCGCATCAGGAATTGGTGTAGATTGAACTCCACCAGTCGACCCTCCGGGTCCACCCATTTGATCCTTTGCAAATGCTTTGGCAAAATGTTTATGTCTGAGTTCCTTTAACTTCCTTTCATATTCCTTTTGCTCATCTATTGGTTCTTCTTCAGAGCTCTCCTTATCATGTTCAATCACAGGAGTCTTCCCTTTACCTTTGTCAGCTTGTGCACTGGGAGGTTTAGCTATTGATTGAGTAACGTCTGTTGCAGTTTCTGAGTAGAAGACCTCTTCGTCTGATTCAGTTTCTTCAGAGCTTTCATCCACTAGCTGTCTTTGCGGTTCAGGCTTGGGAGTGGGAATAGGAACAGCTTCTTTAGAAGGAACTTTCCTTTTGAGTGGAGGTTTCCTCTTGGGGAACTTCCTTTGACTCTCTGTGCTTGTAACACTCCCTGCTCTCCCTCTTCTGTTTTTCTTGGTAGGTGTACCAGAAGACTTATCATCGAGAGAACCAACTTTACCTTCATCAACTGCTACTAGATACCTTTTGTATGAGTAAAGCTGTTTAATTGCATCAGAGAGAAGGTGGTCCGGCAGCACATCACCTTGTTTCTTTGTTGTTGACTCCTTGAATCTGACCGTTAGGGTAGGTTCATACAACAAGTCGTGATTGTTGGGGTCATTGAGTCTCTTGGGGATATCAGGATTGAGTCCAAGAGCTCTTTGGATCAACAGTTTTGTATATCTGATATAAGGGATCTTTGAGCCAAGCTTCTTGAGGAATGTCATCATGTCATCCCATATCAGAGCTTCGACTTCAAAGTGCTTCATGTTGACCAAAGCCCAAAATATTTGCAGTTCCATAAGCTTGGGATGCTCATAGCCACTGTCACGACCAGAAACCGACTTGGTGATGATGATGTAGAGAGTTCTCCAAGGTTGAGGAATATTCTTAAGATCCAGATGTGAATGCTTAGTGATTACTCCTGTAGCTTCGTCATAACCAATATTGATCAGGAACTGGAGAACAGTCTCTTCAGTTGGTGTGGCGTTGAGTTCGGTTGGTACGATGTCAGGAATGAGGAGGACAGCTCTTAAGTCTGCAGGCGTGATGGTGACTTGTTTGTCATTGAGCGTCACCATCACCGCATATTGTCCTTTGATCCTTTGCATTGTATTCCAGAACTGCTGAATGTAGATCTCCGGAACTGTAGCAGAATTGGTGAGCATGTTCTGATAAGGATGGTTCTTCAAAATGTCAACAGCAATGAGACAAGAAGATTCCGAGCAAGTGAGAGTATCAAAATCAACTCTGAGGTTGTTCTTCCCTATCTTCATCGGATAACCATGAGAGAAAATATCAGCAATGGTGAGAACATTTGGTGCATCCACATTCATTTGAGCGTCCATGTCATGATCTGAAATAAATTTAGCCAACAGAACCAACATATCGAAAGACATAATGTTAGTCAACAGATGGTTTTATTGTCTAATTATTGAACGTGCTATGTCGATGATTGTTACGAGTCCAAAGTCACTTGTTTGTCCAATGGTCCAATGACGTTGTGATAAGTTTCGTGAGTTAGTTAACTTTAAGTTTTAAAGTTCATGTTATCACTTATTTTTCATAACATATTAAACGTTAAAGCTTATTAGTGACATTATTGGTTTCGTGACGTCATGATTTATTTATTTACAAGTTTGCACGCGTAACAATTAATGATTAAGATTAAACAAGGCTTAGGCGTAGAAATGGCAGCTTATGCGTAAACAGAAGAGGTATACACGTAAACGCAAGCTTATGCGTAGGATCCTGACTTAAGCGTAAGAAATATTACGCGTAAGAAAAGGAGACCTTATGCGTAGAGCTTACGCGTAAGCATATATAAACCTTACGCGTAAGGCTTACTCGTAAGAGTAGAACTTATGCGTAGAGGTCACTGTTTACGCATATCCTTCACAGGATACGCGTAGTCCCTTATGTAGAACCTTACGCGTAAATGCTACGCGTAAGATTTCTCTTACGCATAACATGCTACGCGTAAGGTGATCCTTATGCGTAGATGTCTAACAACCTTGATTCTGATTTTTACGTGTAGCAAACCTGAAATAACATCATCATAGCATCAATATTAACGCATACATTCATTCTATAACATATCATGGCATGAATACTTATCAAACAGTTAGGCGTAGAATATATGTTACGCCTAGCCTAAAACCCTAAAGTTCAAGATTTACGCGTATGAAATCTGGCCATAGGATTTGCACTAAATTGATTTTGGGATGTTTTAGAAGCCTAATGAGATGTTTTGTGCCAGTTTTAACATCAAATACACTGTGAAAAATACCTAAATATCAAGAACATAAACCCTAAAATTCATTTTTATCACGATTGATGTTTCTGGGTATGAACTAAGCATAGATACATTTGATTAAACATGTAAGCAACACATTTTAAGCAACCAATTAACCAGAATCGTTCCCAAATGAAAGTACCCAAATCCACGCATAAACCCTAGTTTTCAAAAATCATTAAATCCGTGTATCTGGGTGGATTTGTTTGATAAAAATGGTTTTGTTACATAGTTTAGAGCATTAAAACACCATTATATCATAGCAAACAAACACTTGATGATCTTGTGTTCTTATGCTTACGCGTAGAACACGAAAATCATCAAAGCGCAAGATTTAGCCATTGGATTTGCAAATAAATCAAAACCATTGTTTGTAAATACGTTTAGATTATAAAACCACTTACAAAATGATGATCAAGAACTCGGATTTGATGGTTGATTATTAGGCATGGGATTTAGGTTGGTGAATAATAAATGAGATGAAGTAAATGAGTTAGGTGGAGGTGTTTTGTTAAAAGGAGTTTAAGCTTTTGACACATTCAGTCCCTCCATTTTAGTCATTTACATCCAACGCCCATAACTTCCAATTTGGTTATCAAACGAGGGATATTCAGAAAGAACTATGACGACACTCCCCCTCGACTTAAGAAATAATGAAGGTTTATAAATTTTAGTTCGAGGAGTGTCTTTAAACCAGAAATGTGACCACCATTATTAAAGAAACAACCGGGATAGAATAACATGCAAGTACAAGGTTTTTATGAGACAGAAAAATATTTGATTTCTCCCCCTCAACACTTGATCGAAAAAATACTGAATTTTGAAAGATTTGAGTGTTGACGGAAAAGTTGTACTTGCCATGTTAAAAGAATTAGAGATAGAAGAATATTTTTGTTGTTTTATCTGATTTTATAATTTTGTATTTTTGTTTTTGAAAAATATTTACAAAATAGGTTTGGTGTTTGACTGGTCTTTAAGAATGTTTTAAGAGTTCATCCAGTTCCTCTTGAGTCAAACACCGCATACCAATCTGGTGGACCAACTCATTAAACCTAGCAGGAGATAAGGCTTTGGTGAGAAGATCTGCCAATTGGTATTCTGTACCCACAAAATATAATTAAACAGTACCCTGTTCCACGTGGTCCTTGATGAAATGATATCGAAGATCGATGTGCTTTGATTTCGAATGTTGAACTGAGTTGCACGAGATCGCAATAGCACTCCGATTGTCGCAGTACATCGGGATTCTATCAAATACGTAACCATAGTCCTTGAGTTGCGTTCTCGTCCAAATGACTTGAGCACAACACGCCGACATGGCTACATATTCTGCTTCGGTTGAGGACAGCGATGTACAATCCTGCTTCTTCGATTACCATGACACCAGTTTATCACCAAGAAATTGTAAAGCTCCTGAAGTACTTTTCCGAGAGTCTAAGCATCCTGCGTGGTCAGCGTCTGAAAAAGCTATTAGTTCAAAACCAGAATCCTTCGGATACCAGATTCCCAAATTAATGGTTCCCTTGATGTATCGGAGGATTCTTTTAGCCTCAGAGAGGTGGGTTTCAGTTGGTCTTGACTGATAACGGGAGCAAAGATCGACGACAAAAAAAATATCAGGTCTGCTAGCTGTTAGATACATGAGAGACCCAATGATACTACGGTATTTGGTAGGGTCCACCAATTTCCCATGTAAATCAGCATCTAGCTTCTTGGTATGAGCCATTGGTGTGGCATAGGTGTCAGAGTTTTGCATTCCAAATTTGTGTAACAATTCAAGGGCATATTTAGACTGACTCAAGAAAATACCACGAGGTGATTGATGAACTTGCATTCTAAGGAAGAATGTGAGTTCACCCATCATTGACATTTCAAAATGTTTTGTCAAGTTTTGCAAAAGCATTTGAGTATTTGAAATGTGTTTACCCAAAAATGATGTCATCCACATACATTTGAACGATTAAGATGTGAGTCCCGTGATATTGTATAAAGAGTGTAGGGTCAACTGAACCTTTGGTAAACTTATTGGAAATAAGGAAGGATGATAACTTATCGTACCACGCCCAAGGGGCTTGTTTGAGACCGTAGAGAGCTTTCTTCAGTTTGTAGACATGATTAGGAAACTCTGGATCAACGAATCCTTCTGGCTGGCTTACATAGACCGTTTCTTTCAGTTGTCCATTGAGAAATGCAGTTTTGACATCCATTTGAAAGACCGTGATGTTCATGTGAGCCGTAAATGCCAGAAAAATCTGAACAGCCTCAAGACGAGCAACCGGAGCAAATGATTCTTCAAAGTCAATACCCTCTTCCTGTCTATAACCCTTAGCCACCAGACGTGACTTGTTTCTAATTACGGTTCCTTCAGCATCCAATTTGTTTTTTCAAATCCATTTTAGACCAATGACGAAGACCCCTGTTGGTCTTTCAACCAGTTCCCATACTTCAAGACGTTTGAATTGGTTGAGTTCTTCCTGCATGGATTCAATCCAGTTGTCCTTTGTCATTGCGTTTTTAATGTTTTTAGGCTCAGATTGGCAGACAGTGAGTGCATAAATGCAATGTTCACCATCTGTGTGAAGACGTTGTCTCGTTACGACTGGTTGATTTAGGTTACCAATAATATTCTCAAGAGGATGGTCTTTCGTCCAACGATGTGTGGAAGGTTGATGTTGATATACATTATGCAGATTTTGAGGATTCAAATGGCTTGTTGATGATTCAGCAACATCAGGTGCAGCAGTTTCATTGGCGAACGGGTTAAAGAACACATTTGGATCAAAATCTGCAGGTGGGGTTACATCATTCAGAACATCATCAGCTGGTTCTGCGTCATTGGAAGCAGTTTGTTCAACTGGTGGTGCTTCTTCAACAGAAGTTGTTGTAGCAGGTGTATCAGGTATAGAAGTATTATCAGGTTGAGCAGCGGAAACAGCGGATACACCTGGAGCACGCTCATCAATATCGTCACTGAACAGAGGAGCAAATAGTATTTCCATTTGTTGACGAGTAAGCTGAGGGCTTGTGTCAGCTGATGATGGGGTTTGGGGGAAGTTTAAGCGGTTGTGACCGGGTTCCAAGCTGTTATACTCAGAAGTCATTTCAGTAAGCTCATCAAAATTAGCATGAATCGTTTCCATAACCTGCTTTGTGCGACGATTCCAGATCCGGTAACCTTTTGAGTTCTCACAGTATCCAATAAATACTCCAATGTCAGCTTTGGCTTTGAGCTTTCCAAAGTAATCACGATCATTGTTCGGATAGCAAAGGGATCCAAATACATGAAAGTGTTTAAGATTCGGTTTTCGGTTGTGGAGAAGCTCAAATAGTGTTTTGTTATGGCGTTTTGTGATCATTGAACGGTTTTGAGTGTAGCATGCAGTTGAGACAGCTTCAGCCCACAAGTAATCTGGAAGTTTAGCATTGATTAACATCGTTCTGGCAGCTTCCACTAAGGTACGGTTTCGTCTTTCAACAACTCCGTTTTGTTCTGGTGTGCGAGCAATAGATGTTTGATGCTCAATTCCCACTTTCTCATAATATTCCCGAAGAGTTTGATTCACAAATTCAGTTCCTTTGTTTGTTCGAATTTGTCTAACGGTGTTCCGGAGCTGAATTTGAATTTTCGTGAGAAAGGTGATGATCATCTGTGGAGCTTGATCTTTACTTCGAAGAAAATAAACCCAAGTCCATCTTGAGTAGTCATCAACAATTACCAAGATGCAGCGTTTGCCATTAATCGTTTGCACGCGCATCGAGCCACAAAAATCCATGTGAAGAAGATGAAACACATGCTGAGAGCTGTGTTCCATCTTTGAAGGAAAATGAGCACGAGTTCTTTTCCCTTGTTCACAAGCTGAGCATAGGTGATTTTTAGAATACCGGAATCGTGGGAAACCTTCAACAAGTTTGTGTCGAGCAAGGTTGGTTATGGTTTGAAAGTTTAGATGTGAGAGACGATGGTGCCATAGCCAAGATTTTGTAGATGCAGCCTTTGAGAGTAGACAAATGGGAGATGAAGCAATCATGTCTTGCATGGAGATAGTGTAGAGACTGGATGAGCGTTGGCCAGACATAAGATCATTTCCTTGTAGATCACGAATGAAACAAGTTTTCTCCCTAAAAGCGACTTCCAACTCTCCATCACAAAATTGACCAACAGAAAAGAGATTGTGACCGAGGCCTTCCACATAATAAACCCTGCTAATTTTGATGTTGCCATTGATGTAATCTTCGTAGCCCATGATAGCTACGAAGTGATCATTCCCGAATCTGACAGTACCAATGAACTTTCCAACAAAGTTTGATAACAGTTTAAGGTTTCCTGTCATGTGTCGGGAACATCCACTATCAACAATCCAAAGGATGATCTGTATCACCTGCATTACACACAGACAACACAGATGGAATAGAAGTAGATGTGGAACCCGATGAGTTAGAGGGTTCCGTAGCAATTATAGTTGAAATACACACATCAATGATTTTAGGCATCCATTTAAATCCTAGTGTATTATGTATCCATTTCTGCCATCTCCAACTAGTCTTAGCTTTAGTCTTAGTGAATGGACTAGGTGGTACTACATTCCTTGGAGGTGATACAGGAGCTACAGGGACATCAATTCGTTTCTCAGAATCTAAAGAGGGCGGTTTACCAAGCACAGACTTAGAAGCATTAGTGGGCCTAGAGGTATTCCGAATCTTAGGATTCCGTAAACGTGACAAGATAGCCTTAGCAACATACTTATCATGACAATCAGAACGCATACTTTTACGACAAATAACACAAGAAGCATCAGACTGAATATCAAAAGTACTTAAAGGTTCAGCATTAGTTACAACACTTTTTCCATTATATTTGCTAGACGCAATATCTAAAGTGGGTGCAACTGGAGTCTTATTCAAAGTCCTACGATGTTCTTCTACTTCAGCATTCTTTATTTGTATTTTCTTAGGTCGCAAATTCCTATTCTTCCTTGTATTGCTCCTAGGCTGTGAAGTGCGGACGTTTGGAAAAGAGGGAAGCACATTAGTAACTTGTATTTTGTCAGTAGGTATTCTGGGGACATGATTGCTAAGTGTTACAGGTGCAACTCTCTTAATGATGCTAGGTTGAACTTGTTCATACTTTCCTAACATTTCCCGTAACTTAATGATAGTGTGCACCAAATCTTGATTTTCAGAACGAAGATTTCCAGCAAAATTCATGACTTCTTTAGTGTGTGCAAGATAATGATCAAGTTCGTTTGATGCTTCATCACGAGTCTGTTTGAGTAAATCAAATATGACACCATATTCCTGTTTAACTTTTGCAAGTTCATGTTCATATTTTGAGATTTGACACTTAAAAGACACGTTTTGATCATCCAGTTGCTCAAGTTTTGGATTAAGATTTTTTTAATGCAACTTGGCGATTTTGTTTTGAAAAGCAAGTTGTTGATCGTGAATATCTTTTTGACACGAATTAAGACGAAGTTTTGCATATGAAAGTTCGTTTAATAATCGTTCATTTTCAACTTTTAAAGACTCGATTTGAAGCACATTATCAGTATTCACAACAATTTCAACAGAATCAACAATATCAGCAGAGATATGATCAGATGCATATGCAACAGATTGTAATAACACAACATTATGGATATCAGCACAGATAACATCTTCCAAGAGTCGATCAACATCTTTTCTCAATAGTTTCTTTTTACGTTTAGTATTTGAAATCGATGTTTCTGTTTTCTCGAAAACTATTTTCATGAGACCAAGTTCCTTGTGAAAATCCCTTTCCCAATATAGTGCACAAGTTTTCAAATTTTTGAAATGGGGTAAAATTCTTTGCTGAAGAATATCTCTATGTTCTCGCGCCATTGGCGATTGAAAATGTTGAACTTTTATTTCAGAATGAAATTCAATCTCACGTTCCAAAATTTTGAGGTCAGATAAGAAAGTGTCAAAGTATTTGATAAAGCGACAACTTTCGGCATTAGTTTTTACTTCACTAAGTGAAGGTAAAGGACCATTAATTTGTGCACCATTTGGTTGAGGACTGACTTCAGAAACTGGTGTGATAACCAAAGGTTTGTTAGAAGTATCTTGTTGTGTGACAAAAGTTACGGCTTTTGAATAGTTAAATGGTTTGTTATAAATGATATTTTCCATTTTTGACCGACTCTCGTCATCAACATCTAATTCCTCCATCCGATTATATTCAACAACAGTCATAATTGAATCATCAATTCTATGTTCTGCACTGTAAACTTCAGGATTTGGTTTGAATGCTCTGTGTGAAAACTTAAGTTTATAATCAACATGATTCGGTCCATATCCATTTGGATTTGGTTTGAAAGAAAACATTTGAATCGTTGTGATTGATTCACCATGTTTATAAACAACAGTTTTAAACTCCTTGATGGATCTAGGACACTCTCCTTGTGTCAATGATATTTTGTATGATATTATCAAGCAAGCGGAATTTACTTAAGTAATACTTAGAAGACGAATTATATGATGTATGAGAATAAACACAAGTTAACACAAAACTCAAGCTCCAATATTATTAATGAATAATACGAGTGATCTTAACTTATCACTAGGGTTACACCTTGAAGCTTTCGTAGGTAATATTATACGTACCTAAGACAATGACCTAGGATCTCCTTTTATACAACAAGGAGTCCTTTACAAGATAAGTATAAAGCTAACATAATAGAATATACACAAGATCTATTCTATACTTATCTAGACGCGTTTAACCTTATCATAAACTGATAGCAGTGGTAATGAAGAACTTGCAGTGGGAATACGTTTCCACTGCTAGTGTTAATCCAAGCAGTGTAAACCACAACTATCCGTAGTAACGGATTATTCCCAACAATCCTCCCCTAAACTTATGATTTCTCTGCAAATCAATATGTATTAACTTCAAGGATTTGGGGAATTTAATCAAACACTTCACTTCTTTTCTCTTAACTTTTGTATAGCTCTTGAACATTGATCTTGAAGCCTTTTTAACAATGCTCTGACCTTCTCATTGTCTTCATTGACTCTTATGTGTAAGCTTAACATTACTGTAAGAGCTCCAGCTCTGAGTGGATATTCTTTCTCGACAAGCATGAAAAGTCTTCTCCATTTGTTGTAGAGACATGATGAACTTCACATGAATCATAATAAAACCATTTAGTGCCAAAACATGTGAATAAGGTTTTCCAGTAGTCATCATCAGCATTTGGTTCAAAAAGCCTTCTAAGATTTACCCATAACTGCATCTCCTTTGCATCTTTGAGATCTTGATCATTAAACCTTTCTTGAACTAATTTCCATAGTGTATTAAGGTCATCTCTGTCAAAAGCTTTAATAAGATCTTCAAATGTCATGAATGATGAAGTTTCACCTCCCAGCCTTGTGATCTTCCATGTTGGAGCAAAATTGCTAGCAGTCTAAACTTCCCAATCAATAATAGGATGTCGAATTTGCAGTGGTTCTGGATAAAAATCTCTGTCTTCAATCACAATCATTCCAGTCATTTGTTCTTCAGTGAACTTCTCAGTAGAAATCTCCTTCTCAGTAGACTTTGTATGGTCTTCATCAACCTTAGTCTTCTTAACAGTTTGAGAATCACTTACTTTGGCCTTTCTCTTCAATCTAGGAGTCCTTTTTTCTTCTTCTTCAGAACCCATTGGAATAAAAGATTTATCTTGTTTTACAGTTCTGTAGTAAGCCTCTTCAACTTGATCATCAGACATTCTTTTAAATTGATGCTTTTTCCAGTTACCAACATGACAACAATAAGCCTTCATATATGCAAGTATTTGTGCCTTGGTTGGTTGTCTTTGTTTCTTCTGAACCTTTTTGACTGAATTAATCACATCTTCAAGTGCTTGATTGTTCTTCATTTGAATAAAATCCTTTAACTGAGCAGTTCTTTGTTCCTCAGTTAAGGATGCATCAGCAACAAGGTCAATTGCCTTTTTCTTGATTTCTGGATTATTAGCCACCAGAAACTGAATAACTTCTTAAGTAGGAATATAACTAAACTCTGGAGCTTTCTCTTTCATAATTGTAGGTTGAACAGTGGAAATTGAATCTTCAGCATCTTCCATTCTATCCAATCTTTTAGCTTCCAAAAAGCTTGCAACTTCCATTTCTTTCAATCTTTTCTTCTCAGCAACTTTCTCAGCAATTTGATCTTCTGCTATCTTCTTAGCAAGTTCTCTATCAAGATCAATCTGAACTTGTCTTTTTTTTGAAATCTTACTTTCAGGTTGCTATACATCTTCCATAACTGCTTTACCCTTGTCTGTCTTCAGTTTATCAAAATCTTCACTTGCAGTGGCAAAAGTTGGCTCTGCAGTGGAAATAAAATCAGTGGTAAAATCAGTTGCAGTTTGGAAAATGTCTTGATCTTCAAGTTGCTCTCCATGAGTTTCAGCTTCTTTTGCTCCTTTACTTGTATCTCCTTCATCTTCAAAATCAATTGTCCTCCCCTCAGTGTCAGAACCTGTTTTCCTCCCCTGTTTGGAAGAATTTCCCAAATCATGATCAGCTGAATCACCATCAGAAGGTGAGAATGAAGATGAAATCACCATCTTTGCAGTCTGCTTGTGCTTTTTCAACCTCTGCATCTCTTCCTTTAAAGTCTGAATCTATGTCTTTAATAGTTGAACATCCTTGGCATGCTGCTTCTTGACAGTAGCCAAGTCCTTTTGTAGAGACTCAACCTGCTTTGCTAATTTGGTACACAAAACCATCAATTCCAATTGGTTTCCACTGCCCTCACACTTCCACTGTGTTACCTGTTTGGAGAGGTGAATCATGGGGCAAAGGTCCAGATTCCTCCATAGTAGGACTAGGTGGAAGTCTAGAACCACCACTGCTTGTTCCTAGACCATAAGGTTCAGAAACTTGATGTGTTGTCATGAGAGGAGTTGTCTGTTTAGACCTTCTCTCATAGGTTCTTGAAACTGGTGGGGTATAATCAATGTTGGGAACATTAATTATGGGTGTGTTTTGTTCAGATGAAATTTTAGCAAGCATTTGGGGTAGGAGAGGTGTAAAAAACATATTGCCATCTTTATTCAAATTTTGAAAAACTTTAGGATTTAGGCAACTGATTTGATAAACAGTAGTATGAGGTTGCAGTTGAAATTCATTTAGCACAGCTTGCACAAACCTTGGATACATTGAAAATTTGGTTTTACTTTGTACATTGCCTTTCATACTAGTAAAAATATAGTTGGACCAATTGAAAATCTTATCAGTGACAAGACAAACCAAAGGATAAGCCATGGTTGAACTAAATTTCTCATAAGATGTTTTCTTAGGACTAAGACAATGTAACAAAGTGTGAATCAAAAATCTCCATTGGGGACAAAAACCACTCTTTTTAAAAGTAGCCTTTTTGTTAGTGGTATCATACCCCATGGATGATAAAGTATCATGAATTTCAGACATAGGTAATGTGATGAGACCATTGAGATCATCCAAGTGAAGTACTCTCCTCAGGGATGCCTCAGTAACATCAATAGTTACCCCATCTACAGTGGCTCTTAGAGCATCCACTGCTTCATGTGTATCTCCAATCTCAAGTGTTATGGACTGAGCAGAAGTCCAAAACTGATTGATTTGAGAGATATAGATTGTGGGTTTTAAAAGCAATGCATACCTTATATGAGTGGTATGAAGAAAGTCCACAATCTGATGAAAAACAGGGTCACTCTTCTCGTTAGATTTTTGTAGGTAGGCCACTAGGTTGTGCTCATCTGCAAATTTCAAAGTTGCCATAGAAACTTTTGATGAAAAATATTATTATGTCAGTAAGAATTGAAGTAATGACTAGCCAATTGAGAGAAAAAGATATATAGGGTTAGGGTTTAGAATTGATGCGCAAGTAAAATTATCTTTAGAAAGTAGTTATAATATAGAAAGAAGATAATTTACTTAAAATTTTAACCCTATATATATAACTATCAGTGGTTACCTTCAACGGCTAGTAAAAAATAAACTACTGACATAATCAGTTGTAACGGCTAGAACAACAGTGGTAAAATAACACTGTCAGTGGAAACTGTGAACTAGCAGTGGTAATTTTTCACAAAAATCTCAAACCATTATAGTTTTTAGCAAACTATCAGCTATCAACGGATTTGATATATCTTTACCATGAGCCTTTTGCTATGGACTAGCCAACTCTTAATCATAAAGATTATGGTGAGTTGATAACCATATAGTTTTTGGTTAACTATCAACCATAAACGGATTTGTCAAGTCTTTACCAGTAGTTGTTTGCTCTGGAATAGTTGATTCTTATGTGTATTAGACATGGTGAATCAATAACCATTTGTTGTGTATCTTAGATATACACCTTTTAACTCCAACTCCTCATCAAAACTTGATATACAAACTCATACAGCAATTGCATTACCCTACAGCCTCCCCTCAACACCAGAAAACATTTATGGATTTAGCATTCCAAGACTCGTTACCAAGTACTGAAATCTTCCCACATCAAGACCTTTTGTTAATAAATCAGCATAGTTGTCATCAATATGAATTTTGACAACTTGAATTAGTCCCTTTTCATAGCAATCTTGAATGAAATGGTGTCTAATTTCAATATGTTTGGTCTTTGTGTGTTGAACAGGATTCTTTATTATGCAAATGGTACTGCTATTGTCAATATGTATGATGGTATTCATGAAATTGTACCCATAGTCCAAAAGTTGATTCTGAAGCCATAGAACTTGAGCACAGCAACTTGCGCAGCTATATACTCTGCCTCAGTTGAAGAATTAGCCACCATTGTTTGTTTCTTGCACTGCCATGACACTAATCTGTTGCCAAGAAATTGACATCCACCAGTTGTAGATTTTCTATCCAAGCTAGCTCCAGCATAGTCACTATCTGAGTAAGTAACCAGATCTAAAGGAGAATCTCTGGAGTACCACAATCCTAGAGTAGGAAATGCTTTAAGATATCTGAAAATCTTCTTCACAGCAGTCAAGTGAGAGAACTTGGGAGTAACTTGAAACCTTGCACAGGCACACATAGCAAACATAATATCTGGTCTAGATGATGTAAGATACATCAAAGAACCAATCATAGAGCTATACATGTGCACATCAATAGCTTCACCACTATTTTCCTTAAGAAGTAGATGTGTAGTCTTGTCTGCAGGAGTGCTGGAGGACTTTGCATCAGTAAACTTGAACTTCCTTAGTATCTCAGCTACATATTTATCTTGATTAATGAAAATACCATCTGGCTTCTGGAGTACTTGAAGTCGCAGAAAGAATGTGAGTTCACCCATAGAACTCATCTGAAACTCTTCTTTCATCAATTTCTCAAAATCTTTGCACATTTCTGTCTTTGTAGACCCAAAAGTTATATCATCAACATATACTTGGACAAGCAAGATATCATTCTTGTCTTTCTTGATGAACAAAGTTTGATCCACTCTGCCTCTATGAAATCCATTTGCAAGAAGATAAGTAGTTAAGGTTTCATACCATTTCCTTGGTGCTTGATGCAAGCCATACAAAGCTTTAACTACCCTGTAAACTTTGTTAGGATATTCAGGGTCTTCAAAGCCTGGAGGTTGTGAGACATAAACTTCCTCATCTATCTGCCCATATAGAAAAGCACTCTTTACATCTATTTGATAGACTTTAAAGCCCATAAAAGATGCATAGGCTAAGAACAGCCTAATTGCTTCAATCCGCGCAACAGGGGCAAACACTTCTTCATAGTCAATACCCTCCTCTTGAGTATATCCTTGAGCCACAAGCCTAGCTTTGTTTCTGATAACAATTCCCCTTTCATCTTTCTTGTTTCTGAACACCCATTTAGTACCTATTACCTTCTTGCCATAAGGCAAATCACAAAGCACCCATACCTTTTGAAGCTTAAATTGGAGCAGCTCTTCTTGCATTGCTTCCACCCAACTTTCATCTTCAAGTGCCTTGTAAACATTCTTTGGTTCCATTTGTGATAGAAAACACATAAATAGACATTCATTCATGCCTTCATGAATTTTAGATTCATATATTTTACTTATGAATCCATGAACATCAGGCAACCTTGTTTGTCTTCTAGTCTTCACAGGTTAATAGACATCCCCAATCACATTTTCAAGAGGATGTGATTTATGAATAGAAGTGTGAGGAGTCTGAGGAACTGCAATCTCACTTGGCATATTTGAAATTTTAACATCATTGGCTTGAGCTTCCATAGTAACTGGAGTGGTGATTCCCACATCTAGTGTTGCAGTGGAAACACTTTGCCGAACAGTGGAATCTGAATATCCACTGCTTTCAGAATTATCAGCATTCAAATTACTATTTCCTTCTTTTTCCAAATCACTAGAAGCATGAGCAAATCCAGTTTTCAGTATATCATTATTATCTGCATAGTCCCAAAGAGGTAGACTGAATTCATCTTGATCATCTGCATCCTCTTTGCTTGGTTCATCATCATCAAGAAACTCTTCTGAACCTGCAAAATCAAAAGAAGATGTTCCTGTAGAAACAGGCACATAGTTCATAGTATTTGTTAGAGTATCAAGATCATACAGTCTTTCTGGACCAGTTCCTTTGACATTGACTTTGTTTTCCAGGAACTCAACATGCAGATTTTCTTCAATATTTTGGGTTCTTAAGTTGAATACTCTGAAAGCTTTACTAACCATGGAATACCCAACAAAATACCCTTCATCAGCCATTTCATCAAACTTGCCCAGTTAATCTATGGTATTGAGAATAGATACATGACACCCAAATGGTCTCATGAAGTCAAGGATAGGTGGTCTTCCCCTAAACAATTCATAAGGTGTCTTGTTCTTTGTCATTACAACTAAAACCCTGTTTTGCACATAACATGCAGTGTTAACTGCTTCAGCCCAAAGAGTAATTGGCAATTTGGAATCGGCCAACATGGTTCTAGCAGCCTCTATCAGTGTCCTGTTCCTCCTCTCAGCAACACCATTTTGTTGAGGAGTTCTAGCCACACTAAATTCCCTTTTAATACCTTTATCTCTGCGAAACTCATCCATAACTCTATTATTGAATTCGGTTCCATTGTCACACCTAATGATTTTAACTTTCATATCATATTGGTTTTCTACTTCTGTGATAAGTATCTTGAGGATGCCAGTTGTTTCATCCTTAGTTCCAAAAAAGAAAACCCATGTAAATTTGCTAAAATCATCAGTCACCACAAGACAATATTTTTTAAGATTCAAGCTGCTCACTGATGTAGGACCAAATAAGTCCATATGTAACATTTGAAGTGGGTGAGCAATAGAGTTAACCAACTTTGACCTGCAAGAAGCTCTGTGTTGTTTGCCTTTAAGACAAGCCACACAGGTTTGATCATTTTCGAATCTTTTCTGAGGTAGACCTCTCACTAAACCATCTTTGACAATCTTGTTAATGGTTTTGAAGTTAACATGACCAAGTCTTCTATGCCATAACATGGATTCATCCACTGTGGCCTTTGCAAGCAAGCAAGCATAATCATCTTTAGCTACAATGTTGTTCATATCAAAGCTATAGAGATTGCCTTTTTTAGGAACTTTAAGAAGAATCTGACTTTCATCAGGCATCTTAAAATCCTTAGAAAGAACAAAGCACATATCTTTGGTAAAAAGAACATTGTTCATCTTGTTACACATTTGTGACACACTAAAAAGATTGTACTTAATCTCTTTCATAGTAACACGTTCAAAATCCAAGTTACCATTTTAATAACACCTTTAACCAGCAACTTTTCATTTACTCCACCTCCAAAGCTGACATACTGTCCATTATAATGCTTAAAATCAGAAAGATAGGACTTGTTGCCAGTCATGTGCCTTGAACACACCACTATCTTAATCCTTAATCTGACCTTTTTGACCTTGGATGTTGCTGCACATAAGAGTAAAGAGTTAGTTTCTTTTGGGGACCCAAGCCATGATTGACTTGGATCTGCTTCGTGTATCAATATAGTTAAATCTATCAAAGGTCATTGATACACCATTGGGATTGGTTGTAGAGGTATTTCCTTTAGGTTTCCATTCCAACGTGCTGAGGCCTTCACAGCATTGCCCATGTCCCCCCTTTTCTTATTAAAAACCCTTGCAGTGGTAACTTTGAATGAGCATGGTAACTGCTGGTTTTTTTTAGGTACCCACTGTTGGTTATTATTAACCTTTTTAGCTTGAAAGGTTCTTTTTCCTGTTTGTGCAAATTTTGTAAAACTTGTTTTGGTGTTTGCACTTTTAACAGGTGACTTAGGGTGAGCAGTGTTAAAAGTTTTTGCAGTGGCAAAAATTTTGAGGCCACTTCTAAGTTGAACTGCTCTTGGGACCATTTTGCAATGAGAATTAGGGTGTACATTATGTTGATACCTGTTAGTCTCCACCCTTTTATACCCATAGACTTCCCTTCTCCCAACATGATAGTCATAATAAGTATGTAATGATCAAACTACCACAGATATTGCATGCCTTATTGTTCATAACAAAATCACTACCTAGTTGTTGAGATTTAACATGATTCCAACTCCTCTGGTTACCCCTAGGAGTTGTAGGCTTGTTCCTATACACCTCAGGCATACCTTACAGTGTGGTCTAGTTTATTACTGGTTTCCTAGGTTCCTCTGAACATTATTACACTTAAGTTTGGGCAACTTTTGGGATAGTAGTTCTAAATTCTTTTTAACATTCTCATCAACAACCATGAGTCACTAGCACTCTCGAAAACATCATTATCAAGCTTACTCTCTTCCTCACTCTTCACCACTGTGTCCTTTAAAGGACCATATTCTCTTTCAAGTTCCTTAAAGTCTTCTAAACCTGTATGAGCTAAATCTATACTTGGAGGTGATGGAACACCTCTTAGTGGTGTGGCACGTATTATAACCCCTACCAACTTACTTTATTAAATACTTGAGCATTCCAAATTTTATCAATTGACTTAGACTGATTATACATGTGTCTAAAGTTAAATTGATATTTTCAGTTTTCTTTTGAAGCTTTTCAAGCTCTATTTGGTATGCATCATTCACAGCTTTTGTATGATCTAACTCTCTTCTAAGAAGAATCATATCATCACTATATTTTGATTCATTTTCTTGAAAGTGCTCTACTATTT
>OU343224.1:131171671-131236002 GCA_910596185.1 Chrysanthemum makinoi | reverse complement strand
TGCAGAAGTGGAGGGAGTGATGCCAATCACTCTTTCGATTTATTTATTTTTGTTTCATATATTTTAATAAAAAATCAGCATCTGATATTAAAATAAAAGCAATCTGATTCGTTAAAAATAAAAAGCATTCACTAATCTTAAAAGCTATTTAAAATTGAAACTACTTAGCAAAACAAAAACATATAAACACAAATAAGAAGACATTGATTCTTAATTGGGCGAGACGATGATGACTTTAGGGTTGCAAAACATATATGTTGTCTTCTACCTCTACATGCATCTCCTCTTCTACCTGCTGCAAGTAAAAAATGTCAAACAAAAAAACAACTATAAACACAAAACACAAACACTTTGCTCCTCGCGCTCGGCTTCGACGACTTAACCGCTGATTTGCCCTAGATGGGATTAAGGGGCGATACCGATCGTCGGCCGCGAATGACCCCTTCCATTCCACCCCTCCCAATTTATTTACCGTTAGTGTTTCATCCGGGCTCAATTATAGGAACTATTGTGATAAAAAGCTTTTACCGTTAATTTTACAAACATTATACTTTTATGCATTTTAAATACATTTCACTAAGTCACTGTAATAAATAATACACAGCTCAAAGAATTGCTTGTAACACACCTTCGAGGTCTATTGAATTACATGCTCGTTATAACATGAATTAACTTGCCAAACCACAGAACAAAATAAACACGTTTTTTAAATTGGTTGTTGAAGTAGAATCAAATGTTGCAATGTCAAAGTTAAAAGAAATAAGGTGTGCTTTCGGCAGGCATTACCATTGCAAACATAATTGAAGTATTTTTTTACAGTTAATTGCAAAACTACACAAGTCTTTTTTTAAAAATAAGCAACAAAAATGACCAACACAATTAGTTTAGAAGTAAACAATAATGTTACACCTAAGCCACTTATTAAGTAATTGTCAAACTTATCTACTTATAAGAAAATTGAATTTTGGTATATCAGATTCTTCTTTAAAATGGTTTAACTTCACATTTTAGGTCTTTTGGAAGCAAATTGCTAGAACCAAACACTTTTGGATGAAAAAAAATGTATCATTATGATTGTTTATATGAGTTGAGATCAATATAGAGCTAATATTTATGCATAGAAACAAATGAGCCTCATGTATTTTTATCAAATTAATAGAAATCATTTTCATTTTTTTAAAACAACATATCTTCTGACGGTAAATCTTGAAAATATAAAAATCTGTAATCATGGCGAGAATTAAATTATCTTTCTATAGATATCACTTTTACGTATTTTTAAACAAGCATTTTTTCAAAATTCCGTCAGAAAAAATCATATATGATTTTTACGAATCATATATGATTTTAAAATCATGTATGATTGATTTTTACGAATCATATATGATTTTTCTGATCATATATGATTCTCAAAAATATGTCTTCGTAAAAATCGAATCATATATGATTTTCATGAAATCGTATATGATTTTTGTTGAACCGAAATTTAAAAAAATTGTTAAAATATATAGTAGTGCATATCATGAAAGATAATTTAATTACGTCGCTTGATGGTATAATTTTTCGTAATAATTAGCGGTTTGAGATATTTAATTTTTAAAAGGGTGAAAGTTTATCATAATAAAAAATGAAATGGTATTATTGGTTGATTGGATCTATGGTAAATTTTGGTTTACATATTGAACTTTTGCCTTGTTTATATTTGGTTTATAAAATATGAAATAAAAAATGCATAGATATTTGAATTTTGTAGTGGAAAAGAGAGGGACCCGCATGAATGGATTTAATAGCTTGTCGATTGGTGTGTAATGAATCATAATTATGATATCGTTTTATTCTTTGGCATAGCAACTTCTTTAAAGTTAATCAGCTTTTATAGTTATAGTCTTTTCCATAATAAGATACAAACACACCCTTTATCTGAGGGTGTCTGCGGTCTAGCAGGGCCCGGGCCGGTTGACACGAGTTCGGCAAAAATCTAGGCCGAGCCGGACGAATTTGGTCGGTCTGTCGGTCCTGATCGGTCAGGTCCGGCAATCACCAAATTTAGCCGATTTTGGTGGGGCCGGGCCGGGGCGGGATAGAAGAAGAATTAAGCGGCAGGAGCTGAGGCCGGACCGAGATGTGGTCGGTCGGTCTGTCGTGTCGGTCCGGTCCGGATTCGGGTCGAATCTTCCACCTTTATATAAGTAACAAGTATTAAAATAAGGCAAAAAAATTGGGGCTCATATTTCCTAATCCTTGCACATGCCCAAAAAGAAAACAATTCAATATAACTTAACTTGACCACCAAGTAACCACTTGGGTTTATAGCATCATTTTTTTTTTCATGAAACACAAAGAGTACACCTGAAAACCACCATAGCCAAATTCTTACAACATCAATTAAGATCAGATTCGATTCAATTAATAATGAGAAAGGGTTTAGGTCCTCCAAGAGGAGATCTTGACGTATTTATTGCACTTGTTTAAAACATTCTTTCTAAATAAAACAACTGTTAATCAATGATAATTAGGATAATATTAATGCAAACATGCTACTGTATTAATTTTAAGTTTATTATTAATTGTTTGTTCGAGTTAAATATGTAATTTGGACATTGGACTCATGCCAGTAGGGGTGCTAATCGAGGGTGAGGGTTGGTCAAGCGGGTTGGTCTAAGTGGTCGAGGATAAAAATAATATACCGAACCGGCCACATTTGAACTTCGGGTTGGTCGGTCGGTCGGGTCGGTCGGGTTGGGTATGTACCATTTACAAAATCATAAATTTAATTTACAAATACCATGTATAAATGACCGCATTTTTGTTGCGTTTGTTTATTCACATATTTTTTTGATCTGTGGTTTTCTTGTTCATATAAAATGGAAAGAAACAACTTCCTTTATCAATATAAGGTTTTAATTCATATATGTGTAATGTATGCATATTCAACGTTCATATAAATGTTCATATAAATGCCTTTAAACATATTTTAAAACAACATTAATTAGACTTTTAAAGAATACATTCAACAATTAAAATTAAATAAAGATTTAAAAAAATCCTGCTTTCGGGTTAGTGGGTTGACGAACCGAATAAGCAAAGTATTTGAACCGATACCGACCCTAGTTAAATCTTTCGGATTGACCCGATTGACCGAGTTAGACTTTGGACCGGTAACCCGACCGATTATCTTTAGTGGGGTTGGTTCGAATTCAGTCGAGTTTTACACACCCTAGACTCATGCATGCATGCTAATGTATTAATTTAGGCCTGGACATCGGTCATGGATAGTCGCCTCTCGAAGTATTGTATCTTGTGGATAAAGATGTTGGAAAAGTTTGGTGGGGGTGCCCAACGGGAAGGGGTATATACAATGTCGATCGAGAGGATAATCTGAATGATTATGTCGACCCTTGGGCGGAGGAAGACACCGATATGTATCGGTACAAACCTGACAACAAAGAACGGTACATAGTATTTAATATCTATATATGTTTGTTTGGGTATATATTTGTTATTAACAACTAACAAGCTAGGTTAGTCTGTAGATTTATAGGTAGAAGGAATATACTAATATATAGCTAATACTTAAGCTTATTTTAGGAAAAAAGCGAGCGGTTAAGCATCTGAACTCGAACTATGTACTGTACATGGCAATGCGGTGAAATAATATTACTAGATAAAAAGAGAAGCGTGCTTAATTTTGGCAAACAACAATTTTTAATGCCTTATAGTTGAAACAACTAATGGGTTGGTTGTGTCAAAACCATTCATACGTGTATCTTTAAGAACGTGGATTCTACCGAAGTCATGCGCCATGTAATGCAATAAAAATTAAATTTTCTTATATTTATGTCACTGTTTATTGCTCTAAATTTATGATCCGGATTTTCGATTAAATTAATTCTTATTTCAATTTGGATCGGAGATAGTGAAAATTTTACTGGTGGCGTTTGTGGGGAACTGGTGGTGGCGACAAGTTATGAGATCTGTGGTGGATGTGTGTATTGGGCAAATAATACCCGTTTTATTTTTTAGCGCCGCCCATTTAGCCCGTTGTGAAATTAGGGGTGGTTTAGTTGGGCCCAAGTTGCCCAATTCTGTGTGTATAGTCTGAATTTGCCGGCTCTAGTCATTCATGACACTTATCCAGCGTAGGCCGATAAATTATTTTCAGGCTTTTATAAAGTAGCAGACAGAGCTTACTAATATATTAGTTAACCTGCTGAGCCAAGGAATTAGAGTTTAGGAGTGTTAGGAAGTGAATGTTTTTCTTAAGGTTGATGTTATATGTGTAATTGATCCGTTCAAAGATTTATAAGAATACAAAATCTTTGAATCAGATAGATAAGACAATGAAACGTAATTGAGAGAAAACAATAGAATGGAAGTTCTTTCATGGTCTTTAAATATATAGCTATGGGGAGACCTTAGAAACAAATCATACTTGATCGTTAGGACACTAATCTGGCATGGCACAGGACAGGAAGTTCTTTCATGGTCTTTTAATGGAGTAGACGTATTGCTCATGATGTTGTTGTTGTTGATGTATCAAGCTAGGAAGTGAATGTTATTTGTAATTAAGTTTGATAATGCTAGCCAGTGATCGTGATTTGTTTAAGAGCAGTAAATATTGTTATATCAAACTTGAAATCCTGATTTGTGTGTAGTCAGTACTTGATTCATGCATTTGTTTCATGATAGTTGGTGTTTCTTTATACTGGTTTTTCATTTCTTTTGTGTACTAAAAAGATTGTATCATAGGATCAGAAATGGGGAAGTGTATGTAATGGAGATTTACGACAACTGGGCTAGGTTTGTTCACGATTTGTGTGGTTAACCTTCAAGTTTTTCAGAAACTTTGAACCTCATAGCTGAACCTAATTAACCTAATCTTACTTTATAGTTAACCTCAATCTCTATAAGCAAAACAAAATACTCCAAATCTATTTTAATTTAGCAGTAAATAATCTTCACTGAACAACTCTTGTGGACGTACAAGATTGAGGTTATGTTTGAATCAACTAATAAAACAGTGAATAAATGGGGGTCTAAAGGCTTTAAAGTAAGCCATTGATGGTGAATGGTTGATGCTTGTTCAATACTAGTAAATAGAGCATATAGCTTTTTAAGTCGGTGCATTTTGGGCATTCTTTAACACTGGTAGAGTTTATAGGACAGTTCCATTTATATGCAAACATAAATCTTGTATATTACTTTTTCACTTATCTGTTTTCTAAGCAAGTTAGCGTTGCAAGTTTATGCCTTAGGATCTTGTAACAGAGTGATCTTACAGATTCTATATGTCTTGGTGTGAGTTATATGTGACGATGATGATTATAATAGTTAACTAATAGTAAGCAAGTTCGTTGTTGTCTTTATGAAAGATGCAAATATATAGCCATGGGGAGACCTTAGAACCAAATCATACTTGATCGTTTAGGACACTAATAATCTGGCATGGCATAGGACAAGAAGTTCTTTCATGAATTAGATCTTCAAGACATATTGCTCATGATGTTGTTGTTGTTGATGTATCAAGCTAGGAAGTGAATGTTATTAAAGCTAGAAAATTAAGTTTGATAATGCTAGCCAGTGAATGTGATTTGTTTAAAAGCAGTAAATATTGTTATATTAAACTTAGGAAATCCTGATTTGAGTACCGCTTTAAAGTTAACAATTGAAACCAGCATGTTGACATCTATTCATCACTACTTCAGTAGGTTTATTCTGCTTAAAGCTGGTATGGCTTAGTCAAGTTGTTTAACCTATACATTCTTATGGTAATATGCAAGATTTGCACACTAAAAGTTTGAGGGTGAAAGTTTAGTGTCCTACATACCTCTGAATCTTATTAGAACCAAATTGTTTTTGTTGTATCATTTATATTTTCTTGTTCTTTGTTATACTCTTATGACTTTATATCTCACGTTTGTCTATACCCAAATTCTTGGGAGATAAAAGTAAAACCCATCACTGAATGAACCCACCAATTTGTTGTATTCTTAGTGGTGGTTTGCCTCGTACACATGAGTGGGTCTGTGATTAATGATTATCCATCTTTTAGGACCTGCTAGAATCTACTCCCTTAAATGATTTGATTGCTTACTATTTTATGTATGCGGCGTAGTCAGTGCTTGTTTTATGCATCGGTTCATGATTGGACTTTCCATATGACTGTATTATTGATAGTTGGTGTTTCGTTATGGTGTATCATAGGATCAGAAATGGGGAAGGGTATGTAATGGAGATTTACGACAACTGGGCTAGGTTTGTTCACGGTGTTGTTGGACAGGGTCATAATGAAGCCAACTCTTTGTTAAAACGTTTTTGTAATTCGACAAGGTGTTGTTTTGGTTACGACTGGAATTCGTACAGGGGTGTTTGGGACAGTGGGTTAATCTTGACAGAAAGTGTATATACTTGCAGAAAAGTAAACAACAATATGTTAACAATGTATATTGAATAGATGAAATTGAATTGTGTTACATTGTTACAGACTCTAGACCTATATACATGATGAATCGTTGCCTTTGTGGCAGTTATACCGATTCAAAAAAGTTAAACGACACCCTAACTACTAACTGTCATATCCTAACAAACGAATGACCCATATTGACCCATATCGACCCAGCCCATAATCTAATTAAGTTTACAGGCTTTACGCATATTACAGAAACATAAAAACATGCTAAAATACATTTAGTCTTTAAACCTATAACATTAAGCCTACAGGTGTGTGTGCATGTGGTTAACCTTCAAGTTTTTCAGAAACTTTGAATCTCCTAATCTGTTTTACTTTAGCAATTAAATAATCTTCACTGAATAACTCCTGTGGACTTGTAAATCATTTTTCACTTATCTGTTTTCTAAACAAGTTAGCGTTGCAAGTTTAAGCCTTAGGATCTTGTAAAGCAAGAGTCTTCCTCACTCAGTGATCTTTCGGATTCTATATGTTGCGGGTGTGAGTTACATGTCAGGATGATGATTATAATAAGCTAAGTTAGAAGTAATAAGTTTTTAGCTGGTTATCTCAAATACCCCGAGGACAACTTAAATTTAGACATCTTTTTCTTTCTTTAGATAAAAATGTTTCCTGGTCATTTATCAAGCAATAAACATGGCAATGGTTCTTGTGATTTACTTTGGAGTTTTTGGATAGATGGTTATAATGGGCTGGTTGAATGCTCGTGCACATCTCTGTTTGGACAGTATTGTATGCTGATTTGTATTAGTAGTTTTCGATCTTAGTATATTGGTTAGAATGTCTTGTTGTTAATTTGATGGTGGTCAAACTAAGTATTAATATCTTCTTTCTTTGATTGTCTGTTCTTGTTTATTGACTGCTCTCCAAGGTTGTAGATTTAGTAGGTTTTGTTTTGACCTATTACCATTTTTATTTCTCCAGCTTATATATTACAAAAAGGAAGAAGATCTTCGGGAATACTTGAACACGGTCTATGCTGAAACTACAAGTGTATCCAAAGAGGATTCAGAGATTTATGTCAATTATAAGGCGGTGATCGCCTTGAAACTTGTAGTAAAGATGTTCTCCTTGTTAAAAGAAGGGACTACCACCTACACAAGAATTCACCTAGACATTGGTCCTTAACATATCACGAATTTCGGTATTCTTTCCTACTGAATTTGAAGACCTTGAAACTGAACGTACTCAATGCGTGGTCCGTCATGCCGCGAATTTTAACGAGTTTGTTGAAGTATGCCAAAAATATCGGATGACACCACTTCCAAGTATTGGGGGGGGGTTACTGAATCCTGTTATTAGGTAAGAAGTTTGGGTTTCTAATAGTTGGTTATAGTAGGGATTAATTACGATCTGGTATGTAGTTGTGGTGGTGTTTTTACGCAATGTTTAGGTTTGTGAAACGATCAAGTATGTTTACGTAAGTACTTTACTGGTTATTATTTCGATTGTGGTTTTTGTCATTTGTGTGTGTTTGTGGTTAGAGGGTGCTGTTCCGATTTTGTTCACTGGTTTTACTTTCCAGGATAAGAAGAAATTGTGTTTGACTAAATCGATAACTGTTGTTCGCTAATCGTGAATAGCATAAAAGTAGTTAAGGCTCACTTGTTTCTCACTGTAAAATGAACACCACGAATGCAGAAATGGCGTAAGTAATTGTGATTAAGAACTATCCATTTCTACCCGTTTATTCATCGATGGGTCGATGTGGGTTGTGTATATATCTTAAATAGGTCTAATAAAAACTTGGGCTAAAAGGAGAATAGTTTAAATGGGTTGAAAGTTCACCAAAGTAGTAATTATAAAAGCTAATTTTTTAGCCTTTATTCATTAGTGTCACTGAATATGTAGTAAAAATATATTCTTAAACTAGCTTAGATAAAAGCTAAATGCATAGGTAAAACTAGTTATAATACTCGTGCACGCACGGGGTTTTGACAAAAAAAAAAATTATGTATTAATACTGAATATTGTGTCTTTAAAGGTAATTGCATATAATTATATAGTTATAAGTTTCGTGCACGCATGAAGTTTACACATAAATCAAATTTATTTTAACATTTTAGTTCAGTATCTTTTATATAATAAAAAAAAACCCCTAGTGGGAATTTTTCTTTTAAAAAAAAACAAACCATACCTTATTTGGTGATAATTTTTTTAATTAGTTTTTTTATTAATATGTTTAATTAAAAAAACCCTAAATACTTTCTTTTATTGGCAAAAGTAAGTAGGGGTGTGCAAGAAACCGAAAAACCAAACCTGAACCGAAAAAAACCGAAGAACGAAACCAAAGCGAAACCGATTGAAAAACGACGGTTCGGTTTTATATTTTGAAAAAACCAAAGTTTTTGGTTCGGTTTGGTTTTAACTTTAAAAACCGATAATAGAAACGAACCATTATTTAAAGTCAAAAATAATATATCTTGCTTTGTTGTTCATAAATAATATAAGTACTTTATCTTGTTATCTTCCTTTTATATTACCGTTGTCAATGATGCATTTCAAATGTATGATAACTCTCATAATATTTTATTTCACAACAATATACATAACACAAATTAATGAGATTGAGAGGATTGGTTCTAAATTGTATATTTAATGAGATTGAGAGGATGCCAAGCATCATGTATAATAGTAGGGATCATTAACCATCATATAAATTTATAAAGCCTTACAGTGATATCCTTTATGATGTGGTTTGATTTCATTGTGATATCCTTGCTGTTTGTGTGAAAAAATGGGGTTGACTTTCGATAGTCAAACACTATACTTTATGGTATTAAGTTCGTCTGCCTGCATTAGTTTATTAGTTTATTTTTATTCAGGACTCGATAAAGGTGAGATCGCCCACATCTTGGCAAGGCACCTTATTACAGTTTCAACCATGGTGGGCGTATCCTCTTTAGTCGATTGTCTTCTTTCCCAGCCTTCCTGCGTCACGACATTCTGTTTTCTTTAATTGTGGTACTCCTGCTCTTAAAGCATTGTCTGTTTATAGTTTTTATTGTCCCGTTGTTCAGTGATATGATAATTGTGCACGAAAAACTATAGTCAATGGCGAGGGCAAGCTACGTTAAGCTTCTTGGACATGGTGGATCTATACTTTCGATCTTGATTGGCTGTGATAAGTTGGGTTTGTTAAGTAAGCTGAGATCTTCCGTATTATCTTGGCGGGATGACCTATTCGGATTACTTGGCGGCGGGTATCCTCTATGCTTGATTGTTCACTGTCGAGCCACCTATCTGGCAGATTACCAAGTGTGTGTTTTTTTGATAAGTATGGACCTATTCACGTATCCTCTTTGCTTGATTCATATTGTTATTCACTCATATATGGTCATCTTGAATGCATGAACTAATAAGTGGATGTTGTGGCTAATAAAGCTAAAACTACCGTGTATACAATTTAGGGCATTCTTCTAAGAATAGGAAGCAAAACACCGTTAACAGGAGCGTCAACTATAAGATTTTATTAGGTTTGTTAAAATTACACATATTAGAAGTAGAAAAATGTAGTGTTCTTGAATAGTCGTACTTACCCGAAATTTTCTATAAAGGATTGGCAACTCATTAAGGATTTAAAGCTTATGACAATTTATGATTGGGTTATACCACATTAGTTAGTATTGCTATAATTTAAAGCATTTTTACTTTACGGATGATTTTTAGTTTATTGCTTGATGAGGATAAAATTCGTAAGGAAAACGATCATGGCCATCACAATTGAGCAAGAAAAACAGCTCTCGGACTCTTATCGCCTTACCAAATATCACTTTGAAGGCATTTTCTGAGAAATGGATGGTAATTTTTATCACTTTTTAGCATTTTACATACATAATCATATGCTTACTTCACATTCTCAAAGTTTATTTTTATAAAAAAATCCAGGACTCGCAGTGACAACTCGCCTTCTAGACCCTTTACTACTTGCATTTCTACCCAAAGGTGATCTATAACAAATTATGGGTGAGTTGATTGAGGATGCATGCATGAATCAGGATGAATTATATTCAAGAATCGAGAAATTATCAGAAGTGAACCCAATGGTTGGTTTCCGCTGCTGCAGGTATGTTCTTCTACATCTTCAATGTTTTCCTTATGTAATATCTTGACCCCAAAGTGGTAGACTAGCCCGATCGGCAATAACCTTTGGTTGTATGATTTCAGGCTTGGAATTTCATATATGGATATACGGAGATGCAGAGGTCGTGTAATGTTGAGGATGTAGTGTCTATGAGCCATGAATTTGGTAGAAAGTGGGTCCGTTTTGCAAAATTTCTCGATAGAACCACCGCATGCGAGAATTCTACTTCTCACAGAAAATTTATTTCTAGAAAGGTAAGGTTTGAGCATCGATTGTTAAGGAACATCAAGCAATGAAAATAAGATTTTGTATATTATGGCATAATCATATTAAAACTTAGTGTATCCGTTTAATGGTTGTTTTTATAACGATTGCGAGAGAGAACATAGGAATATAAAGTTAGGTTAAATGCATTAGTACCGAAAGTGCCGAAAACACCAGAAGACGGATGGACCATGCAAGATGGAATACCATGACCACGAAATAACACGTGAGACCATCCTGGCATGATTAAGGTAAATTATGAATTTACTCTTTCCAAAGTTATAGTTTCGGTTACTTTTAATACACTTTTCGTTTAAAACAATCAATTTTGTATGTACATAGGTTTGTTTTATAGCAAAAATTTGCCAGAGAGGATGGAAGGACAATAGATCGAAACTAGGACGCTATCTAATGGAACCTATCAGCATTACAAGAAAACGGAATTGCTAATATCCGGAAAGAGGAGCGAGAGAATGCTTGAATACAGACTTTAGGTGGATATAGGTCTCGAATCTCTAGAGGTATTAAAGTAGGTTAAATGTTATTTCCGAGTGAAAACTGAGACTTTTGGGGTGGGCATGGGGTTATAAGGATACTCTTTATGACAAATGGAAACACTAAATTAATGGTGGTGAAACTAAAATGTATCAAGTAGTAAGGATGCCCTGAATATGTAAAGCTAAACAAGCTGATAGCATACACATGCCATCTTGCATGTAATAAAATATGTATGGTTCATTCATTATTGTGATGTTATGTTTCCCTAGCATATCCCTGATTCCCAATCACATTTGCTTTATATATTCATCGGTTGAAGGAAAAATAAATCTAAATACAGGTTAATCTTCGTTAGAAATAGCACTTTAGACCCACTGTCAGTTTGGGCACTTTTATCTAAATTGGGTAAAAATCTCCCAAGAAGGCGGTTCAAATGGACCATAAGCCGCGTAAGGTGTATTCTTACAAAAAAACAATGTTACTTTATCTTCTCACGAGTTGTTGGCGGTTTATTTCTTTCTTATTTTTTAAGTTGGGATAGAACGCAATCACCTTTGTAGGAAGGAAAGCTTGAGAGGGGCATATGGAAAAATGACACGAACATCCATTTCAGAGTGAACTAAAAACCAGTCCTTGAATTGGTACAAGGTAAGCAACTTGAGAGGGCTACAAGGGAAAATGCTTGACCTCAGTTTTTTGTAGCCATTTTGGCCATTTGGAAGTCATTATGGCATTGTAACTTGATGTTTATTTATTTATTTTTTTTTATGTTCATTATAAGTAACAAGATGTCGGTTGATAAATTTATGTTCACATTAAAGAAGTCATGTTCTTTATTATGTAGTCGTTGATTTCATGATCATATAAATGCTTAATAGTTTTTACTACCTACAACTAAAAGGAGACGACTAACAAAGTCGATGCATTATCCTGTAACCATTGCCAAAGATTATATCATCAGACGATGAACAATTTGATAAGTTTATTGTGACTAAATATTTATTGGCATTGTAACGACATTTTGAGATTATAGTAAGATGCAAATTATCATCTAATGTGGTATCACATGTGGGCGATGTTGTTTATGCACGATGTTTGGATAAAACAATTATTCTAAAAGTGAATGTTGTTTATGCACGATTGGATAAATCAACTATTCTAAAATTTAATGTCATTTTGGTGCTCATGATCTTAAGGTAAACTTTACTTTTGAGATTCTAATCTAATAATGGTTCAAGCAAAAACTTGACAAACTTTCCAATAAAAGTTATAGGTCAATTTTCTTTGCATATGAGGCGCTTTAGGTATGCTTTTATTCACCATTTTATATGTGACGATGCAGAAGTTGCTTGCACAATACTTGACTAAAGTCGTTTGCAATCTTCATTTTGGAGACATTTTTTTACGTAAAAGTTTGAATGATTGTAAAGATTATATCTATACAAAATTTTCCTTAACGAGTGATGATACATGGGCCTAATTAAATAGGCCTAAAAGGAGACCTAATGCATAAATGTATTGTACATAATCTAGATACACGAATATAATATATTAAAGAATATCATACATGCAGACAAACATCAAGCATCAAGCATCAGCAAAGCATCTAAGATTTATATTAATGACAACAACAAACGCATATCTTTGTTCAAAGAAAGGTAAGAATATTATAACATTAAAATAAAAAATGATAATCTTTTATTATTTATCGCAGATTACAAAAAAACATATCTAATGGAACATGTGAAGAACCTCAACTCAACCTAACAACTACCTTCAATGCTAAAATAAAGAAAATGTATTAACGAAGAGTAACAAGGTATGCTAAAAAAATAAAAAAAATAAAAACTTTACATTTGTTTTACCAAAGTACATTCCACTAATATAATTAATTATTTCATTCTTCTATCTCTTTGTATGACAAACAAAAGAGACCCACATAAAATGCATAGTTATAACCATAACATAATGGATAGACTTTATTCATAAATTTTATTGATTCTATAAAAGTATAACTAGCACCAAAAAACACATAAAAAACAGGTCAACAAGATGAAGAAAAAGAAACATTCCAAAAACAAACATCATAGCGATGAGGACACATATAAAGAAAAATGAATAAAGTCACGTGAGATTAAAAACAAACCAATAGAGGTACATTGCACTAATTTTTTCAACAAAATCATTTAGACATAACGTACTACAAAATTATTCAATGTATACATTTTAAACCGATTTCTGACGATGACAATTTCCCTTTGAGGAATAGAAGCGCCACATCGAATGACACATGCAAACAAACAACAAACGGCCAAGTCTATCTGATTGAGGGTGAAGATCATTAGAATAAATGTTACAATCATTACTAAAGTAATATAGTTTAATATATATTTGCGTTGGAAAATATATTCGATTAAAAGTACTGTTTGAGACACTCGAATCATTTGTCACGTTTCGTATAAGATTTTTGAAGGTAGACCCATATGGCAAATACACTTTAAACATGACCCACATTAACCAATTTATGTTAAAATTTAAATTACAACGGGTGGTAAGTGATATATATTGTGCATTATTGTATATTTATTTAACAACCAATATAACAAATGGTAAATAAACTTGGTTTATAAAGTTTTGAGGAAAAACTTTTTAAATATATATATGACCTTTCATTAAGTCCTTTAAAAAATAAAAATAATAATAAACCACAAATAAAGATTAAATTATTTGTTTCTTAATAAATCAAAATATGTTATTCATAAAATAAGAAAAAACCCCGCGTGTGTGCGGGCATTATAACTAGTATACACATATAAGATTTTGACCATGAAAATTATGATATAAGTATAACTAATACTTATGTACGAATTTTTCATTATACATTATTATCCATTAGAATTTGGTAAAATATTTGTAAAAATTTCTGTTAGGTAACTCAAGATTTAATTTATTTAGCTGACAAAGTTGTTGATGTTGTTATTTAAATTTCACTCTTGATATTATGTTGTACATGATGCAGTCTACATAATGAGCGTTGATAAAGTTAAAGTATATTCCTTAAAGTTTTAAAAATGTGTTTCTAGATATCCTTATATAAATAAATAAGAATTACATGAGTCATTGTTATAAGTACAATCGCGTATATTTATTTTTATATTAAAATAACCCGTGCTTACAATTTGATAATTATATTTCCGTTTTCAGTAATTTAAAGTATACTCCTTAAACTTTTTTAAAAATATTTTTAGATATCCTTATATAAATAAATAAGAATTACATGCGTCATTGTTATAAGTACAATCGCGTATATTTATTTTTATACTAAAGTAACCCGTGCTTACAACTTGATAATTATATTCTCGTTTTCAGTAATTTAGTCTTATTTAAAATGTAAACTCGTATCCACATAGGTTAAAATTTTAAAAATAAAATAAATGAGTCATTATTAAATGTATATAGTAAAAAAATTGATATTTATAATGTTATGCAAATTTATATGTTGTTATTTTAAAACAACATATACATTAATTTTTTTAAGATATAAAGTATAAAGGGTATAAAATATAAGTGAGTATTTGTTTATAATCAAAAGTTACTAAAAAAAATATGGAGACTTATAATATTACACTTAACTCTATATACATTTTTAAAAATTCAACCACTAAAGTTTTATTAATTACCTCATCTTTTTTTAAGTTTTTTTTCACAAATTTGACACCTATATTTTTATGTGTTTTTTTTATCAATCAAATTTCTTCACAAAATTTATTAAAGTTTGACCAAAATCAATTTAATTTGGCCTTTTATTAACCAATCACATCACACGATTTTGCTTACATGGCGAAATCGAGCTCTCCTATTGGCTCAATTATTTTTTTTAATAAGAATGAATTGACAAAATTATTCCGAAATGATGTAATTCCTTTATTATATAAAAGATTTAGACAAAGTATTTCTATCATACATAATTGCAATCGTAATTTGTTTTCTGCCCATTTTAGGACTAGGTTCTCATCAAGGCACGCCGATTACGTACAATAACTAGTTAACCACTCATAATTAGCGCAACCATTAAAATACAAAGCACATTATTATAAGCATTCTTATTATCGTAGGACTTACAAGAATCATTGAGAACTTTTAACTAACATTGATTTGAAATCAAGTATATCGTGTTTGAGGTAAATACGTTTTAGTTTTTTTACTGACATCTTCTAGTTATTGCATGCTTCTTATTATTGTAGTGCATTATATTACACGGCCAAATCTTATGCGAACATGAGTATCTCAAAATCATACACTTGTTTTGTTTGCTCTGTTCCAATTCATATTTCACAGCCTTCATCATATATTACAGTATCATGTCATCATTGTTCATTGTGGTTGAATTATGATTTGAACTCTTTTTAAACTTTTATTTCATTGGTTGGTTATACCATATTTTCAAATAATTCGTCTCTCATTTTAAAGTTGTTTATTTTGTAAGTCATTAAATAAAGTTGTTTTAAAACTAAACAATTTGTAGAATAGTAAACTCCCGATAACAAATTAGTAGCTTTTTTAAAAACTCCAAGCATATCCGAAACAAGTTTTATAGTATGCCAACTTGCCTCGGGATAAGACGTAACCCAATTGCTTTGTGCAAGGTGGTCATGAAACATTTTTAAAGTATCTTTTTGCCGTAATGCACTTTAAAACATGTTGCACGTGGAATCCCATCGGGTAGGTACGTCCCAATTCTAACCAAACGGCATTTGCATCGGTACAAAACTTCAAAATTTATGATATCGAGCGTTAGTAGTACTAAAAATATCTTTTAACATTTGTTTTTTATTGGCACGAATAATATTTAACCCGTCTTGCACAACCAAACTAATGATATGTGCTACAAATTGAATATGAAAAAAGACACCGTGTGTGGGAAGGTGATTTGTACACTCCACAAAATAATTAGTACACTCAAATTTATTGTGTTTGGACATTTATACCCTCACAAATATCTTTACATTTTCACCCTGTGAAAGTATAAATGTCCAAACATAATAAATTTAAGTGTACCAATTATTTTGTGGAGTTTAAATCATCTCATATTTATTTATTAATATAAACATGTGACAATTTGATGTAGTTATTTACTAGCTTGCCATTATTTATTTGAACTTTCTACTTACATTTCAAGTTAAAGTGTAGTTTATTGCTCAGTTACTCATACTATTGTACGTTCTCAAATATGTAAACTAACACAAGTATTCTAGTGAGAGAAAGTCTAGAAAAAGAAAGAAATGAGAGGATTCATCATATAAACATAATAAGAGAAGTTTGTATTATCAAATGAACCAACCAAGGCACAAGAGTGCCATTATATAGTATCTCCTATATGATTTGGACATAAACCTTCTCCCTCATTCATTTGACACAAAAAAACGTTCCTATATATTGTTTCTCTCAAGGGCAAAAAGGGTTCTAGGGTTTCATTGCTAAGGGTGTTAAGGGTTCGAAAGCTCTAGTTTATAGTGAAAGAAGTAGGGCAAGCCCATAGGGCTTTTCTAGAACATACACTAAGGCTCATGGGCTTTTACATAGACCTTAAGTTACTTACAAACATATAAGCCCATACTTAAGACAACCTATTACATAAACTAATGACGACACTTTATAATGATTACACGTAATCCCAACAAAAACAAATCAGTTATAAAATTAAGTGAGATCTTACTATTATCTACCAATTCAAATATATTAAATACTTTGTTACTTAATTTTAACTCTCCATGTGTTTAAAAAACCTTAATTAATTATAGTCAATTTTGTAGCGTTTTTATTTGTGTGAAAAAACCCTAAAATTGAAATTGAGGACCAAAGGGTGACTATTTATATTGTTCGGTTGATAGTGACGTTTTTATGTTTTATTTTAAGAAAATTCCACAAACACTTTACTTACCCCCAAAATATTTTCATTTCTCAAAATGCCACCATTTTTTTGGAGAAATGGTGACTATTTATATTTTCATTCCATAAACACTACTTTTTTATGTTTTATTTTCAAGATGAGTTAATGAACGTAAGGAAGCTCATCAACAATAGTAGTCACACAACCAATTTTTAGTCCTAAACGGTTTATATACTCTTCCTCACCTTTCAACGGTTTATTCCTTGACTCCGCTTTACAAAAATCTCGAATCAAATAGTTATATGCAAAAGCTCCATCTTGAACTACAATCGAGTTGTTACTTGTTATCAAATTATCTGTCCCTTCGTGAAGTCGGTTGTTGTACCGTAGGATTAAAGTCAAACTAGCTGTGTAACTAGAATCTATAATTAACAATACAAATAGCCCTAAGATCAATACCAAAACGTCCCAACGTGCTCACATATCTTAACATTAGGAGTCTTTTTAAAAAGAGCTTGCAATATTATTGTGACAAAACATGAAGACAAGATTTATTGTTTCTTGTACTAGATATCACAACACCTATCTTAATAACTTTGTTGTTCGGATTTTCTGTTAAACACCATGAGATGATTTTTCGTCTTTGCTATAATTTGAACCTGGGTAGGTGTGATGTTTTTATCAAATATTAATGATGGATTTATATAGATATTTTCTAGACTTATAGGGTTAAGAGGCAATCAGAGATTAGCATCACACATCACATCTTATTGGGTAAGATGGATAACCTCTTACCGCGTCTGACTTGAGAAAAACAAAAGAAGCCTACGCCTTTTACCAGGGTCGGTCATGAGATTTTGGATGCGTGAGAGAGTTTACATAAACGTGTCATGTATAAACAAAGGATACACTATTTTTATAATTGAAACCTAGTCAAGCTATATTTCTCATGCCCATTTTTATTTAACACACATTAACAATACGATAAGACAATAATAAATTACATGTTTGCTAATATATTAGATATCGAGGGGAAAAAAGATGTGGAAAACGAAAATACTTATATTAATTGAGATAAAATTTTGTAAGAGGAAATAATATAGACCTTTGAGGTGTAATGTGTCAAATGAAACAATTTTCTATTTATAAAGAAGTAAGCACATACATAACGTTCTACACTCTTTTGACATGAAGACTTCCATGGCCTTTTCTAGAATCTTTATCTAACTCTATATTATTTGTGAAAATGCTACAACTTTCTTTTGTTTCACAACAGGTAGTAGTTTATGCACTTATTTGTGGGGATATGTAATCTTATATTAATCATTTTGACATATAATCATACGTATTATAATCATATAAGACATATTAAAAGTTTATCTAACTTTATTTTTGTACTATTATGCTAGGTTGCTAAGACTGTGACAATTCAGCGTCACATCAACTTCTTTTTCCACCACCAACATAGTGTAATAAGACAATCAACTTCATCACCCAAACATACCTCACCCAGACACAAATATACCTCACAAAAATGAAACTCGCACACGTGTCACCATTATTGCAAATGTCGGTCTACCAAAACAACCAAGGTCTCCCCTTTTTCCATGACCAACGGGTGGATCAGAAAAGGTATTATATGGACCACACGTCGTTGATGCTCACCAACACGTCCAACGCGTATCTACTACACTTAGTCTAAATGTTTAAATGAAATGGTCTAAATGTTTAAATGACTAAAATTAATAGAAGAACTTTAAAAACAAATTTTTTAATACTGTAATACTAATTAATTGCCGCTGCGGCTACGTCGTTTAGTCTACAATGCCCACCTGTTGCCCATTTCTTACGCCCATATTTTCTAATCTTTGGCCCATTATCATTTGGTCCAGTTTCCTAGAGGTGTGCTCTAGAAACTTCCACCTACATATTGATATATCTAATGGTTTCACTTTTTACCTATTTGGTGCCGTATGATAGATCTATCAAAAGGGTTTGAGGGGTTGTTTATGTTTTGGATTTGGGAGGGGGGGGGGGGGTTCTTTGCTTGGTCGGTTATTTTGGTTCTTCATCAATGTTCTAATAAAGGTATACTTTCTTTATTTTTATGTACTGTTTAGGGTTTTGATTTGGGGTTGTTTTTGTTCGTACGTGTTCTGTAAAAGTAATTTATTTGTTGGTAACATTAAAGGCTTTGTTTATGATGTCTAGCTGTGATGGGTTTGCATTGAGTTATATTTGGGCGGATATGCATTATTTTTTATATACATATGACATAGGGTTCATATATGAACCATGCACCGTTTTTCGGCTTATTTGGTCGGCAGTTGTTGTGTTGTTCGGCATTTGATTCCGAAAAAGGGTACATGGTACAATTATGAACCATATGATGTTCTTTTTTGTGGGTCGAATACTGATGAATACTTATGAGGTGGTTGGTTGTAGATGATCTTTGTTGAATACATTTGTTCAGGTAATGATGATTGGTACTTGTGGTTTATGTTTATCACACTATCTTAGCGGGGTAACTGGTTGATACATAGGGTTGCAACCAACAATGGTGTCCTTCACTATTTAGTCGACATAAAAATATGCCCAGATTTAATATATTTGTAAACAAGTTTAAATCAACTTTCGACACTACAAATCTACAAATGAGATACAAATAATGCATGATAAGTTAAATATAAGTGAAAAAGAGTATTATGAGATGCTTAAAAGAATGGAGGTGTGATTGATATAAAAAATGCACAAGAACTGCCCAAGAATACTTAAAAACCCTAGATAACAACTCCAAAACCCTAGCTTTCTTTGTAAACCCTTAACCAAATTTAACCAAAACACCTAAATACCCTTGTGTGAGCCTCTTTTTGTTGCCGAAATATTCAGAGAAAAGGAGAGGGTATTATGTGTTTGAATGTGGTGAAACAACTAGCTAAATGGTATCCTTTTTATAGTGGTATTTAGGGTAAGGTCAAAGAGGCTTTATGTGTCATATGTTTATGTTAAGCTTAAGAGAAAAATATGGTTGGATGGTTGTGGAATGGCTTTGAGCCGTTCATTTTGAAAGGGACAAGGGGAAGGATGTCTTGCATGTTTACCAGGGCTTGGTGTTAAGTAATAAGGAAGCGAAAGGTTGGTTTACCAAGCAAGAAGGCATATGTTGGTTATTCCACTTAAGGGGGCCGATTTCTAGAAGTAAAAAGAGGGGGAAAGACATTTTTGAAAGTGGTAAATACTAGTGTATAAATACCTCAAAGGTGGTGAGGGTATTGAATAGGTTGTGCATGCATGCGAGTAATATAATGCAAGATGAAAGGCTTACGTAAAATTTGTAAAATCGTATGCAAATGACTTGTAAATCATGTTCATGAGAAAACAAATGTACTATTTGAAACATAGACTAAACTTAGTCTAAAGACGGAATGTGTTTAAAGACGTTCGCGTTATATGCGGGATAACCTAACGGTTATACGTTAAATCAAGTATTCACGCGTTTAGAATAAAACATTCAAGATTATGGTTAATTATTAATCGGAAAATTTCAATTGTCCTAACCTGTGTGATATATTCTTTTTGTCATTTATTTCCGGAGCCTCAATCTCCTCGCAGGCTGGAGCTCCTCGGAGCATTGGGTTTCGTGGTTTGGACTCTTGTATTTTGGCGGATTCCCTTACGGTAACCCAGTGGGCATTACGCCAATGGACCCTTTGAGAGCCACGTGCGCAACATCAGAGGCTAAGCTCCGAGCCGTGAGATGGGGCACATCATCAATAATCATTTTGGGAAACAATTACACGTTTGGTCCTTGTGGTTTACCCCAAATAACAGGTTTAGTCCCTATGTCATTTTAATTACACCACATATACCTATTTTTGAAACCTGTTGCCCATTTAGTCCCTACTTTAAAAAATATGGATCATTTGTGTAATTATTTACAGTTTTTTTATTACACGGGTAGTCCCTATTTCCCATAATAGGGACTAAATGGGCAACATGTTTCAAAAATAGGTATGTGTGGTGTAATTAAAATGACTTAGGGACTAAACTTTTTATTTGGGGTAAACCACAGGGACCAAACGTGTAATTTTGTCTCATTTTGGTGAATGAGGTTGAGAGAAACCACCAAATTAATGATGCATGCATGAATCTTAGTACCCAGTTATGTAAAACATATCATCAGTATCAATATTTATAGCATGCTTATGGTTTCAAACAAAAGAATTAGTTACGAACAAATAATTATACATGTTCGTCCATTAGAGTCATATCAATACCATCAATTTTTGATTGCTCAGTGGCACCAAAGTACTGGTTCCATATAAAAATGAATTTTACCTTTATGCTGCACTTTCCATTCATGTCATCGATCTCTGAAAGTGCGGTGATCAACATGGTTTTGTCTGCGATAAGAAAACAAAGACACAAAGGTTCGAAGGCTAATGAATGATGAGTACCCTTCTTAAGTGAGTATATATAAGATCTGAATTAGGGTTTCGTATTTGTATTCTAATAGATATCTACGTAACACGATTTAAATATAGTAAAAATATCGGTGAATATAATTATCGATTTTTAATCTTTCTAGAATGTGCTTCGTATATTTGAAAACAAATTTTTTTGATGGGACGGATTTATTTTGTATATTTGCTTGTGCTTTTTCCCGTGCCCCCTTGCCTCTTTGCCTCTCTTCGGGTTCCTTGTTTTTTTTTGCTTTGTTTGCGTGTTTGCTTGTTTTTGCCTGCTATCTTTTGTCTGTTGCTTACTGGCTCTTTTGCTCTCATTTCTCTTCTCGCTCACCCGCACATCTGCACTTGCCAAAGGTCTCGTTAGAAGCAGTCTCTATACTCTCGGGTCTCTCCTGGGGTTGGGGTAGGACCTGTCTACATTCTACCTCCGCATACCCTGTCCCGACAGGATTGGGTTTGTTGTTGTTGTTGGATTTGTTTTGTATAATTTTTCGACGCCAAAGTTTTAAAAATCACACCCGATTCATCCTAAGTTTTTTTCTTCGACACATCTATGTTAGGGGAGTTTTAACAAAAAAAAATCCAATATGGACCCCGGTTTTTCTGTCTTGACTTTTCAATGGGTCAATGAGAAGACTCAATTGCAAAATCGTGCTTTTTCATTGGTTAATTGAATCCTTCAATTTGACGAAAAGTAAGTTTTCTTATCATATAAAGGTAAAGATGAAGCAAAAATTAAATAAAAATATATTAGAAAATCTAATTCACTAGGGCGCGCGTTTGTTTTTTTTTTTCCTTATCTAAGGGATTAGGTCTACAAACATATTTAATATTATTATTTTTTAAAGTGAGACCCATTATTTCTTTTAATTGGTCTATATCCCTAAGGCAAAAAATATTAATCCTTTTTCATTAAGTGACTCATATAGATGTAAGACTCACATTGGTCTTTAGCTAGGAAGAAAAAGAAACCATTCAAGTTGACCGGATAATCGGATCCGGGTTTGTATCGGGTCATAGTCCGCATCCGAACCATTAAAAAGAAATTTACAAACACACCCACCCACACAAACATATTTAGGCTAGCTGTGTTATGCCTTATAACCGACGGCCTTAAGACTGTTGTCTGATTCTTGTTTCTTATTACTCGTACTGCTTTTTTATAAAAACCATTAAGGATTATCATGGATAGTGTGTTTAGCTGTGTTATGCCTTACATACGTAACGTCGATGACCGTAACTCTCTTTCTTTAGTTTCCCGTAATTTGTTTGAACTCGATGATATTACGCGTAAGCATGTAACTGTCCATGTGCATTACCTCTGAAACCCGTCTCGTTTAACCCAAAGATTCCCTAATATCGAGTCATTAACACTTATAGGGCTTTTGTCCGAAATTCCTTATCCAAGGTTTAGTATTAGCCCATGGATTCGAGAATTAACTGTTTCTTTTAAGGTTTTGAAACAGCTTGTTATCCGTGATATGTATGTTGGAGATATGGATCTTGAGCTATTGGGGAGAACACGTGGTAAAGATTTAAGGGTCTTGAAGATAAAAGGTGGTTGTGCGGAGAATGGTGTTAGTAAGAATGGGTTAGTGCACATCTCTAAGAGCAAGAACAACAATAACGCCTTAACGGCATTTTGCATCATATTAACGGCGTTATGCCGTTATCACCTTTGGAGGCACGGCGTTATTGCAGCGTTAGTCCTTGCCCGTTATCTCCATAACGCCCGTTTTTTTTTTTTTTTTTTTTTTTTCATTTATGCCCCTAAATGAGGGGTTGTTTTTGTAAATTGTTGAGAATGTTATTGATGTTATTGGGATGTTATTGTTGTAGGTGTTTTTTGGGGATGTTAAGGTGAAATGTTAAAGCTGATGTGGCGCTAACGTGGACGGCGATATTTTATAACTTGGGTTATTGTTGGGAATGCTCTAAGTATTGTAATCAATTGTCAACATTTTGTTTCAAAGATATGTGCTATTTTAAAAGAGTAGATGTATGTGAGATTTGGTTACGTGAATTAGCTTTGCATAACAAGCTAGGTTATTGAAACGTTGCATTTTCGTAGCTTTGGTTCTCATGGTTCTCATAACCGGAATGATCTTACACTTCTTGCAAAAAACTGTAGTAAAACTTTAGTATCTTTGAAAATTAATCGATGTAGTCTAAGTAAACTAGGAGAAGCCTTTAGACATGCCGTTAACTTGGAAGATTCCGATGAGGCTTATTTTGATCCATCAGATGAGTATGTCAATTTTAAATTTCCCCCAAATATGCGTTTTTTAGGTGTACAAAACTTTTCTGCAACTTTATATCCGTTTATACTCCCTTTAGCGACTCAGCTAACGGAATTGAATCTTCTGACTAATGCCCGTAAATGCTACTGTTTCTTGATATCGAAATGTCCCAATTTGGAAGTTCTACATACCGACGATGCATGTAGAAACAGGGGATTGAAAGTTATTGGTCAGTTTTGCAAGAAATTGCGCAAACTCACCGTCCCCCGTCGTGAGTGGGTGACTCACAGGGGAGTCATATTTCTGGCACAAGGATGTTATAATTTGGAATATATATATGTTAATCTCATGGATATTACAACTGAAGCTTTGGAGTGTATAGGAACTAATTTGAAGAATCTGTGCGATTTTCGTATGACTTTGTTTAAGGGAGACGGTATAAGTGTATAACAGATTTACCGCTGGACAATGGGATCCGAGCTTTGCTAAATGGTTGCAGCAAACTCGAAAGACTAGATATCCACCTCTGTCACGGAGGATTGACGGATATAGGTTTGGGGTACATTGGAAAGTATGGTCATAACTTGAAATATCTCTCTCTAACGGGACTTGTGGAATTATCCAAAGGGTGCCCAAAATTGAGAAAACTGGAAATGATGAGTTTTCCCTTCAACAAGCTATCAGTTGATATCGTGTTTAATATACGTTCTTTAAGATATTTGCGGTTTCAAAATCAATATGGTAAATTTGTGGAGACTCGCCCAGATTTTGAAGTTTTCTTGCAAGGTTTAAATCGCCTTTGTCCAGATTTTGAATGTTGAAACATCTGTTTTCATCATTTAGCTTGCAATCATTTGTTCTTTTGCTAATAATCACGGCCGTCTTTGAGGGTGTGCAAGGTGAGCGACCGCTCAGGGCCACAGAATTTTTAGGGCCCCAAAATTTGTTCCGTTAATAATTATATGTATGTGTAAACATATTTTTCAAGAAGAAAAAAGTATTTAGATGGGAAAATATCTTAAATGAGTAATATGTTAGAACATTTAGATAACATATTGCATTATATCTTATAAACGGTGACACTTTATATATAATATTGCTTAACGAAAAGCCTCATTATATAATTTCGTACAGGGCCCTCAAAAATTTCGCCGATTCATGAGACAGCCCTGCTAATAATATTGGTGTCTAGTACCTTATGTTAAACAAGTGTCTGAGTTTGCAAGTTTTTGTTGTCTTAGAATATTGTGGCTGTGAAATCGCATCAATTGCTTGCTTTCTATCATACGTTTAGTATTAGTTAAAGTTTTACGAGTTTTCTGTTAGACCACGAGCTATTTGTTGTGTTTCCATTCGTAACTGTTGGCATGGATACCAACATATTAGCGACGTTCTTGTTCTCTTTTGGCTCCATTGTATCTTTATTAACGTCTATTAGATGGCAGCCAAAGATGAACCAAATAAGCTAAGTTACTTATAATCAAAAGTTTTAATGAATAAAGTTTTTAACTAATTGTTTTCACAAGTATGTTGTATTTTGAAGTACTTTTTACTAGTATCAATGTATCACGGTTATTTTACTTGCGGTATTTGTACTCATGAGGTTGATGATATTTTTTTAGAGAAAGTTGTATAATCAATTTTGAAAATTTGGTTTATTTTAATAGTTAGACTAGAGAATGGAAATGAGTTTCTTCAAAGAGATGAAAAACCTTAGTGGTTTGAATTTCTATGTAGAAATCATATGGACAATATTGCATATATATTTAATGCATGACAAGATTATTGATCACACTTAAGCAATTAATTATGATTGAATATTCTTTTCTAGACATATTAAATATATAAAGATGATAATTGTCATACTTGTTTTCATTAATACGAAATATGGCAATTGAATATCAAAACTCTTTCTTGAGTAATTACTTGAGCGAGGACGGTAAGTAATCGAAATGTTTTTTGAATTCATATAATATTTGGAAGTGGACGAAGTGCAATAATTCATGAATGGATAAATGCATGCATCTATGAAATTATTCTTATGTTAAATTATTAAATCCTAGTTTCGATTTATAATTGAAATAAGATAAATTTTAAGTATTCCTAAAAGCTAGTGGGAGTATTATGTTAAGGTTTTAAATCTTATATGTTGTATAACATATAGGAAGTAACATTCCTTGAAAGCTAAATGTTAAGTCTTAGATTGGAATGAAACTTCATTTGTAAAGAATTAAAACATACAACCTTGGAATATATGTTTATTATCAATAAACATGTGCAGTAAAATAAATGATTCTAATAAAACATGATATATCATTTGGGAAATGGATAAATATCTTTTGACAATATAGAACATGAATGAAATCTAAGTTTGACCTGTAGATTCATCATGTACATCATGTTGTGTATTAAAATTGTTGTATCATTCTTGAATAAGAAGTGATTTGACAACATTGATATCTAACTAAAAGTTATTAGATAACTTGTGTAATGAATATTCTAAAAGAATTACATCCTCATCCTGTAATTGCTCCTAGATTCTATGGATGAACAATGTGTCAAATGTTGTGCAAATTGTCATCAGCTTTAAACTTGAAAGTTAGGAAAGCATCAAACATTACACAATAAGATATTAAAGTTTACGGAGTTTTAATGAGCACATTGTTGTTTGTATACAATGATGCTGGTTTAATTGAGATGACACTCAATACTAGTCATGGTAGGATTTCATTCTTGTTAATGACCATGTGAACTAGTTGTGCTACTAAGAGCACAGTTGCATTATACATTAAAAGAATAAGAATACTTTAAACTTTAAAATGTTTGAAAGTTTAAATTGTCACAAATTGGTGAGATAGAGGATGTCACACACTTTATGAATTATTATGTGGATTGGTGAATGCACACATACTAAGATTTCACTAATTGAATTCTTAAAATAAGTATTCTCAAAATTACGATAGATCAGGTAGGTTGATTTATGCCTTGTCAACAAGTATGATTGTCATTACTTGAGGCATAATTCATCAACTGGAATTTTCATGCATTGATCTATTTAGTATTTGGATAAGGGATTTTAAACAATTGTTATAATAAATCAAGTACTTGGTATGTTTGATTTTATAATATATTGTATCATATATTTGCATGTTTAATCAGTGAATAAATTTATTTATTCTAAATCGTCCGTTGTCAATTAATGATATGGGAGTATCATTAAATTAAGACAAATCTGAGAGATATGGTAGAATATACTTGAAAGTATATTGAGGAGAATGCATACCAATTTCAGATGATATTCAATGAATTGAATATAGGACTTATCCCAACTACATAATTTACTTTGTGGATATTGTTATAAGTAAATTATGAATAGTTATCCTCAGACTTGAGATACCAGATAAGTGTCATGAATGTAGTGCACTTCTGTGGAGCAACTTAACGCTATACGTAACTGGTAGTCATAAGGGTTGTTTTCAGAAATGTTACAAAGTTTGTGGGTTATTCTCGTAGTCAAGATAGAATTTGTTCCTTCAAATTTATTTGGAGTTTAATACTGCTGGGCCCCTCGTAGGGTTGACAAGATGTTTGTGTGGCCACACCCAAAATCTCCCCTAAATATGTTTAGAAGATTTGGTAATCTTGTTCAATCACTAATAACGAGAAACAGAATGGTTGAATAAAGAATGACTTAATTCCATATCTTTATTTAACATGGTATTAGAAACAAAAGGATAATAATAATGAGAAATCATTAAAAGGTTTTTCCAGGAGACCTTACTCGAGTTGTACTAGAGGCATCGAAGTGTTGCTAGACGCTAACCGATGTGATCACTCTATTAAGATATATCCAAGTGGGAGTTGTTAGTTTTATGGATATAAATTAGTAGACGTGAGTTAGGATCGAACTCGAGACTACGGGATTGCACACTTTACGTATGAGAATTAAAGTTAAATAATTAAAATATAAACGTTGTATTTATTTATTTATTAAACGAAATAACTAACGGACGTTAAGTAATTAATGTAATGGATTAACGGGCGTTAAATGTATTTGGAAAAGGACTAGAATGCAAAGTTTGGGAAGGTTCCGGATCCCCTTGGTGAGGCTTAGAACCGATCGGCCATAGGGAACCCAAACCCAACCCATATCAAACTCTAACTTGTCCACCAAGTTTAGTTTAGTATATATACAAGGCTAGGGGTCTTGTGTTTTGCATCTCTTGTACTCATAAGCTAAAACCCTAAAACGTTTGTGTGTGTTTTGTGCTCAAACCGATCGGCCACCTCCTTTAGGGTGTCGATCCTCAACCTTTTTCCAAAACAAGTTATTTGGTTTAATAAAACTAGCATTACTTTAATTTGTTTTAGTACGTGTGTACAAGAACGTGGTAATAACACATTATTGTTATTATTCTTGGATTGAATTACAAAACGGTAAGGGGTAATTCTTATAATTCTATAAACCCTAATTAGGGTTCATCCAATTGCTAGTTTGTGGATTTGATTCTTGTTTGGCTAGAATCAAGAAAATGTACGCATATTCTTTTATGTTAATTAATTGTTCATTAATAAATCCTATACGCTTCCGCTTGAATACTTTGATGTTTGTGATTATTTATTTGAATGTCTTGATATCTAATTCCAACATGCACATGGTATAACCACTTTGGACTCAGGGTTCAAATCATCAAGCTAGTTATCAAGTTCTCCCGGATTCTGATTTCATTATATCAATTGATTAATTCAACAGTTACATCAACTTGTATAAAAAAAATGGTCACTAAGTAAAAGTAAAAATCACCAACCTCTGATTTAAACAATTTGTTAAACAGTCTGACTTCCACCTTCAATGGATCAACCCACAGGAGATGGCTCTGCAACCCAATGAAGACCCCCCTGCATAACAAAGTTTCGTTTTCAAAAACAGAATAAATAATGTTGCCTTACGCGGACGAAGCACAACCATCGTGCGAGGAGCTGTTTTGTTTAACTCATTGTGCACGTGGTGTTAAAGGTGTTCTAAACGTACCATACTACCATCACTGCATAGCGCGCGCCTCACACACACACATTTATTGGTCATCCACTAATGAAAACAAATACATATTGATTATCCTTGTTAAAAATAAACAACATTCTCGTGATACCGATTCCTCTAACAAAAGTGTTTATTGCTGTGAAAGTGACACCCCTACACCTCAAGCCAACTAGTGTCATCGAACAAGGATCATCCCATCCATCCAGATATTCTTAGTCACAAGAATATTTAACAGCAAAATAGAAAACACTTGAGCTAAGACTCATTGTACTTACTTGCGTATGAAATATACCAAGTTAATAGAAAAGATCTGGGAGTGAACAATGATAAGTAAAGTGCATGGTCAGGGGCGGTACCACCTTGGGGGCAGTGTGGGCAATTGCCCCCACAAGCATTCTTACGACAATGGTAGCTTTTTCCGGAGAAGATGACTGGTTTTTCAATTTGCCCCCAAGAACTTATAAATAAAAGCAAAGTAAACTTTCAACAAAGAGATGGTTTTGGCCTAGTTGCTTTGTACGCTGTGTTGCTACACATATGATTTGGTGTTTGAGCCCATATTTTGTCTCTTCGCTGCTTAATTTTTTACTTTTTCGTTATTTCTAATTGTTTCCTTCTCATTAATTATCACTGCCCTTCTTCTCATCTAATTATTCAATTAAAAAAGAACATTAAAAGCTTAAATGACATCACAAAGAATGTTATCTTTTAAGTTTTTTTGCTGAAAAAATAGCATCACATCCGTTATTTCTTAATTTTTTTTGGCGTATAAAATGAACTATAGTTAGTTTGTAAAAGAAGAAAAATAAAAAAAAAGTGAACAAAAAGGCTATTAGTTAGTTTGTAAAAAAAAAAGTGAACAAAAAGGCTAGAGGTGGGATTTGAACCCTTGACCTCTAGCCGCACACGACCACATCACCAACACCAAGTACCAACTCGCCCTAGGGGCTTTTCAGTTTATTCTTGCAAAGTTTTATATTTAAATAGCCTTTCAAATTATATAGCTTTAGCTTATTTCTAATTTTCACAGCTTATTTCATTAAGCAATAAGGTAGTTCATTATTTTTCATAGATTCAGTAATCTTTAAAGTATTTTCTGTAAATTTTGTATAATTTTCTGAAATCGATTAGTATTTTTAAATAATTAATTAGTTTAAAATAGTTTTTAATTCGTAGAAAATAAAATAAAAGTCGAAAAAATACCCGGCTTTTTCCTAAAATTATTTTTAGTCATTTAGAATGTTGAAAAATTAGTTTTTCACTCGTAGGACTTAAATTTCATATTTTTCACTTTCGGGGCTCGGTGAGTTCTCGGTTTTTCGCGTTTCTGCATTTTAGCACCCTAGGATGTAATTTAGCATCGTTTTATTGTTTCTTAGGCTTAGTAGTAGTTTATTTAGTGTTTACATTGTTTTACATGCTTTATTTTCATTCCCGTTCTTTAATTTGTAGATTAGCGTAATCAACCCAAATCCGTTTAACTAATTCAAGTCCTAATCACGAAACTCAACGAAACCGTCAATTTCACACCTTGTTAGGACACGACCCGGGGAAATCACTTTCCCGGTATCACTTTTATCACATTCGTGAGATTTGGTACGTTAACCATTTTCTTAAAAGGTTGATTTGTCGAATTTCACGATTAATTTGATATATTGATATTGGGTTTAATCACCACTCACAAACAACAAATCAAATTCAAAGTTGGAGACTATGTCATGCTTAAAGTTTCCCCTTGCAAGGGTGTTCTTAGGTTCAAACATAAGGGAAAGTTAAGACCAATATTCATTGGACCCTTCAAGATTATAGAACGTATTGGTGAAGTAGCTTACGTATTGAATCTCCCCGATGAGATGAAAGGAATTCACAATACATTCCATGTATCTGACCTAAGGAAATGTTTAGTGGATGAAGCTAGCGTAATTACATTAGATGATGTAGAAGTAGATCCAAAGCTAACATCGCAAGGAGAACCTGAGGGAATACTTGGAAGAAAGACAAGACAACTAAGAAATAAGGAGATTCCATTGGTTAAGGTACAATGGAGACATCGAAAGGGTACGAATATTAGATGGGAACCGGAAGAAAGAATGAAGAGCAAGTATCCTCAACTTTTTCAAGCATGATTTCGATGACGAAATCAAATTTTAGGAGGGGTGAATTGTTACACCCGTATCCCGCCAAGATATTATACTCTTTATGTTAGAATGTATAATAATGCTTCTTAAATGAGTTTTTCATGTTTAAGGGGTATATATTCTTAAAAATCCGGTAAATGGGTAAAAGTGTTAAATATACCCTTTATAGCGGATTTTTACCATATTTGAAAATTTAACAAAATTATTGTAACATTGTGATTCTATGAGTACTTATTAACGTTTTAAATGAGTTTTTCACGCTTAATGGTATATATTCTAAAAAATTCGGTAAATGGGTAAAGGTGTTCAATATACCCTTTATAGCGGATTTTTATCATATTTTAAAATTTTACTATATTATTGTAACATTGTGATTCTATGAGTACTTATTAACGTTTTGAATGAGTTTTTCACGTTTAATGGTATATATTCTAAAAAATCCGGTAAATGGGTAAAGGTGTTCAATATACCCTTTATAGCGGATTTTTATCATATTTGAAAATTTTACTATATTATTGTAACATTGTGATTCTATGAGTACTTATTAACGTTTTAAATGAGTTTTTCACGTTTAATGGTATATATTCTAAAAATCCGGTAAATGGGTAAAGGTGTTCAATATACCATTTATAGCGGATTTTTACCATATTTGAAAATTTTACAATATTATTGTAACATTGTGATTCTATGAGTACTTATTAACGTTTTAAATGAATTTTTCACGTTTAATGGTATATATTCTAAAAAATCCGGTAAATGGGTAAAGGTGTTCAATATACTCTTTATAGCGGATTTTTATCATATTTGAAAATTTTACTATATTATTGTAACATTGTGATTCTATGAGTACTTATTAACGTTTTAAATGAGTTTTTCACGTTTAATGGTATATATTCTAAAAAATCCGGTAAATGGGTAAAGGTGTTCAATATACCCTTTATAGCGGATTTTTACCATATTTGAAAATTTTACTATATTCTTGTAACATTGTGATTCTATTAGTACTTATTAACGTTTTAAATGAGTTTTTCACGTTTAATGGTATATATTCTAAAAAATCCGGTAAACGGGTAAAGGTGTTCTATATACCCTTTATAGCGGATTTTTACCATATTTGAAAATTTTACTATTTTCTTCTATTTTGTATTCCTTACAAGTTTATTGGTCTTCTCTTTTTATGTTGCATGCTAGTGTATGTAAGCAGATTGATAGGTTATTTTAAAATTTCCTTTGGACTAGGGGTAATTCCATTAGGGGTATGGCTAGTGACTCTTGGAAGGAGGTTTGTATTTATTGGTTAATATTTGGGCTAAGTGGGTTAATATTTATTGGTTGAAGGGTAGAAGCATGTGAGATTTTGAGCTGAATAGGGGTTATTCTTGGTGTTGGAAACAGTTATTGGACTTAACATTGTCGGTAATCCCTCATAAGCTCCCGTGTTAGCAAAATATTGTCGGTAATCTATCTACCAGGTATGAAAGCACTCTGGTTATCACCCACAAGCCCACTTAAGACCATTTTAAGTCTATTAGTTATGACTTTACTAATGGTTTTATAAACAACATTACAACAACTTATAGGCTTATAATCAATAACTTTCTTAGGTGCTATAATTTTAGGTACTAAAATAATAATAGAAGCATTAAAATCCCTAAGCATTTTGCCACTTGTAATGAACTCCTTGACCGCAACACAAGTATCCTCCCCCACCACATTCCAAGCACTCTTAAAGAACTTAGAAGTATAACCATCAGGACCTGAGGCCTTGTTATCATCAATATCAAACAATGCAGTCCTAACTTCTTCATCCGTTACCATTTAATTAACTCCACAGCTATATTAGGGTCCAATTTGGTAGTGCAAAGAGAGTCCGGGTCTTCAATAGGGAAGGCCATATCACCAGCACCAAAGAACCCTTCAAAATGACTAACAAATTAACCCGACATATCATCCCCATGAAATGCAGTCCCATTTTCATCATACACCACCTCAATCCTGTTTTTCACAATTCTACTTTTTACCATATTATGAAAGTAAGCACTGTTAAAATCCACATCTTTAATCCACATATCTTCGCCTTATGCTTCATGAGAAGTTCTTCATCTAAAACAACTTGCTTATAGGCATGGGCATAGACATATTCTTCTTCCCTTATGATGACATTTGAGGGGTCACTTCTCAACGCTTCTTAAACATTAGCCAATTCATCCTTCAGCCTCCTAACATTATCACTCACATTCCCATTCTTTTTATTCAAGTTCCTCACATGTTTTTTTAAGAAACTTTAACCTTTTAGCTAACACAAACATATCATATCCTTTAACCGGAACCTTCCGATTGTCTCTAACAGTATCCATAAACCCATCCTTAGTAGTGAGATAGTTCATAAACCTAAAAGATTTATTTTTCTTACCCTTCACCTCAGGCATCACCATTATAGATGCGGTGTGATCAGATCTAGCATACGCCATGAAGTTATCAAAACATTCAGGGTAATCACTTAAGAACTTAGCATTCCCCATAATCCTATCTAACTTCTTAAAAACACAATTACTAGGATCTCTCATTTTTTGAACATAAGTAAAGAACAACTTAGTGATTTTGATATCTTCAATGCTTAAACAATCCAAACAATCTTTAAAATCCTGAAATCCAAAAGTTTTAACCCCTAACCCACTAGAGTGCTCACTGAAATTCAAAATCACATTATAGTCACCATGCAGAATCCAAGGGAACTTGGCAGCATTACTATTATGCTCCGTGAGATTCTTCCAAAGCTCTCTTCTATCTTTCACATTAGCATCCCCATATATAAAAGAGACTTGTAATAAACGGAAATCAAACATTGATATTTGAAAATTTGTTACTTTCTATTGTGTACACATTGTCCAATTATCCATGTGTGATCTTTTCTTACATTTTTTGGCAAGTTCTTGATAAACAGGAAGACTACTACAAATGCTAGTTTTTGTCGACACATTATTAGGTCTACCAAGCTCATGGCCACTTATATATGAAAGAATTCAATACACTATCTTATGCATCAAAGGCTGTTATATTGCTTGGTATATACATTTTTTTTTCTTTTTTTATATTAATCTCATTCATTATGGCATTATATTAAGAGAATATGAGGTATATGTCATTCATATGTGGCAAGGTTTTGGCTTGAGCCAAAGCCAAATCACTATACCACCCTCGTGCGCCAAAACGCAAGCGAAGCCTAGCTTGCGCCAAAGAGAAGATTCTGTGTTTTTTTTATTCCATTTTTTTTGAGTTCGTGTTTTAATTGAATATAGTGGGTCTCGAAAGAAAGATTTTGGCTTGAGTGACTAGAGAGCTGGTTTTTCGGTGTTTGAGTGATTAGAGAAGTGAAAATGAAAAATGATAAGTTGACATAACGTGACACCCTTTTTGAGTTTGACTTAAGTGACTACACCCCTTGCTTTAATGTATGACTCAATTTAAAGGCATTTTCCTTTGTTCAAAATAAAAAATAAATAAATGCACTTTTCAGCGCCTTAAATGTTCTTAGTTGTGCTTTGAGTGTTGCATGTTATCCATAGTAACTTCATTTTCTCTTTTTGCTACATTTTCGGATCTGCCAAAAAGATGGGTTCTTTGTGAAATAACTTAATGCATTCCACAATGTATTTACAATTTACTCGTACTATTTAGGTCTAAATTAAATTTCTAGTTTCAAAATGGATACACAACTTTAAATATACAAAAAAATAGCATTTACTATTTACTCGTACTATTTAGGTCTAGGTAGTTGGCGCCATTTAAATGCCCCCGAGTGATTTTTCGTACATATTGCAACACACACCCTTCACTTTACATACTTTCTCCTCCTTCTTTCTTTAACATAAATCTTTTTATTTCGTTTCAATATACTCATCAAGTTATTGTGGTGGTGGGGATGATGACCATTATTGGTGGGTGGTGGCGGCTCTAGCAAAGATAATTTATTATTTGTGCTTTTACTTTTTGACGGACAAGCCAATATAATTCTCTCATGATTAAAATAGGTGTTCTCAGAATATTAAGGTATGAATCATCCCATTTTACGGTTTATCTCAAATCTTTTTTACTTGAAAAGTATTATTGTAGGTTTTATCATTTGTGTCTAGATCTTTGTGATGGATATTTTTGCTTGTAGAATGATGGTTTTTGTTTGTTTTATGGTGTTTTCTTTTTCTAGAATACGTGGGTTTTGTGTTGGTGGGAGTGTGAATTTATTTGTTTAATATGGATTTGTGTTAGTATACGAGTGTCGTAGCTTGGTTTGTATCGAGGAACCTTTACTAATTATGTAACACCCCAACCCGACAAGGGTCCGAATGTCACAGTATGGAGTCATATCAGAACATACTAATAAAATGCAAGCGAAAGTCTTATTAAATAAAATACCAAGTTATATAAAAAAATGACTTATAATAAAAAAAATACATAATCCAATATGTTTAAAAGATACGAAATATCAAAACAAATACTCTTCCAAAAGAGTCCAAAATAATGAGGGAAACTAGGGTTGGTTCACTCAAATTCTCCTACTTTCAGCCCATCAAAACCCAGCATCCCACTTGGTACCTGCCGCATGGAAAAGAAATGCGGCTGAGCTTTAAAAGCCCAGTGAACAGATATAACAAAATAAAAGCTAAACAAAATCAAAAATACAAAACGAAACAAAGGAGGCTGATAACAAAGTCGTAGCGAACGAGCAGAATAAGTCTATGAGTCAATGAGGAACCTGCAGAACACAATATTAACAGATGTCCAGAAGGAACATAAATCAAAGAAGACCAAGTAAGGCAAAGCAGCGAATCATTTAACAAATATCAAGTATCGAAACATAATCATATAGAAGTTGATGAAAGTATCATAATCAAAACAAGCAACCAAACAGTGTATAAGCATATCAGTCAGCGGATCAACTAGACATGAATATGGCAAAACAAACAAATCAGATAATCAGATATACATAAGCTAAGCAGAATTCTATAATCAGGCGAAATCAACTCAATAGAATGTAAGCATGGCAATCACACAAGTCAGAAAATCAACAATTAATAAACATAATAAATATCATAACAAGCTGAGATACTAATAGAAGTATAAGTATGTCAGTCACAAGTATAGGTAGGAAATACTGAACGAACATCGTAATTAAATAAAGTAGCTAAACAAGAATACAGCATGGCAAACTAAACAAATCAACTAGACAGATAACATATGGTGTACCATATTCCTTCATCAACCAGTAACATGAATAGAAGTGTAAACATGGCGGATCAACAAATAGCAGGTAGATTACTAAATGATAGTTATAGCCCTCAACATAATTGAACGAAGTATAACATGATAAACGGTTAAATTAATGATTACATACTAGCATGGCAAACAGACGAATCAAATAGTCACATAATAGCATGGTAAGCGGATAATCAGATATTAGGATGATAACAGATGAATCAGGTAACCACATACTAGCATAGTAGACAGAGAAATCATGTAATCATATATCAGCATGGTAAACAGATGGACAAATAATCATATAATAGTATATTCAACACTTGAATCCAATAATCATATAATAGCTCGGTAATCAGATGAAGTGGTAGTCTGAATTATAAGCTTGGCAGCCAACCGAAATGGAGTGAAAGTATAGTAAATCAAATGAACTGAAGACTGAGTATAATAACCAAATGAACTGAAGCATGAGTCCGATAGTCAAACGAATCACATAATAATACTGAGTGAATGAGTAGTCAATTGAATGCCTGATTAGGCATAGCAAACGAATGAACAAGAATATCATATAGTCACATAATCACCAAAATCATAATGTTGCCACGAGCACCTAATACTAAAGGAGATACCCAATATCCAAATCTAACAAATCACATATCATAACTCATATCTGCCAAATCATATCGAATCTGTTAAATCATAAGTGTACAAGGAGGGGAGACCTCTCAAGTACCAAATGGAGTAGCTAGCTCCCAAATGTGAGGGGGTGTATTGCACACACGCACCACATCACCAAAACTGAACTGAGTACCTAGGATGCATCCATACGCTCCCTGCAAAACAAATCAAATATACATATGCCGCTTCTTTGTTAATCAGATTTAGGGTTTGAGAAAAAAAATGGGAACTAGTCATATGGTTTAAAAAAAACGAGAGAAGGGATAGGAAAGCAGTAAAAGGCCGAACATGTTGTGATATAGAGGATCCCTTCATTATTCAAATCTTCAATGTATCTAGACATTTTATTTGTATGTAAGTAGTGTACAAAATAAATTCAAAATGATCCAGGGAATGTACATGTAAATACATACATTAGTTAATGTACTCTTTTTATTTAACTTAGGTTACAATTAAATATATACATCATATTATAGATTTAATATAGATTTTATATATCGAATAATGTAGTCTTTGATAATTCACGTTCAAATTCTTAATTTACCTCGCGTTCTAAAATTTCCAAAATTTTAAGTTGTGATGATTTTAAAGTTCAAAATATGACGGAAATTTACGAGACGAAAACTCATGTCATTACAAATTAACCATGGTTAGTATCGAGGAACCTTAACTTACCATGGTGACCGTCTTTGAGTGTCGTAGCTTGGTTTGTTCTCTAACCTCGTTCATTGACATAGAAAACAATGTCGACTCTTTAGCATAAAATTAGTTGGAGGGACTAATCTCCTAATCTGTACAATATATAGGCTTATAAATTTTCATAGTTCTTATTTAAGGATTTCTCAACTGGATTGTCGTTTTGAGCTTTCTGAATTTGTGGTCTCGTATTTGCTATGAACTCGTAAATATTTTTAAACCTTTGGTATTTCAAGATTAGTATAAGTGAGAATCTCAAAATTATTGCAAATAAACTTCACATAAGTGTCATAACAAAGATGCTGATAATTATATTTTTTGGCAGATGGATTCAAGCTATACAATTATATCAGCGCAATCCTCACCCCATCTATTGGGATCTAGAAAATTGTGGTGTTTCTCGCAAAAGTGGTCTCGATATCTAATATCAAAACGGTCTTGCAAAGTTGTTCGGAAACCACACCTATAACTAGGTTCTGTGCTTACGGGATTACTAATGGGTCTTCAAATAAGCATAGAGAGACTTGCTGAAATGGTGGAGTCCTACTCATATACGTCCCAACCGGGAGGCCAAATGCTGTAGATAAAGCAATAATGGTAGACATATTTTAATTTGCCTTTGATTGCCCTCAACCATCTTAGATCGTCCTCATCTCTGGCGATGTAGACTTCAAATATCCTTAATGTACTACGACCACGTCGGTGATTTTCGCTATACTAAGGATGTCTCGGCCTCTTTGAAAAGTTCATGTGACTTTGTTTGTTGGTGGCGTAGTTTGGCTGGTGGAAAAGGTACGTATTTTGCCCTCTTTTAGATCATCTTTTTTAGAAATTTGTATTTTTCAGCTAGCCTAATTTATCGGTTGTTGCTAGTAGGAATAATGGAACTATTTTTGTGAGAGGAAGATTTGATGGGTTTGAGGTTCTTGTAAAGCAAGTAACAAGAAGGCAACGCGGTGATTTAACTTACAAGTTTTATTGTGGATGTAAGTATGATGTTTATTTTTAGACTTGGTGATGCTTATTTGAGGTGTTTTATGAATCAAGACTCATTGTTATACTACAATTATCTGACTTTTTTTTGTTGTATTTTGTAATTTGATCCATTTCATATATACCCGAAATCTCCAGTAAGTTTATTTCTATCCTAATCCATAATCAACCACAAACAGAAACCAAAAGAAAAAAAAAATATAATAATAATTATCAGATGAGAAGAACCTACCCGAGACCTTCCGAACGATCTTGAAGCCAAAGATTCCCCCAAAATATGACTTGGATTTGAGACATTTGGCAATTTTGAGAATTTAAACTGCACTTAAAGACACTTAGGATACCAATAGCCTATGTATACTCATTATTCGATTTAAGATTTGTAATATATCAACAAACACTTATTGAAATGAACGATCATATGTTATATATTATTACTTGGGTTGTGCCTTTTTTTTAATCTAAGGTAAATGGTAGATATTCTCAAGGAGAAAAGTTTTATATAGAACTCATATTTGTCATAGCCACTCATTTCTTTTATTAAAATATATTCACCCTTTTTTTAAAAATTAAATATCTCACAAACCGTTAATCGTTACGTCAAAAAAATCATATCATCTAGACGAGAATTAAATTATCTTTCTATAGATATGCATTTTTATATACTTTTGACGATTTTTTTTAAAATAATTTCGTCCAGAAAAATCACATGTGATTTGTAAAAGTCACATGTGATTTGTTAAAATCATATGTGATTTGATTTTTACGAATCACACGTGATTTTTAAAAATCACATGTAAATCACATGTGATTTTTCTGGGGGAAATTTTAAAAGAAAAACTTCGTCAAAAGTATATAATAATGCATATCTATAGAAAGATAATTTAATTTTCGATACGATAGTTATTTTTTTTAGCTTGAATATTTACCGTTTGCAAGATATGTTGTTTAAAAAAAAAAATGGTGGAAAATGATTTTTTATTAATTTAGATAGAAAATGGATGGCTATGATTGGTTTATTGGTTTTATGACAAATATAAGTTTTATATGGATCTCAACTCTATTATCAAGTTATTCAACAATTTTACGTAAAACAATTTATGCAATAATATATTACTATTTCCAACATCATTACTTGATTAGAGGGTCTATTATTGCTTCAATTTTTTTTTAAGTTTATTGCATGTATGGTTATTCCTTCGTAGTACGTTTTAATTTCATTTTCCTTATGAGAATTTTGGAGAAATAATAAATATACTTGCTTAAAAAAAAAAAAAAAAACGTCACAAAACATGATAAAAATATATTAATATTTTGTCAAAATACTTATCTTAAGAAAACATTTGTGTGCATCGCACGGGTCCTGAGGCAGCCCAAGTTATATATGACAACGATGTGCACTATTCGATTTATATTGATATATTTAATTACTTTCCACCAAAAATGTGTTAACATCGTTGTTTACGTGTGTTATTTAGTACTAAATGATAAATGTTACGACATACAAAACTTATATTTCAAACATTGACCCAAACTTGATAAAAAGTATATAAACATCAACACAAACATTACGTACAAAACACGTAGAAATTCAACCAATGACCCAGTTGGTGTATCGCACGAACCGTATAGCACGGGTTTGTAAGACCTAATAAAAAAAATTGTGTTTAATAAATGTACTCCAATTAAATTATTATGCTATTTATTTGTCAAAACTTTTTCTTAGAACTTGGACAAAAGATATTCAGCATGCACGAGCTAAACTCAATTTTTTGACGATGCTTTATTTAAGTGTATTATTTCCTTCTTTTAAAATAATTCATCGCGACTTTCTAAGCATTAGGACCTCAAGTCACATATGTTACATCTAGGACATATGTATAGTATTGTACCGTTGTCCTACATTGTTTTCTTCTTTGTAGTCATGATGTGACACACAATTCACGCTCGGAGTATCTTTACTGCCTTATAATTTATTGAGGACTTTTTAGAAAGAGTCTTAAATTTTTAAGCCTACACATATTACTATAATTAGAAATTTATATAACGAAATTCTACACTATAATAATTGCATTATAATATACACTAATAACACATTAAATTTTAGTATTAAAATGGATGTTACAAATTTACAATAATATAAATTTATAGTTGTAATTTATCATAAACATTCAAGTTATACAAAGTTCAAATGGGTATAAGTATGGATACCTATAGTTGTATTGATATACTTTACGAAAATTTAAACACGCATCCACTCTTTTCGAACTATCAAATTGTTAACTGTCAAATGCTAACTCTCATTGCATACCGTTTAAACACCAAAATACGAGAAAAACTGACATGTTTAATACCGTCGTTACTTTGCACGAGTACTATGCTAGTAAAAGTAAGGCATCAATTCAAACTTTAATGACCAAGCTTCAACTAACAAATTAAATACATCAACCAAATACACAATTCATAATTAATAAAACCCCCTATCTCTCATAACTATTGAACACCCCCTTAATATTTTGATAAGTTAAAATGACTTTACATGAAACTTAAAGCTTTAGCTACTAAAGAAAACATGGTGGGTCAATGCTATAACCTTACAAGTGTTTAAGAGACACAAATCTTTTAAACTGCTTTTATATTATTTAAAATGAAAAATTATAAAATATTTAAACAATTGAAAAATTCAAAGATATAACATGGAATATGGTTTATATATTGATAAAAGATTGTGAGTCGTATCTAAGTCCTTAAAGGATTTCGGTCATTTCACTATAACACTTGTCGAGATTCAAGAGTTCGGTATTAGTTAATAACATCCTATGACTTAGGTGTTATGAGATAGAATGTTTTTCTTGTTATGTGTTATAAGAAAATCATAGGGCCAAACTTCACGTAGCAAGATATAACTTTAGTATAACAGTATAACTTCATCAAATAATCGAACTAAATCGATCTCTTTCATTTAGTAAGACATTCGGATCCTAGTTAATTTGTGTGAACTTAATGCACAGGTAAACTATAATTTTTATTTAATTTATACACTAGAAACATTACATATAAAATAAGTGAGTAAGTTACTATAGTTGCATTTTGCATCATATCTCCAATGAATCCCCCATAATGAAAACACAAGATACTTTCATTATCACAAATTGAAAATCCACGACCTAAAAAGTAAAAACATGTTTTCAGTTTGTGGAAATGAAGTGGTGGATGTGTTTATTGGGTAAATAATACCCATTTTCAGTTTCGTCCGCCCATTTAGCTCGTTATGAAATGAAGTGGTGAATGTGTGCATCGGGCTTTTATAAAGTAGCAGACGTAGCTCGCTAATATATTAGTTAACCTAGTGAGCCAAGGAATTAGAGTTTAGGAGTGTTAAGAAGTGTGTTTTTTTCTTAAGGTTGATGTTATATGTGTAATCTATTGATTTGTATATATTTCTTAACTTATGCAACAACATTGGTGAAAATTTCGTGTGCTTAACTGTTGGAACAATAATGGTGCTGATGTTATTTAGGTTGAAAAAAATTTAGTCTTTATGAAAGAGGCAATTAGCCATGAGGAGACCTTAGAACCATATCATACTTGATTTTGAGATTGTATATCAAGGTGGCTTTTTATTCAAAAATAGTAAATTGGGTAGCTCCATTTTACACACTGGTATAAGTAGACAAACTCGTTTCGTTATATTGACTGGATATGTAACTCGCTAAATTAGAACCAATGTGGGCTATTCAATAATGAATAACCATTTCACATGGATAAAAGTAAAAACCTTATTAGTCGAGGAGTTTCAAAGTTGAAATTCTAAGACTTGTAATAAACGGAAATCAAGCATTGATATTTGAATTTTTTTTACTTTCTATTGCGTACAAATTGACGAATTATCAACACTACAAAATGATATCCGTGATCTTTTCTCACATTCTTTGGCAAGTATCTTGATAAACGGGAAGACTACTACAAATGCTAGTTTTTGTCGACACATTATTAGGTCTACCAAGCTCATGGCCTCTTATATATGAAAGAATTCAATACACTATCTTATGCATCAAAGGATTTTATATTTCTTGGTATATACCATTTTTTCCTTTTTTTAATATCAATCTCATTCATTGTGGCACCATATTAAGCGAAAAGGTATAGTCACATGAGGTATATGTCATTCATATGTGGCAAGGTTTTGGCTTGAGTCAAAGCCAAACCACTATACCACCCTCCTGCGCCAAAACGCAAGCGAGGCCTAGCTTGTGCCAAAGAGAAGATTTTGTGTTCTTCTAAATTGATTTTTTTTTTCTTGAGTTCGTGTTTTAATTAAATATAGTGGGTCTCGAAAGTAAGATTTTGGCTTGAGTGACTAGAGAGATGGTTTTTCGGTGTTTTAGTGATTAGAGAAGTAAAAATGAAAAATGATAAGTTGACATTGTGACACCCTTTTGAGTCTAACTTAAGTGACTACGCCCCTTGCTTTAATGTATGACTCAATTTAAAGGCATTTTTCTTTTTCAAAATAAAAAAATTTACATGCACTTTTCAGTACCTTAAATGTTATTAGTTGTGCTTTGAGTGTTGCATGTTAATTGTTACCTATAGTAGTAACTTCATTTTCTCTCTTTTTGCTACATTTTCAGATCTGCCAAAAAGATGGGTTCTTTGTGAAAAAACTTAATGCATTCCACAATGTATTTACTATTTACTCGTACTATTTAGGTCTAGGTAGTTGGCACCATTTAAATGCCCTCGAGTGATTATATTTTTCGTACATAAAGCAACACACACCCTTCACTTTACGCAGTTTCTCCTCCTTCTTTCTTTAACATAAATCTTTTTATTTCCTTTCAATATACTCATCAAGTTATTGTGGTGGTGGTGATGATGACCATCATTGGCGGGTGGTGGCGGTTTCTTGTCTTAAGCTCTAGCAAAGATAATTTATTATTTATGCTTTTACTTTTTGATGGACAAGCCAAAATAATTCTCTCATGATTAAAATAGGTGTTCTCAGAATATTAAGGTATGAATCATCTCATTTTACGGTTTATCTCAAATCTTTTTTACTTGAAAAGTATTATTGTAGGTTTTATCATTTGTGTCTAGATCTTTGTGGTGGATATTTTTGCTTGTAGAATGATGGTTTTTGTTTGTTTTATGGTGTTTTCTTTTTTCAGAACACGTGGGTTTTGTGTTGGTGGGGTGTGAATTTATTTGTTTATATGGATCTTTGTTAGTATACGAGTGTCGTTGCTTGGTTTGTATCGAGGAACCTTGACTAATTAACCATGGTTAGTATCAAGGAACCTTAACTTACCATGGTGACCGTCTTTGAGTGTCGTTGCTTGGTTTGTTCTCTAACCTCGTTCATTGATATAGAAAACAATGGCAAATCTTTAGCATAAAATTAGTTGGAGGGACTAATCTCCTAATCTGTACAATATATAGGCTTATAAATTTTCATAGTTCTTATTTAAGGATTTCTCAACTCGACTGTCGTTTTGTGTTTTAGGAATTTGTGGTCTCGTATTTGCTATGAACTCGTAAATTTTTTTAAACCTTTGGTATTTCAAGATTAGTATAAGTGAGAATCTCAAAATTATTGTAAATAAACTTCATATAAGTGTCATAACAAAGATGCTGATAATTATATTTTTTTGCAGATGGATTCAAGCTATACAATTGTGTCAGCGCAATCCTCACCCACCTACTGGGATCTAGAGAACTGTGGTGTTCCTCGCAAAAATGGTCTCGATCTCTAATATCATAACAGCCTTGAAAAGCTGTTCGGAAACCACACCTATAACTAGGTTATGTGCTTACGGGATTACTAATGGGTTTTCAAATAAACATAGAGACTTGTCGAAATGGCGGAGTCCAACTCATAGACGTCCCAACTGGGAGGCCAAATGCTGCAGATAAAGCAATAATGGTATACATATTTTAATTTGCCTTTGATTGCCCTCCACCATCTTACATCATCCTCATCTCTGGCGATGTAGACTTCAAATACCCTTAATGTACTACATCAACGTCGGTATATCTTGATTCTCGCTATACTAAGGATGTCTCGGCCGCTTTGAAGAGTTCATGTGACTTTGTTTATTGGTGGCGTAGTTTGGTTGGTGGAAAAGGTATTTTGCCCTCTTTGAGATCATCTTCTGTAGAAATTTGTATTTTTCGGCTAGCCTAATTTATTGGTTGTTGCTAGTAGGAATCATGTAACGATTTTTGTGAGAGGAAGATTTGATGGGTTTGAGGTTCTTGTAAAGCAAGTAACAAGAAGGCAGCGCGGTGATTTAACTTATATGATAGATAATAGTAGGGATCAAGTAAGATGTATGTAGTTGTTTAGCTAAGTAAGATGTATGTAGGTGTCGCGGTGTTTTTAATAGTTGATTATAGTAGGGATCAAGTAAGATGTATATGTAGTTGTCGTGGTATTTTTACGCAATGTTTAGGTTTGCGAAATGATTAAGTATGTCTAGGTAAGTACCGATTATGATTGTAATTGTTAGTTGTCATTTGTGTTTGTTTGTGTGGTTAGAGGCTGTTGTTCCATTTTTGCTCACTGGTTTTACTTTCCAGGTGAAGAGATTGCGTTGACTAAATCGATAATTTTTGTTATGCTAATACGTGAATAACGCAAAGTGTTGGATTGTGATCATATTTTATAAATGTATGTCCGGTTTTGAACTCGAGCCTATGGGGTTGCACACGTTACGTTTAAAGATTCATTTATATAATTAATATTAATAATGTATCATATTAATTATTTCACGAAAAAACCACTTATCCCACATTAGTGGTGGGATGACCTATATAATGAACCATTTTAAGGTTCATTATTCTTGTAATTTGAAACCTAACAAGTCAATCTTCTCTTCTTTCTATAGCCAATCGATCTCCTCCAAAAGTAAGGTTTTATTTTCTATTTTTCCAAATTCTATCTTGTTCATGCCATACATAGTTTTTCGGTATTTCACCATAAGTCAGTTCCCGTGCTTCTGTGTCACGCTTGTATAGCTACAACCACTCGGTAAACATAGTTTTGTTGATGCCTTCCTTTGGAAGTAGTGTCAGCAAACTTTCAGAATCGCGCAACGTTAATGCGTTTTGATTGGGTAGGTGATAAGTTAGCTTCATGACGAATGGGTAAGAGTAATGGATGTCAAAAGAAAAATTCGCCACACTGCTTCACATGGCGCTAAGTAGCGACAATTAAAGAATTCTTGATTTCATCAACTTCAATAACTTGTGCAGGAACTACTGGATCAACTTTTTTAATGTTTTCTTGGATGACAATAGTAGCTCGGTCAGGCCCTTTGTTTAAGTATTTAAATAAGTACTTAATTGCCCTTGATCTATTACACCATTCAACATTTATGTGTGCCTGGTACTTAAGCAGAAGGTATCGATTGTAAAGAACGACATATTTATTGTTGTAAGTAAACTTACCCTTTACAAAGAGTGACTTTATTATCTCTTCGGCGGTACACTGGGTAGCCATCTCCATCAACTGTTGTTTCTGGATAAAATTCTTTAAGGAAATGTTTTGAACATTTTCCCTCTATGTTGTAGGGGCGTACTTGGCATCCTTCCCGCAAGGTCCATGCAACATATATTTAGTAACAACTTTGTATCCATCTGCATCATCTGTTGAGGATGTAGTCTTTGCTGAGATTATATCATCTATTTTAGGCCCCGTCCTACACTTGGAGTGTTCTTCGAGCCAGAGTAAAATATGTGCGTGGGGCATGCTACGTTTTTGGAATTCGATAACATACACAACTGAAATTAAATGTTTGAAAAGTATTATGTACAAATCATAATGATTTAAAGGAGTAGTCACATTGATTGTATGATTTGGCTTGATTTACTTTCACAACAATCTCCAAAAATCTATTTTTTTTGTAAGATCATCCAATAAATCATTTAGTATAATTTTAATAACACACGTTCCCAATTATGGGCGATCGTGTCATTTCTGCCCAGTAATATGGGCAAGCATCTCACCAATATCGGGCCATTTTGGAGTGGAAGTGAACGTTGTGAATAAATCTGGATCCCCAAACGCCCTACATAAAGCCATGGCATATTGGTAGTTTTGCATCATATACCTTGGGCTGCCTGTAAGCTTGAGGTTAAAACAATTTTTTTCCAATTGCGGTTGCGTTTGTATCTCCTTTTGTAACAGCATCAAACGCATTATGATAAAGATCCACGCGTAGGTTGTCTTGGTTATTTCTTGTCCATTTAAGCCTTTGTTCTTCAATAACTGTGTATGCATCGACCAAAAATTGTTGAAAGAGTCGGCCTACTCTTAGCAAAGTAGTACCCTGGTTATTGCGTTGTTGAATTATGTAAGAGTGATACTCCTTCATTGTAACGAATCCACGTACAATTTTCCATACACATGTATTCTTATGATAAGGTATCTTATCATGGAATCCATCCTCTCTATACGGAAATAGTAAAGGATATTACACTGCCATGTAAGATGGATGCGATTCTGAGATTCTTTGGATGCCCGTGGCTTTACAGCTGACAATGATATCTTGTGAAGGGATGCCCCGATCAAAATCATTTGTTATTAGAGCAGCTACTTTGTACACAGTTGGGGTGTTGTACTGTCGTGCAATTGTTCTATTGTCGAGAAGCCGCAACTGTAAGTTAGGCATACCATGTAAAGCACACAAATCTCGCGCCATGCGAAATGCCTGGGCAATGACGCTTGTCTTATTTAACATTGCAATTAGGCTTGCAACCGTTGTTTCATTAATCTGGTCACCTGTGTCTTTATCAATAAAAGCAGACATGCGGTTGTTAAGTTCATTTTGTGTGTCAAAGAAGTAAAGCTGAGCAAACTTGGGCTGCTCTCCTTCTGTCAGAAGTAGGGACCCAATTAGGTGATAGTTTTGTCTTTTTATTCTAAATGTATATGACCCCCTACCTGAATTAACCGAGTGATCTATATTTGCTCCAAAAGAGGTAAAGCAAAACATACTGTTGTGTTAGTGCAAATATTACGATATTTAATCTATACAGTCTCGTTTGTTTTGTTGATGACAAACATGTAACTTGTAATACATAATGTAACATGTATAAGTTACTTGTAATTATATTTTGTCTCAACATACTTTCAACACCTCTTGACGACTCAAGTCCTTGTATGCTACAACACAGGTTCGTACATGTTTGTTATGTTGCGTTATGATCAAACCCCTAACAAACCATTAAACATGATTAGTTAAATATTTTATATAAAACTAAAACCTTTTTTATAAAAAATTAAAAAGAAAATAGTCAACAATGGGATACCACACTGGCATACTTATTAAAATATGCACGCACACATTCTAATTTTCTTTATAATTAAAAAAAGAAAAGTGCTCACATTTGAAGATGATACACCAGGGCACGAGGCACCACCAAATCAGAAAAGACGAACCACGATTACAATTGGCTAGGGTTTGAACCACCGACTGATATAGATCGAACAACACATCCGCCCGCGAAAATCAAGTGGTTTCAATCATTCGGTTTCGTCGATGATCTTGAGAGATTCGGTCAAGTGATGGCGACAACTTAGCGGGGCTGTATTAAGACGATTTAGTGAAGAAAATTAAAAGGCCGGTGATTAGATCTGGGAGAGAGGCTGGATGTGGGAGGAATTAGGGATCTTTTGAAATAAAATTAGAACTGACCCTATATTTTAGTGATCAGTTATTATATGAATTATTATAGGAAGTTCCATAATTGCCCTTCAGAATAATAAATTATATCATTTTAATTTAAATGTAGTTACAATAATGCCATTTTATTTTCAGCCATAGATTGTTTTGATCAAAGGCTAAGATTAGTTCTCGCAGTTCTCGCATTTTATTTGGTTTTGAAAATAACCTTACACTATATATATATATATATATATATATATATATATATATATATATATATATATATATATATATATATATATATACCTATATATATATATATATATATAGTGTAACTTTATTTTCAGAACCCTGTTAAGTGCGAGAACTACGAGAACTCATTATACACCGTTAGATGAGTTGATCAATGGCCAAAAATGAATGTGCCATTTATGTAAATAACTAAAAGATAAGGTAGATTGGTGTAACTGGTCTAAGGGTAATTTAGACATTTGTCCACCCCTAAAAAGAATGAAGGAACCAGTTTATCTCATCATTCATCACACATTCATCTCTCTCCTCTCAAAACCTAAAAACCAACTCCTCAAAACCTATATGCCGCCTCCCACTGCCTCCAAAATAAGATCTAGTTCTTAACCAAATAATCATCATCTTTATAAACATAAAACATCGCAATAATTATGATCATGTTCATGGCCGATTAGAAGTTCGATTTTGATAAGGTAATGAAATCGTTATTATTTTGTATTTCAATTATTTTGATAAGGTAATGATTAGAAGTTCGAATTTGATAAGGTAATGATAAGGTAATGAAATCGTTGATCACTGTACCTGAGTAGCACTAAATCGACCAATTTTTCGATTATCTTTTATCTAGTCTGTAGTTACGCAACTCATTGAGGGAATGTTGTGTGGAATAAAATGAGTTTGTCCCAAATTTGTCACACACCCAAATTACCTGTTTTGCAGCGGAATGGAATTCCTGGGGGTTGACTGTCATAGCATCACAATCACAGTTATATTGAACGACCTAAAGTGTCGTTTGGAAAATACATCGTTTAATTTAATAAAACAAACAGAGTTTACAAGTATAGGTCCCAATTGAAAATCAACTTGTGCGGAAAATAAGTTTGGTACAAGTCAAACGATGTTTTTAAAGTGTATAAATCCCATGTGAGACGCGTCGTCATCGCGACTCTATGATATGTCCACATGCATGCCATGAAGTGAATGCCTTAGTTACCTGAAAATACATTGCTAAAAGTGTCAACACAAAGGTTGAGTGAGTTCATAGAGTTGTTAAAAATGTTTAATACGACTACCACAAGTATAAATTATGTATGACAAATATGTCACAAAAATGTTACAATTGCTATAAGTCCATGACACCGAAACTAGACTGATCATGATGTTCGCCCCAACAGAGTGTTTGCCAAACAACTCAATTAATTATATTAAATGAAATGCATCCGTTTAACCAGTTGGAATCCACCAACCCGGATGGAGGAGTCACCCTCGATAGATCTATCCACTCACCCTCGCTTCTATGAAATTAACGGTTCATGTTATAGAATGGGGACATTCAATTGACATGAGGTAACTTAAGCAATGTAATGAATTTGATATACTTGGTATCGTAATAAAAATGATGTGCAATGTATTCTCCCCCGTAGGTTTGAAATAAAGTAAAAACTTGAATAAATCGGGGCTATGAAAACTCACCTGTTGCAATGTTAATGATGATATATTGGAAATGCTGAAATGAGGCGTAACCTCTGACCGTGACCTATTATGAATGATATGTTCTACCATAAGTTATGATGTAATGTTATGCATGCAAATCCACATGTAATCTATACCACTTGTACACTTTTGAAAATAGAATTTATCGTCGAAATATATGTTTATGACATCTCGTCATGTTATAAAATACTTCACAAGTATTTACGTTGAAATGATACCTTACGATAATCATTTAATGATTTATTATGAAATTATAACTTTTCGTCGTAAAATAATGTCATTGAAAATTTCATGAAAGTGACTAAACGGCCTATGAAAAGCTAGTCATAAAATGGTGCACGTCGAGTGTTAGGAAACGAACTCAACGGTTTTGGGAAGCTTGTATCATTATTTCAAAGTTTTAGCATTTAAGTTTTAATCCCAGAGGTCTCGATCACGGAGAAAAATATAGGTTAAGTATGGTACTTGTGTCCAAAATATAGTTTAAGGGTGGTTTTCGGCAAAGTTTAAGTAACCGTATATAATTCATTACAACTCCGCTTGACAAACAGTCGGACATTTTGGAAAATATGCTTGGCGAACTTACTTTTACTAAAAGACATCATTTTATAAAAAGTTCTACAATTTAGTTCTCCAAATTTTGTTCTCCAAAACTTGTTCTCCAAATTTTGTTCTCCAAACTTTTTGTTCTCCAAATGTTTGTTCTCCAAACTTTTTGTTCTCCAAATGTTTGTTCTCCAAATTTTTAGTTCTCCAAATGTTTGTTCTCCAAATTTTTAGTTCTCCAAATGTTTTGTTCTCCAAATTTTGTATCAAAGTAACTTATATATTTTTGATAAATCGATACATTTCATAACGCTTAAGACCCATTTTTGACTCGTAAAAAGTGGATGTAACATGCTGAATTTTCCGGTTTTTATAGTTTTCGTCGTCAAACTTGAAAAATTCATAACTTCTTCGTTATAGCTCCGTTTTAACCCGTTCAAGCGGCCACGTTTTCGTTTTAAAGTATATTTTCCAAATATCTAGCCCAAAATATTTTGCTTACTGTCGAAAATTCCAGAATTTCAAAATATGATCAGACCTCTAAATAAAGTTGTCGAAATGAGTTTTTCTCGCGCAAAACCTATTCTAACCAATTCAAAACAGCTCCGAAGCTATTCTAATCCTACCATACACCTTCTTAGGGTGTCATGGGTTCCTAGACATCATCAAACATGATATGTTACAAGGGATTATTATTTGGATAATTAAAACCCATTATATGTACTAAAAACCCATTAAAGTGGTATAGATCATGGAATTCATGCATGTTTTTCTTACAAAAATGATGAAATATCATAAATATGAATATGAAGGAGTAATAAAAATCATGGAATTCTTACTTGAAGGATTGAAGAGTTTTGTTGCAAATATACCTAAATAAATCATGAGGTTTTTATTTCAAAACCTATACTAGATCACTACATGAGCTTGATAATCACTTGAACCTTGAAAAATTATGGATTCTCTTGTGTTCTTGAGCATGGACGAATTTTAGAGAGGTTTTGAAAGAGTTTGTGTTTGTTCTTCACCTTCTACTATGTGTAAGTGTGTTTTTGATAAAGATAATATCTAGTCTTTATGTATATGTGTACACTAGTAGAGAAAAGCAAATTGATAACATGTGATGACTAGGGGGGGGGCATGTGGCCGGTTATGGTTTAAATTGGGCAAGGATTGGGTAGTTTTGATAATTAAGTGTATTATTTGTTAAGTGTAGTGTATATTTGTAGATATAAATAGGTATTTAGTGCAGCGTTAACTAAAAATAGATTTTAACGGAACAAAATAAAATGTATTGAAGTCATAAAAATTATAAAAATACATTTCTTGCAAGAATTGAGTGAAATAATAATTATCGTGTTTAATTTACGAAAACCGTCGTAAATATATAAATATAACAATTTATATACAAAATAAATTGAAAACATCGGGTAAAGTAATAATATAATTTTTATAGTCTGAAAGGAGTATAAAAATATATTAGGAATATTTTTGGAAGTGTCGGATCAAATATTCAAAATAAATGATTACGCGATAGCGTTTATTTAATAGGAAAATAAACGTTTAATGAAAAATGCAAATCCATGCATGAACTGAAATGATGATAACGATGCTAATGATATGTAGACTAAACCTAGTCTATATGAAATGTCCTCGATGAAATGTTCATGAATTCGCAGCTAAACCATTTAGGTTACGCGAATTTGATACTCGTAAACGAAGTTTACGATAAATGATGAAATAGTGAAACTTTTAAAGTTTGTAAAATGACCTGAAATTACGAGTTGTCACATTCGCCCAACCAAAAAGGAATTCAGTCCCTGAATTCAGTCCATGTTGGGTCCTACGGTGTTACCGGTTAAAGGTGAGGATATTTGGGTCGCATCGGGTCGTCTAGTGTTTTCTGAATCGTACCGCGCCTTTCCAAGACGGGACGTTGAACATATATTTGTTGCCAACTTGAAATTCTAATGGTTTGCGACTTATGGAACATACTTCCAATATTTTGCGTCGTATATCGACATAGCTTATCTAGCTATATGTTGTTACTTGTAACTGATTTTTGATCTGTTCGATCACTTTGTTGTTTCATGAGTGACTTATGGACTTGTGAGTTAAACTTTCCTGGTTTTGACCCGTGAATAAGTGGTTGACACCTCGACCATAGAGTGCCTCAATGGTGCCGCTTTTATACTGGTGTGATAACTATTGTTGTACGAGAATTCGATCAATGGAAAATGATTTGCCCAACCATTTCCAAAATCAATCACACATGCCCTCAGCATATCTTCTAATGTTTGAATTGTCCTTTCACTTTGACCATCGGTTTGTGGATGATATGCTGTGCTCATCTCTAATTTGGTTCCAAATGAATCTTGTAATGATTTCCAGAAGTTTGAAGTGAATCGACTATCTCTGTCGAAAATGATGGAAATTGGTGCACCGTGCCTTGAGACTATTTCCTTGACATAAAGTCTAGTAAGTTGTTCCATGGAATAAGTCTCTCTAATTGGTATGAAATGGGCTGATTTGGTAAGATGATCGACGATTACCCATATAGCGTCGTAACCTCCCGATGTCTTAGGAAGTTTCGTAACAAAGTCCATCGTAATGCGTTCCCATTTCCATTGGGGAATTTCTGGTTGTTGGAGTAACCCTGAAGGTTTCTGATATTCAACTTTTACCTTAGAGCAAGTAAGGCATTTGCTAACGTACGTGGCAATTTCCGCTTTCATGTTCGACCATCAATAAAGTTTCTTGAGATCCTGATACATCTTATCAGAACCTGGGTGAATAGAATACTTTGACTTATGCGACTCATGCATAATCAATTCTCGCATCCTGCCATAAAATGGTACCCACATTCTATCCTTGAAGTATAATACTCCATCTGCTCTCTTTACAAAGCCATTTGCATTATCGGGCATACCATAAAGCTTTTCACTTGGTCGGTTTTCCTCCTTGAGTGCCTCGATTTGTGCCTCGAGTATTTTTTTTGATGGTAAAGGTGAACTGATCGTCATTCCTAATGATCAGACTCTTAAAGGTTTGGGTCTTTCTTTCCGGCTAAGTGCATCAGCCACAACATTGGCTTTTCCCGGATGATACTTGATTTCACAATCATAATCGCTGAGTAATTCCAACCAACGACGTTGCCTCATGTTAAGTTTCTTCTGATCAAGAACATATTGTAAACTCTTGTGGTCCGTAACACTGTGCACTTTGTACCGTAAAGGTAGTGTCTCCAAATCTTGAGTGCAAAAACTACGGCCCCCAACTCAAGATCATGAGTGGTGTAATTCTTCTCATGAACCTTAAATTGTCGAGAAGCATAAGCTATCACCTTCTCGTTTTGCATTAATACAGCTCCAAGCCCTTTATGTGAAGCATCGCAGTATACAACGAAGTTCTCAATTCCTTCGGGTAGTGCCAAAATTGGCGCACTGCAAAGCTTTTGCTTCAAGCCTTCAACAACTGAAAAGCAGCTTCTTGTTTCTTTCCCCATTCATACTTCTTGTTTTTCTGTGTCAACTTGGTCAAAGCTTTAGCTACCTTTGAAAAACCTTCGATGAATCTTCGGTAATACCCGGCGAGTCCTAGAAATTGTCGGATTTCCGTAGGATTTGTTGGAGTAGCCCAATCTTTTACGGCTTCAATCTTTGCAGGATTAACTTGTAGTCCTTGACTATCAATGACATGACCAAGAAATTGTACTTTACGGTTCCAAAAATCACACTTCGAAAATTTGGCATACAACTTCTCATTCTTGAGTAGTCCTAAAATCGTTCTTAAATGCCCTTCGTGCTCTTCTTTGCTCTTTGAGTAAATCAATATGTCGTCGATGAATACTATAACAAACTTGTCAAAATATGGTTTGCATACCCTATTCATGAGATCCATGAATACTGCAGGTGCATTAGTTAATCCGAACGGCATTACTTGAAACTCATAATGTCCATAACGTGTTCTAAACGCCGTTTTCGGGATATCCTCCTCCCGAACTCTAAGTTGATGGTAACCTGACCTTAGGTCAATCTTTGAGTAGATACTAGAGCCTTGAAACTGATCGAACAAGTCGTCGATTCTGGGGAGTGGGTAACGATTCTTCACCGTTAACTTGTTCAGCTCTCTATAATCTATACACATTCTGAAGGATCCATCTTTCTTCTTCACAAACAAGACCGGTGCTCCCCAAGGCGAGGAACTTGGCCTAATGAATCCTTTGTCTAAAAGTTCTTGCAACTGATTAGACAACTCTTGCATTTCTGATGGTGCTAGACGGTAAGGCGCTCGTGCAACTGGTGCAGCTCCGGGCACTAAGTCAATATGAAATTCTACTTGACGTGCCGGTGGAAGTCCTGGCAAGTCTTCGGGAAAGACTTCAGGAAATTCTCGGACAATTGGTACATCCTCAAGTCGTTTCTCTTCCGACCTCTTCTCGGTTATATGTGCTAAGAAAGCATAACAACCTTTCTTTATGTACTTCTCCGTCTTGATGCATGATATAATACTGAGTCTAGTTCCACTTCGTTCCCCACGAATGATCAAAGTTTCGCCGTTGTAAGGAAGATGAACAACTTTTTCATCACAAATGATTCTTGCACGATGTTTGGATAACCAATCCATGCCGATGATGACGTCGAAACTACCAAGTTCTACGGGCATAAGGTCTATATTGAAGGGATGATTTAGAAAATTGAGTGTAAAACCACGGACAATGGTGTCGGTGCCAATTAAGTTACCATTAGCTAATTCAATGTTGTATGATGTGTCTAATGTGGAATTGTTCTCTCGCTCTAACCATTGAGCTGAGGATAATAAGCGGTAATCATGTACTAGTGAATTCCAAAGGAATCTTAAAATGATTGTCAGAAGTCTAAGGTGAATCGAATAGCTTGTAATAGGTACAACTGGAATTGATACCACGTGTCTCATGCCAAATTTCAAAATGTTAAATCTGTCGAAAAGGACCTTATAGAAAGGAATAGATTATGGGTAACAGTTGTGATTCCTCGCGTTTCTAGTTCTAGCGAATGTCATGACTTGAATCTTACTTGCCTAAGGTGTTTAGTCTCCATGACTAAAATATTTATTGTTTGATTATCGAGGTGTTTCCATGCTCTATGTTGTAAAGTCACAAAACCTTAAATATTTAAGTAATGTGGTGTAGTGATTGATTTTCAAGATTTGTCCCGATATTAAGTGCTTCTAAAATATTTCATCACTTATATTGCTATCATGCTAGCAAGAAAATAGATATCAGCTCATACCATGTCGAAGAATGTTTGTTCTAATTTCACTTGTAGATGGAGAGTCATTGATTGTCCGATATGTTCAAACCTGTTGCATCTCTTGATATGAAAGTGAGGCTATCTGTAATTTCTAGAGAACACAATGCCTTAGGGGAAGTTTATATCGATAACCTAAATTTAACCAAATTTTCCTTTAAGGGAAACTCATTGTAGGGAAGTTCACATATTGTTGAAGCCATGTTTATTGGAATGTTCTGTAGTCTCAGTTAGAAGACTTGGTTGATCCCTATAGTGTTGCTTAGTGTGTATTCGCTTCGTACAAAATCTCGTAACTCGGTCTAGCTAGTACTTTTGAAATGATATAATTTGGCTTCTAGTCCAAAATAGTATTTCGGAATGTCTCGTGATGTCTTAAGATTTTTGTTGAGTTTTAAAACGTCTTACTATATACTTCTAGTCCTTGTTGGCAGTCCTAGAATGCTTTCATTGTTTTCTTGTATCGAGGAATCCTCCTCATAGATGGTATAGGAAGCCTTTCCTAAAAAGGGCACTCGTCATATTCTAACTTATCGGTTGAGTGAGAGATGAATGGCGTAGGCTTCTATAGAGTGTTAACAAAAGAAATGTTTATGAGCAATTTATCTGTTTACAAAGCTTTGCTTTCGAGTGAAGAGTGTTTTCATCACATAATTCTTCCTAAATTATACATAGGTGATCAGGCCATGTATAATCGAGGACAAATGATGTGATGCTTGGTTTTGTTGAAATGGTATTATGTTTCTCCGAAGTTTTAGATGGTATTCAACGTTTTGTTTTGTAAGATAATGGCTCAATGATTTTTCAGAGTAACATGAAAATCGTTTCGCATGATGGTATTAAATAGTTGATAAAATGACTGAAAGCCAATTGATAGGGTGGTAACGAAACAACTTTGTTTTAAAACTTTATGAAACAATGTTTCTAAGATAGTGTAGAATAGCTTGAAATAAAATTAAGTGAAATAATTTCATGAAATGGTAGCAAAATAACTTGAAATATAATTTGTTGAATGGTTTGTAGGATACACGGGGAAACCTCATAGAATGGTAATAGTCTCCTAATTGGTCAAGAATAAAGTTGGCCTAACCCCTAGTAAGATAGTGAGGTATCATCGCAAAATAATTGAAAATTGGGCAATTGGAATAAGGAATGAAATAAAAAAAGGTTGTGATTATCGTGGAGATAATAAATGATACAGATTACATTAGCTAGAAAGGTACTTATTATATGTTCCTGTTGGTAGTTTAATCATGTCTCAAGTGTAAAAGCAGTAGGCGGTCTAGTGGCAATGGCCCTAGAACTCTCACAGTCCTCAAACCTATGAGATGGTGTAGTTTCTGTAGTCTTAGTGGTAGATGGTAGTGGTATGTCAAATCATGCCCGCTTCCCAAGCGGCAAGTCATATGTATGAGTAGTGTATATGAGATATGATGATACGAATGATGCTCTAGATGATAATGATGACGATGATGATGGAAATCCTAATGGTAAGTTAAGAGATGATGGTGAATGAAATACTACTATCTTCCTTGTAGTAAGCATCCTAATAGGTCCATTAGGACTAAGCCTATAAGTCCTACCAAATGGTATGATCTGTCTCAACAGAATGATAAAAATTGTCCTGATCCTACAGTGAATCAATGGTGATCGTGATGGTGTAGGTGCAACTTCGTCCTCCTAAAAGAGTTCAGTCTCATCATCTGATGTTATCGGTGGGAAGTCAACTGCTGTTAAAATTGTGATAGGGAATGACAGGGCATTCTCCATGTCAAAGTCTGATGCGAGTATGATGGGATGGGTATTTGAAGGCATCTATGTGACAATCGATTTTGAAATGAAAGTAAATAACTCGCAAAATGTGCGTATGAAACCGCATGTATAGTGATTATTCACTTATGATGAAATGATGAGATGCTATGATGATGTAGTTATAGTCTAGGGTCAATGATGCAACCTAGTTCTCTATAACCGAAGCTCTGATGCCAATCTGTCACACCCCCAAATTACCTGTTTTGCAGCGGAATGGAATTCCTGGGGGTTGACTGTCATAGCATCACAATCACAGTTATATTGAACGACCTAAAGTGTCGTTTGGAAAATACATCATTTAATTTAATAAAACAAATAGAGTTTACAAGTATAGGTCCCAATTGAAAATCAACTTGTGCGGAAAATAAGTTTGGTACAAGTCAAACGATGTTTTTAAAGTGTATAAATCCCATGTGAGACGCGTTGTCATCGCGACTCTATGATATGTCCACATGCATGCCATGAAGTGAATGCCTTAGTTACCTGAAAATACATTGCTAAAAGTGTCAACACAAAGGTTACAATTGCTATAAATCCATGACACCGAAACTAGACTGATCATGATGTTCGCCCCAACAGAGTGTTTGCCAAACAACTCAATTAATGATATTAAATGAAATGCATCCGTTTAACCAGGTAGAATCCACCCACCCGGATGGAGGAGTCACCCTCGATAGATCTATCCACTCACCCTCGCTTCTATGAAATTAACGGTTCATGTTATATAATGGGGACATTCAATTGGCATGAGGTAACTTAAGCAATGTAATGAATTTGATATACTTGGTATCGTAATAAAAATGATGTGCAATGTATTCTCCCCCGTAGGTTTGAAATAAAGTAAAAACTTGAATAAATCGGGGCTATGAAAACTCACCTGTTGCAATGTTAATGATGATATATTGGAAATGCTGAAATGAGGCGTAACCTCTGACCGTGACCTATTATGAATGATATGTTCTACCATAAGTTATGATGTAATGTTATGCATGCAAATCCACATGTAATCTATACCACTTGTACACTTTTGAAAATAGAATTTATCGTCGAAATATATGTTTATGACATCTCGTCATGTTATAAAATACTTCACAAGTATTTACGTTGAAATGATACCTTACGATAATCATTTAATGATTTATTATGAAATTATAACTTTTCGTCGTAAAATAATGTCATTGAAAATTTCATGAAAGTGACTAAACGGCCTATGAAAAGCTAGTCATAAAATGGTGCACGTCGAGTGTTAGGAAACGAACTCAACGGTTTTGGGAAACTTGTATCATTATTTCAAAGTTTTAGCATTTAAGTTTTAATCCCAGAGGTCTCGATCATGGAGAAAAATATAGGTTAAGTATGGTACTTGTGTCCAAAATATAGTTTAAGGGTGGTTTTCGGCAAAGTTTAAGTAACCGTATATAATTCATTACAACTCCGCTTGACAAACAGTCGGACATTTTGGAAAATATGCTTGGCGAACTTACTTTTACTAAAAGACATCATTTTATAAAAAGCTCTACAATTTAGTTCTCCAAATTTTGTTCTCCAAAACTTGTTCTCCAAATTTTGTTCTCCAAACTTTTTGTTCTCCAAATGTTTGTTCTCCAAATTTTTAGTTCTCCAAATGTTTGTTCTCCAAATTTTTAGTTCTCCAAATGTTTTGTTCTCCAAATTTTGTATCAAAGTAACTTATATATTTTTGATAAATCGATACATTTCATAACGCTTAAGACCCATTTTTGACTCGTAAAAAGTGGATGTAACATGCTGAATTTTCCGGTTTTTATAGTTTTCGTCGTCAAACTTGAAAAATTCATAACTTCTTCGTTATAGCTCCGTTTTAACCCGTTCAAGCGCCACGTTTTTGTTTTAAAGTATATTTTCCAAATATCTAGCCCAAAATATTTTGCTTACTGTCAAAAATTCCAGAATTTCAAAATATGATCAGACCTCTAAATAAAGTTGTCGAAATGAGTTTTTCTCGCACAAAACCTATTCTAACCAATTCAAAACAGCTCCGAAGCTATTCTAATCCTACCATACACCTTCTTAGGGTGTCATGGGTTCCTAGACATCATCAAACATGATATGTTACAAGGGATTATTATTTGGATAATTAAAACCCATTATATGTACTAAAAACCCATTAAAGTGGTATAGATCATGGAATTCATGCATGTTTTTCTTACAAAAATGATGAAATATCATAAATATGAATATGAAGGAGTAATAAAAATCATGGAATTCTTACTTGAAGGATTGAAGAGTTTTGTTGCAAATATACCTAAATAAATCATGAGGTTTTTATTTCAAAACCTATACTAGATCACTACATGAGCTTGATAATCACTTGAACCTTGAAAAATTATGGATTCTCTTGTGTTCTTGAGCATGGCCGAATTTTAGAGAGGTTTTGAAAGAGTTTGTGTTTGTTCTTCACCTTCTACTATGTGTAAGTGTGTTTTTGATAAAGATAATATCTAGTCTTTATGTATATGTGTACACTAGTAGAGAAAAGCAAATTGATAACATGTGATGACTAGGGGGGGGGGCATGTGGCCGGTTATGGTTTAAATTGGGCAAGGATTGGGTAGTTTTGATAATTAAGTGTATTATTTGTTAAGTGTAGTGTATATTTGTAGATATAAATAGGTATTTAGTGCAGCGTTAACTAAAAATAGATTTTAACGGAACAAAATAAAATGTATTGAAGTCATAAAAATTATAAAAATACATTTCTTGCAAGAATTGTGTGAAATAATAATTATCGTGTTTAATTTACGAAAACCGTCGTAAATATATAAATATAACAATTTATATACAAAATAAATTGAAAACATCGGGTAAAGTAATAATATAATTTTTATAGTCTGAAAAGGAGTATAAAAATATATTAGGAATATTTTTGGAAGTGTCGGATCAAATATTCAAAATAAATGATTACGCGATAGCGTTTATTTAATAGGAAAATAAACGTTTAATGAAAAATGCAAATCCATGCATGAACTGAAATGATGATAACGATGCTAATGATATGTAGACTAAACCTAGTCTATATGAAATGTCCTCGATGAAATGTTCATGAATTCGCAGCTAAACCATTTAGGTTACGCGAATTTGATACTCGTAAACGTAGTTTACGATAAATGATGAAATAGTGAAACTTTTAAAGTTTGTAAAATGACCTGAAATTACGAGTTGTCACAAATTGTTCTGCACATGGATATTTGAGATTCATTTCAAAACCAAATTAGTGGTTGAACTGATGTTTGGCTCTGTTGCAATGTTGATTATTATGATTTCAAGTCTTAATAATTAGTTATTGTTACGCTTGGTTGATATGATAGTGTTTATCGATCTCTGTGTTCATGATTATGGCTTTTAGTACTATTAGGACCAAACAAGTAAAGATACCCCTTAATAGAGTTAGATGCAGAGGAATGAATATTGAGGCCAGATTCAATATCTATCTACGCCTTAATTTTAGCACTTTATAGTTATAATGTTTATTTTTAATTATCAAATAGGCATGAATCAATCTGACGGCCCATGTCGAAACTCAAACATCCCCATTGAAGGATCGATGGATGTCTTTTTTGAAAGTGTAGATAACATGATACTGAGTAATCAGCTTTAAATCATGAGAATCATTTAAATATGCATATACTATTTTGAAGTTGTAATCATATTGAGTAATCAGCTTTGGGTTGGGGATAGTTTGGGTAGTTTAACATCTATGTCATTATTCAAACATTAGTTTTCCGGCATGAACTTTTTACAAGTGCCGTATATGAATATTTTAACCCTAATAAATATAACAATCATCACATGCCATCGACTATCGCCGTACAGTGTAAATCGATTCTTTTGGATTAGTAATCAGTTTAAGCGCATATTTAAACACCCTGTCAAGGCTATATATGCAATACTGCAAATCGATTCTTTTGGTTTAACATGTATGTTTTTAACATGTTTGTTCTTGGTTTAACATATATTTAACATGTATGTTCTTGGTTTAACATGTATGTTCTTGGTTTAACCTGTATGTTTTTAACGTGGTTAAACAAATAATTTTAATTTAATGGTTATAGCTTCTTTATTTTGCATTTAACATGTATGTTCTTAGTTTAACATGTATGTTTTTAACATATATTTTCTTGGTTTAACATATATTTAACATGTATGTTCTTGGTTTAACATGTATGTTTTTAACGTGGTTAAACAAATAATTTTAATTTAATGGTTATAGCTTTTTTATTTTGTATTTAACATGTATGTTCTTGGTTTCTGATAAATTTACATTATCTAGAAAACACATAGGCACTTTACTATTTGAAAAACATAAATTGTAAAAATATTATTCCAAAAACATAAATAAAAAAATCAAATTTAGGCCCTCATACATGTGTTTATACGTGTGTATATTAGTTTGCGTTTATTTTTTCTAATTTTTATACTTTTCTTTGTATCAGATGTAGCTGAATTAAAAGAATGATGACAACGAGTGTGCACATTTGTCCGTCTTCTGAAACATTGAAAAGGAGCGTGCACATATGTCTAACTTATGAACTTTGACAACTACGAGTGTGCATATATGTCCGACTTCTAAAAATGTTGATAACAAGGAGTGCACATATATCTGTTTGCGTTAAATATTATTTGTACACACGTGTATAGATCGATTAGATTCATGTATTTCTGCTTCATAGAAATTTGTATTTAATTGTATAACAATCGATATTGGATTTTGTATTTAACATGTATGTTCTTGGTTTCATATAAACTTACTTATCTAGAAAACATGTATGCACTTCACTATGAAAAACATGTATGTCGAAAAAACTATTCCAAAAGTCATTATAATAAAATTAATTCATAAAAACACATATGTCCTAAATCAGTTTTAAAACATGCATGTTCAAAAAAACAAAACGCAAAAATAATTAAAAAAAAAACGAAAATGGAACGCAAAAATAGGATTTATTTATTTTAAAAAATCAAAAATAATATAAACATGACTTTTACTATTATACCCTTTTGTATTAAATAAAAAAGTTTTATAATTCAAAAATGCTATGTTGCATTGATATGTTGTAAAATATACATTACTAGGAGTACATAAAGGGTTCTCGCAGTTCTCGCACTTAACAGGGTTCTCAAAATAAAGATCCCCTATATATATATATATATATATATATATATATATTATAATTATAGGCTATATCATTATATAGGTTTTTATTTTGTGTTTTATATAAGAAATCTTCGTTTAAGCAAATTGATTCATGTTTTTGATAAGATGTCTAAGTAAATCATTTATATTTATAGAATCTATAAATCCCAAATTTAATTCCACAATCATTGTTAAAATCTAGTTATGATGATGATCATTAAATTTTTACAGATACTCCAGTATTCTATTTTATATCCACATTCCGAAATTTTTAACATTGAGTCAAAATTTTTTTTTTACATAGTTTGAGGTTTTAATACATTAAAATGTGTTTTCATGCTGAAAACATGAATCAAAGTTTCAAATGTATCGTTTTAAACCTTCTTCACTTTTCTCAAAATAAAAAAACCTTATCATCGATCCGGCTTTGAAATACATATTCTGCTCCAATATACATGGAAATTTTTAGATGTGTTATATATATATTTATTTAAAAATACTTTATAGAGTATTTATAAAAAATGGACTAATTAAAATACCTTAAGCAATTATAGAATGTAATATGAAATGTGTTTTTATATAAGTTAAATTTTTTTTGTTTTAATTATAAAAGGTTATAAAAGATTTTTCGAAGTTATCTTTTAGACCCACAAGTTATAAAAATTACAAATTTATATCCCCAGGTTTTGTTAAATGACAAGTTTGTAAACATGTAAGAACAAAGTGACCCAAGATACACTATGTTGATACAAAATGACCCAAATTCTCTTCTATACGACCCTTTGTTTCCCGTAACCCTTCGTCCTCCCCCTTCTTCGATTAGAATAGTGAGTGAGTGAGATGGTTTTGAGAGTGGAATACTTGTGGTTTAATGAGTTGAGATTGTTTGGTGGTGTGGTTTTATTATAGACCAATATCAATGTCTAGGTGGTTATTTTATTTCTAGTGTTCAAGTATGAGAGACCAAGATTGAGTGTGTGAGTGATCAAGTATATACAAGAGTGTCGTGTGGGTGTTTGTGTGATAAAACCTTGTGTGCTCGGTTTGCTTTGCCCGCCCCCACGCTCGACCAAAATTGCCTTGGCAAGGCTAAGTTATATCCAAATGAATGTTAGTGGGAAAGAAGAACCAAAGGTCCAAAGCTTTATGATTAGTTTATTTGGCTAGGTTAGAGTATGTTTTTAGACTTAGGAGAACAAAGATATGAGAAGGGTGAGTTTAGTTGGTGTCTTGTTACATTGTAACTTATTTCCTTAGGGAGCGTTTTGGTTTGAAGAGTTGAGACTAAGAGGGTGTTTTGTTCGTTGCTAGCTGTCGAAAAACAAAGAAATAAATATATGAGTTGGGCTCGAGGGTGTTTGCCCAGAAGGAGTTACGGGGGGGGG